>CABFPE010000124.1:758823-841792 GCA_900660155.1 Hofstenia miamia | reverse complement strand
ATATATATATATATATATATAAATAATTGCTATTGCGCATTTAAATTCGCTAACACCAACCGAATTTGTGACAAAAATGAACCTTTTAAACAGTATATTTATCAAATAAACTATGAAATAAATTCTACCATAAAGCATAAAAGGAATAATTTCCATTTGTAAACCGACCCTTGTTTTTTATTTATAGGATTTGCTCAAGCATCGTTTTTTCGAAAATAGTCGAATAGAACAAATTATTATTTGTTGTTTCCTTATCTTTTATAAATATGAATGGTCAGGTGTGAGGAATAAATACAGAATTTAACATTTTATGGATGCTACATGTAAGTCAATGTGTTAAAAATATAATTTTATTAACCTGAATAAATTATTCATATCTATCATGCATTGAAAGTATTTTCGCCATCACTTTTAAATTTCTTTCATATTTGAAAAAATGTAATTTTGACTGTAGAACCTAAAGTAAGATGGTCAGAAAAGTTCGCTATGCGCTTAGGTGCCTTCGCTGGTTAGGGTCGTTTACAACTAAAAATTGATACATTTTCGTGGTCCAGACCAGGTCGCATTTCAAAATATATAATACGAATTGTGGGCCTGATCCACACAATATTTCCATTTGTTTTGAGCTAACTGATTAGTGCAATCAGTGTATTTATAGGAATCGTTCCTGCAATATAAGGAGCAGTAATAGATTATCGTGAAGTATGTAGTTTAACTTAAGTAGCTTTTTATTCTGTTTATCCTTGTACATTTTCTATGCTTACAGTCTGTAAATATTATTTACAATATATATACAAATAGTGTACATAATATATACAAACATATTTACAAATCAAATATATACAGATATGTACAAATAAAATAAACAAAGCTAAAACAATAATTAAAATAAACAACAAAAAAATAATCAGTTAAAAGTAGGAAACAAAAATGACATATTCTAATAATTTCGCCATATATTCAGTTTTAGCAAGTGGAAGTCCTCAATTTTTCGGACACCATCCTTTGTCACTGCATTCATTTTTATTCAAAGGCTCTTATTCTGCTAGAGCTGCTTTGATGGAAGCCAATGTAATAATTTTTTAGCCAACTTGTGACTTGGTGATGGGTCCTGAAACTAATTTCTTTTGATCTCAGGATTATACTTGTAAATCCAAGTTTCATC
Source organism: Hofstenia miamia (assembly GCA_900660155.1). Taxonomy (NCBI): domain Eukaryota; kingdom Metazoa; phylum Xenacoelomorpha; order Acoela; family Hofsteniidae; genus Hofstenia; species Hofstenia miamia. The sequence goes on along the minus strand of CABFPE010000124.1, from coordinate 840,627 downwards.
TTTTCGTGATATTCTTTGGAAGAAACTGCTTTTCATCAACTTCAATTTCTTTCAATAATGCTAAGGAGAGAAAACACTTTGTTTCCCGTGACAATTCCCAGACGTTCAGAGGCTGTATTCGTCGCTGGAATGCAAAGATATTGTCTGGCAAGAAGGGGAACGTTTGGCAGGGTTTTTTTTGTGTCTTGTAGAAATCCATTGGCTTGTACTTATTGCTTGTATGACTGAAGCTGTTGCAATAAGAAACTCAGCTATTTGCTCATCCACAAAAATTTTTCATCTCTTTCAAAAAATTACACCACAATGATGGCCTAGAGCTTCTAGCTTGCGATGACCCTAGTAATGTTTGATCAAAAACATCACTATCAGGAACATTGTTATTGGCTTTAGCACTCAGTGTACATACAATTGGCAAGACCAAATTGATTTTTGGATAGTATTCACAACAAAGATCGCGGGTTGCTTCTTCAAGTGATGTAAAAAGATCAACTAATTCGGCTAACGTTTTCCATTCCTGCCACTGCAGTGTTGGGTGTGGGCTCCTTGCATTTCTGACTTCCCATAAAGCAATGTTTGTTTTCGAGCATCAACTTCCAACGTGAAGAGTTCCAGTGAGTGGAGACGTCTTGTGGCCAATTTTTCTCAACCTTGACAGGTGTCGCTGTAGCTAATAAAGAAAAGACTACTTCGATGAAAAAATCCTGCTATCGATCGTGAAGACGCCCGTAGAGCTTGGGTTTCTGTGCATGACTTAAATGCGTCATTAATACACAGCTGATAAGTATGTGCAGCACAAGGCAACCAAGTGAAGCCCTACCAACTGCATCAATCTCCAAATATTTCAAAATATACAAGAGACTGTGTGATCCATATCAGCCTCAGTAAACGGGTCTTCAATTCGAAGTTAATCAATTACAGAAAGTGTTCCTTCCAGGACGCTTTTCCGTTGGGTATTCTTGGCGTCATAAAAATCAATTGTGACTGCATAAGATGGAAACTCAGAAATTCCCTCAATCTGGTGTCTACCTCGTCTTCTAAGGCAGGCAGAATAGTACACCATACTTTCTTTGCACTTGAATCGCATAGGACGGGTTAAGTTCATTAATAAGCTTCCTAAATGCTGCGTCCTCGACAAACCGCATTGACACAAATTCATGTTTGCCCAATAATTTTATCCAGCTTAAGCGATTTGCTGCTACTTGATGGATGGAATGCTTTAAAAAATGTGGTCAAACTTTACTGCTGCATCGTAGACATTTTCTTAACGTTTTATTTTCTTCCATTTCCCTAACAATTATGACATATTCTTTACGATGGTGGTCATTCAAACTTCGTATTAAATTCATTGTAGATCCATAGGCGAACTTAACAGTCTTATTCCGACGGCCTCCAATTAAACAAGATGCTGATTTTCCATCATCCGATTTTCGAAAATATCGATGGACAGGTGTTGACTGCGGACGCCCTGGCGAAGGAAATATGGATACTTCATCAATGTCCATATGAGAATCACTCAAAGGGGAAGATAACATTATTGTGTTGTGTGCACTAAAATAAAATTGTAATGTCAATAGTTGTTTATAGCAACTCAGTAATTTTACCAGTAATAACGTAAGAAGTGCATCACATTTTTGGTTCAATTATCTTTGTCAACGTTGGATATGTCCATGTTGCACTTCAACCACAATTCATTAAAGAAACCAAAAAACTAACACAATCATCACTTAAATCTCAAGCACAAGCAGCTCATGTTATACTGTATGCTACCCCGGTGATACTATACCACCTTGTCGAGATGTGACTAAAAATAGATCAGAATTATTTCGATTTTTTCATTGATTTTGAATTTTTTCCAATTTTAGTTTTGAATCGATTTAAATCGCCACACCTTACAATACATACATATATGCATTAAAATGTAATGAATGTAAATCAGCATTTAATTTATAGTTAATTCAATTTGTCTATTAAAAACTTGTTAGTAACTTTCTACCAAGAGCCGAAAAGTTTTTCTGATATGATTTTTTTAACAGATACAGTGTACATAAAATGACTTAACATTAAATTTGGCAAGTAAAGAAAATTGAAACTCAAGATATTTCATATTTTTTTTACAGTATTTAATTTGAAAGTCAGCAGTTGGTACATCACAAGTAATCCATTTTTTAAACGTATAAAATTAAGTTGGTTTATAGGCTTCTTTTTGGAAACGCTTTTAATTGAAAAGTTCTAGGAACATGCATTTATAGAGATATTTGAATAATTAAACTTATATGAAATATTCCATTTTTATGAGAAATAAAATCATTTAATCTAAATTGAAATATCAAATTTTTCACGCTCAGAAGTTTTTGAAAAATGTCGGTTCTTTCAAATATTGAAGAAAACAATTAAGTGAATCAAAATGTATAGTTTTTCATGTTGTGAAGAAACTGATTATTGACAGATTGTTCTACCCTCCAAATCAATTGGATGTTCAAGACTTTCATTGCTTAATTTATGAAAATTATCAAAGTAATCAAAAACTGTGTTTACTATTCGTGGTGAAAAAATAAAATTCAGCCCTCAAGTAAACCCATTGCTGTAGTATCAGGATTCAGGTTAGGGTTAGATTAATTACATTAACTATTTATAATTTATTTCAACAAAGATTTTCATGGCTTTTTAGCAGATGCGAGCATTTATTCAGTATCAAATGAGTCTGAGAAGTAATTATGAAAGAGTAATTTATGTGTGAAACTGTGCATTTCTGATTGGAATTCATAATTGTGATTATTCACGTTGTCTATTAACATCCATACATGTGAAAGCAATGCCTTGTCTTTTCACTATGTAGTAATTTATTATGTGGAATTAGTTTAATTCTTTAACTTATCATTTTAGCGAAAACGATAAAATTACGACATGGCATCATCCTATATCTGGAGGGCATGCTGACTGTGGTAATCTCGTTAAAAATGGTATGCGTTCTTTAGCTTTTTGGCATTTTCCCAATTGTCGTTTTTTAGATTTACCACCATTTTGGGAGCAAAGTTTATCTAAGGAAGGAGCAGTTTATTTTATTAAGTACTTGCACTCTATCGAATTTCAATAACATGTAATTTAGTCACAAAGATTATTGCACCTCGTTTTCACATCCATTCACTGGACAGCCAATAGCAGATACCAGTGTCTTCAATTTGGAATTGTTAGATTTATTTATTATTTATTACATTAATGGTTGTCTTCTATAGAAATGGAGATCCTTCAAGGCAAAGCAGACGAAGTTCTAGATCTAGAGCCAGTAATCGTTCCAATAGTGCAGATTCTTCACTTAAAAATCGGTATATTTTTATCACTATTATACATCAGACTTTTGAAATAGTGAAAGAGAGAACTCTGACAATCTTCAAACTCTATCAGATGTATTTATGCAAGGTGTACTTCATAAGCATGTAAGATTTTTTACCATACTGTCCATGCCAATTATATATTTTAATTACAATTTTTTTAATGTTTGTTTTCAGATATGATTTTTGACAAATAAAGCTCAAAGTATATTATTTATCTTCAATTATGATATAACGTTATAAATTTAATATTTTAGGAAACAAAGGGTTTTCGCAGATGGAAAAAGTTTTTCGTAATTTTGAATAAAAACAGACTTGAATTGTATCGAAATAGCCCAGAAAGAGAAATGATTGGAGTGGTAGCTTTAAACGGTTGCTACTGCGCACCCTTCAAAAATACGCACAGAAAAAATGTTTTCAAAGTACTTTCTTATTCATTCATTTCGGGATCTATGTTGATACTTTAGATTGAGTTGCCAGACAAGAAAAGTCATTTATTCTTTACTGACGATCATCGAGATATGTTAAATTGGATATCAGCTATTAACAGCGTACCAAGACTTGAATTTGAGTAAGAATCAACTACATTTTATCAAGACTTTTTCTAATGTACATTTCAATAACATTTTTGCTACTAATCAGGACAATAATTTTCTTTATTAATTACGCAGTGTAACATAGTTTCAGCCTTTCATGTTTATCTTGGCTTTTCAATGTTTATAGTCTAAATTGATGCTTTTGATTTTAAAAATATTAATCATATCGTTGGCTGAAAAAAGTTAACAACAAACATCACTGGAAAACACAATTTTGTTAATAAAACAACATTCTAAACCGCATCTGATTCTGCTTCACAAAACTTTTCTACTTGTGTTTTTGAATTTCCAATCGAATAAACTTAAAATCAAATTTATTCACAAAGTATTGGCTGAGTTATTAAAGATTGAATTTTCAAACAAACAGTAATTGAAATCACTCATCAACAGTTAGGGGATCACTCACAACTTCTTTTTTGCCAACGAAATTCAAAATTTGTTACTCCGTTATTTGATATCTTTAACATCGTTAATTGTAATAGCTTTTCACACTATTGTATATGTATATATGTTCGCTGAATTCGGTAAGGGTTGCTTTCATTTGATGAACTAGAAATTGTTTTAGTCATACATATATAAAAGTAAGCAAAATTTATTTAAATTTATCCATTATAATTGACCGTGTGTAACAATTTCGTTTTTGTACAGGCGAAAATTTCGGTCACAATATGCAGCCAAAGAAGCACTTATCAAACATAAGAATTCTTCACGTCTTAATAGAAATAGGTATCGTGAGTTTGTTGGTGTGCTCGCATGGAGTTTATATCAAATCCTGTAGAAAGCATGTGCATGCCATTAATGGCGTGATCCAAATGCGCTATAACATCAAAATTGCAATATTGTTAAAAAAATTTATTTTTACGTTTTATTATCATCAGCGCTCAAAGCATGATATTGCAAATTTGGTGAAACTTCTCTTTACGCATTTCGTTTAGTGTGCGACAGCAACCAACTGATCCTAGTGAAACACAATCCCAATCACCGCTACCAATGCCTGCCGAAAAACCGAACCCACTTACTAATTCTTGTCAACTTCATCAACAATACAATCCGCAGTTTTCTAGCCTTCATTCTATTCCACAGTTTAATTCTAAAGAAGATACTCATCATTTATTTGGAAGCGTTCCAAACCATCTGGATTCGGTAGAAGCAGTTCCAGTGAACAGTAATCACAATTTGCAGTCAAGTCCTGGTGTAATTCCAAACGAAGCTTCAATGCCAAAAGAGCAGTCAAACTTATATGAAGTACGTTTGTTGAAGTGGCGGTTATGCATTATCTGTACAGAGGAGTATGCCTATTACGATTGCTTAAATTGAAATCCCAATAAATTTTAATGTTTTCTTTGTTTTTACATTTGGTATAAATCACCCTGTTTAATAATCAAGACCAAAATCGTAATTATTGGCATTGAATGCCGCGGTGCAGTAGAACTAGTTTTAATGCAACTCTATAACTTAGGTGAATTTGCACTTAGAAATGCTATTAGAGATATTACTATAGTTTGTGCATGGCAATGTGCTGTAATCTACTTTAGTAGTACTTGTAGTAACCTGGCTCCTCTGTACATTCGCTTGACCTATTTTGGGTTTGAAATTGTCAAAAAATTAATTATCTAGGAAAACGAATCTGACGTTGTTTTTGATGAGTTTGGAAATCCGTTAAAGCGGCACATTTCGTATGAGGAGGTCAAAACAGATCTAATCCTGGATGATATTCGTACTTCGGTTCGAAAAAAGCGCATTGAATCACTGTCATCTTCAAAGCGTCGACGAAAGCAACAACTATCAAATGCATCTGAGGATAAAGAAGTCGAAAAAGAACTGCAAATTGCAGAAAAGCTTAAGGTAATACTAGCTTCAAAGACAACTTTTTTCTACTTCAATTTAAATTCTCGTACATCGAAGAAATTATTGTTGGCTTTGAGCATGTTTAGTGTTTTGTTTAAGTTAAGTTTTACAAATTTGGTATGCATGATTAATACCATCAACAGACTCGTCAGTAATTAATATCAGTCATCAAGCTATGTATGCCATGCCAAATATGGTAATGCATCGTTTGAGCTTACACAACAACTCATTGTCTGATTAAATTTTATTGCTGGGGTTTAATTTCATGCATACCTAGAAAACCATGCAAACAGTTCATATATATAATGCACTTGCCAATTTTAGGAACATTTCTTTTCTCACATATGTTAATATTATGCTTCGTTGCTTTCTATTAAATATTTGTTTTCTTTAAATATTCTTTAATGTTTGTAGCTTTCACAGCAACTGAATGAAATATAGTAATCTTTTTATCGCAGATTTTCTAGCCTGATACTTTACCGGTAAGTCTTCAACGACAATTTATTTTCATATTCATCGCTAACATGCTCTTTACTAAAAATTTTAAACACATTCATTAAGTTATAATGCATGTAGATTCCATTCCACCATGATAATTATTTAACTTAAAACAAAATTTTAAAATTCAACTCTAAATATTTCTGTTTTCTTAGAATTTAAGCTTAAGCTGACGAAAATGTTACTATATTTGCTTAGTTTTAAAATTCGAGGCTTCTGTATGCTCAATTTAAAATTAGGGACTGCTACTCGTGACTTTCCTAATGTTTAGTAATGTAAACCGTAAGTATGTTGCATGCTATTCATATTTTTATGTATTTTTTATCTATTCATTTTTATATATGTTTTATATGTTCTTACTCATTGAGTTTTTAGCTTGATCGTTTCTTTGAAAAGCACATAAAATACAGCGGAATGGGAGGTCCTCAAGGCGGTATTAACTTCATTCTGTCTTATAAATATTTAAAATGATTTAGACCAAAACGGTGGCTTTTCTCCCCATGTTACAGTAAGTTTTTTGGTTATTTGAATCAGATCTCTAAATCAAATACTTGAGAATTCGGATTTCAAAAACTAGTTTTTAGTGTTTGCTATCTGAAGTGTGATGTTATGTTTTATTTCTTGAGTCACCCCAGATTTAAATTTTCAATGTGTTCTAGGTTATTTATCATTATTTCAAATTACGCTCTAGTCAAACTTTAAAGAATCCGATTTTCATTAAAAAGCGATATATTTTGAAAAAGAGTTTGTTTTATTGTTATTTGAATTTAATAACGAATGCGTCAGTTAATCATATTCTTGTTTTTATTGAGTAAAAAATGTGCAAAGTCGACTAAAAATTGAACACTAACAGCTACTTCATTGTGTAATTCTTTGATCAATTTCAGTTTTTATTGTACTTTTTTGGTTTATTCGAATTGCTTTGAATCATGAGCCATAACCCTTCGTTGTTTTTGACATTCAATATCTATTTTATGGTTTCTAATCAAATGAGGTTTTGATATTTGGCAAATATTTTTTCGACTACGCATATTTGTTGAAATGAATGAAATACTATTCGCATAAATTACTCACTTTGGCATTGTTTACACATTCACTTTATGAGTTGGCGGTAGCTACGTTTAAATAAATTGATTTTGCACAGTAATTCTTACATTGTGTGTAATGTTTTCGAAAGAATACCAATGTAATTTAAATTTTTATGTTTTTTCTAAATGATATAATTGTGTTTAATCAAAGCATAGTTATAAAAATGTTGGCTTCAAGCAATGAGTTACTTGCAATATGTTATTTTGTAAGTTTCATTCCGATATTAGTAGGAGTTATTTTTTAATAACTATAGATTTATCCTCATTAAATAATCTTATTCTCAGTCTAAAGAAGACCACTTGCGCAATCCTAGAAAATTTCGAACAGGGGTGGTTTCAAATTTTTTCCTAAAATTTATAAAGCGATTATTTATTTGCAAATTGTAAAATATCTAATCGCATCTGGCATAAATCTCAGTGATTTATGATGTTATATAAGGTAAAATTTATATATCAAATTCATACACATGACTTTTTAAGACACCATTTATTCATGGAATTTCAGAACATTTTTAAAAGAAAATGGTTTCTATCTTATGAAAGCCACAAATAAACATTTATTTTTATCACAATATTCATATAAATATCCACAATTTCACACAATGTATGGATAGTTTTTGAAAATCCTCCCGCCCCCTAAAACCGCGCCTGAATCGGTAAAATAATGTAGGTCCTAATACTATTGTTTCACATACATCCCCAAATACAAATTTTTTGCGCTATTTGAATTGTTCTATGTAATGGTGTAAACATAAAACGCATTGAAGAAAGTAATTGAACTGCTTGCCGCCTTCAGAATTCTTTTATATTTACTTCAAATGCAAAATAGGGGAAATTTTTTTCAGACATCGTTCATTTGTAATTTAAGCTTTGCACCATGCATCCTGTTTTTTGATTCGCCTGTGAAGCATGATATATTTTCACATTTTTTGCTATTTCACTCATGTATGTGTAATGCTTTTTTTAATGTATATGCGGCAAGCATTCTATTGTTTAACTGTCTTCAATGATCTGTGAGATTTGGCATTATTTTAAAGAATGTCTCCGCCAAATTAATACTTTACAAATCTTATAGGCTGTACATAAATTTAACTTTAGTTTAAACGGCGCTTAGTTTTTAATTTGTCTTTTTACTAACTAACAAATGTTATAATACATGTATATATATATATATATATATATTATATATATATTGGTATGTAATATTTCAATTAGGTTGATCTATTCGCTGCTCGCTTGATTGATGATTTATACCAGTATGTTGAATTGGAATTTGAGCGGGATTCCGTTTGGAGTAAAATGGAAGCCCTGGGCATTGCTAGGTACGTATTTCATTCTCCCTACCAAATTCATTTCAATTTTAGACCTGATTACGAGCTTGAAGATGAACGCTTAAAGGTTTGTTTCTTTTGCACTTAATACTATAAAATGTGACTTTCTTCAATAGTTTATATTTAGTGTACTATTTGCACATCCTGCTAAATACATTACAATCCTGTAAAAATGTATCATTTACAATATACATATTAGGGCAGTCACATTTATAACTTTCTTTTTAATAAAAAAACCCTTCACTCGCTTTTGCTGAATTCGCGAATGGAAACAAATTTTCTTAATTTTTAAATTATTGATGAAATTTTGCACATAGAAATTTCATATAAAAAATGATGCAGTAAGCATAGCAAATCAAGATATTTACATCTTTAAAAATTACAATTAAGAAAGTAGAAGTTTTTTGTCTTTGAATGTTTTGATCCGTTTAATATTTTTTTACATGAAATAAGCATCTTTCGACACATTCATTTGTTGAAATTTAGTTTTCATTGAGCCAATGCTAATGAAACAGATTATGGCATTCTAGAAATGATTCAAGAGCTTTTTAAATAATAAACTTCTGAATTATATGTTCTTGCCAAACCATATATGCCAAGAATCTCTTATTATTTCAGTTATTAAGTTTTAATGACCAAAAACGTGTATTGCTATTGATTTCAATCATTATTGTTAGATATTTGGAGCCTTAATAATTTGAATGCTTGGAAATTCCTGCGCTACTCTAAAGTATTTAGCCTCCAGAACCATGCTTTCTAAAAAAAGTAAAGTCATCAGGAGATATGGAATTTTTCTCTTGTTAAATCTGATGTTTTATACTTTGAAACAGCTGATATTATTATAGTTATCTCAAATTGCATCAACAATATATCACTTTTGAATATCTTATCAAACAATCTCTCTAGAACATGCGTTTGACACACTGCATATTCTGTTGAATGTTTTGATCCGTTTAATATTTTTTTACATGAAATAAGCATCTTTCGACACATTCATTTGTTGAAATTTAGTTTTCATTGAGCCAATGCTAATGAAACAGATTATGGCATTCTAGAAATGATTCAAGAGCTTTTTAAATAATAAACTTCTGAATTATATGTTCTTGCCAAACCATATATGCCAAGAATCTCTTATTATTTCAGTTATTAAGTTTTAATGACCAAAAACGTGTATTGCTATTGATTTCAATCATTATTGTTAGATATTTGGAGCCTTAATAATTTGAATGCTTGGAAATTCCTGCGCTACTCTAAAGTATTTAGCCTCCAGAACCATGCTTTCTAAAAAAAAGTAGTCATCAGGAGATATGGAATTTTCCTCTTGTTAAATCTGATGTTTTATACTTTGAAACAGCTGATATTTTATTATAGTTATCTCAAATTGCATCAACAATATATCACTTTTGAATATCTTATCAAACAATCTCTCTAGAACATGCGTTTGACACACTGCATATTCTGCAAAAAGCATTTTTTGATCCCGTTCTTCCTGCTGTTGTTTCCCAAACTCTCAAAATTTTACTGCAGCAATTTAGACCCTCAATTGATGACACTACTTTAAATAAATGTGAAGTTATATCCGAAAGAGACTCAATATATTTTTCAATTTCTTTGACAAGTGTTTTTGACAAATTTGCATATGACTATCGCAGAAGGTGTTGGAACAAGTATCATTTTATTTTAAATTTACTTCAACAAAAATTTTGCAACTTTTATACACGGGGGATATGTTTCTACCATTCTCATATTTGTTATCATCAACTTCAAATTCACTTGCACTTGATTCTGAATAAATTGCCTTCTCTTCATTTTAAATGTTTTTTTTTGGGAATGCAATTGAACTTGACGCATTGTTTTACGACCTCTTTCATTTTCAGTTTTCATGTTTTTAAAGTAAACTACAAATATCCAGAACGTGCAGGAAACTGACTTTCCAAATGAAGGGAACTTAATCCCCGAAGGAATTTTTTTATTTAATTTAATATTTCAATAAAAATTATTTTGGAAAGCAAGTTTATATTTACGTACATTTTTTCTGCAAATAGTATTTTAATTTTCCAAAAGTCATCAATAAATGTTTTAAAAATATAAAATAAATATGATTTTCTAATTCAGCACATACAGTTTCATTGGGATTTTTTAGTTAAAAAAGTTATAACCCTAGTGCACATATTTACAAAATGAAAATATATACAAGCAGATTCACAAATATAGTAAACAAACAATTAATTGAAAAAACATAAATGTAAAAAATAACACACACAAACAGAATTAAATAAGAAATATTATAATTAGTGTGGAAAATCTTGCCACGTGTTAAATATATGTGAGTGCGTTACTTTTCCAAAAGATTGTTTTAGGAGTTTTGAATCTATTTATGTTATATTTTGTTAATAATATAGGTTAATATAAATTAAAATGTTCTTAGGAGTATCAAAATTCGCCCATTGTTAAAGAAGTTATAGTGTCTCATCAGCACCGAAGAAAAGGACAAGTAGAAGATGCTCTTAATACGGTAGTACTACATGTTAAACAACTTTCAATCTTTTATGAATGACCAAATGTATAAATTATCATGTGTAAAAGTAAATCAGACTGTGCAGTGTTCTGTGTATTTTCTTTTAAGTGTAATATGGAAACAAATGTTTTATTAACTTTAGTTCTCACCTGCTAAAAACTTTTATAATTTAATGTTATTGCTTTCAAACATGCAAACATGGTTCTTATATTTTTTTTATAAAAGCCTATTAAATAACTATATAGTAAACACACCATCTTTCTGTTTGAAATTTTTATTAATTTTCAATATTCTTTTTTTAAGGACATTAAATGACCATATAATATACAGGCCATCCTGATTGAAATGTCGATCAATTTTCATTGCTTATTTTTTTAATAAGGCCATTTAATTTAGCGCTCTAATATGAAGGTGAAACACCTGCCCGCAATTTTGATTAATTTTTATTGTTTTATTTTTTAATAAGTATACACTGGATTTTGGTGTTGAAAGTCTCTCCAGAAAATTTTATTTGATTGGTTCTTAACATGTTTAGATTGAACAATTGACTAACATAACTCCAGACTCTCTTTCTCTGGATTTATTTGAAAAAAAAGGTACTTTATGTGCTCTGCTCAAAGATCTTTTTGAATACGATTCGCGTGCCCAGCGCGAAGTGTTGCAACACTTAGAAAGGAGGAATTTTCAAGTAAGTTAACGAATCTCATTTAAATACACTAGCGTATAATTCATGTGGTTTTTGCTAGTTTTGCAAATATATTTCTTTTATTATACCATTGTTGAATATTAACTAGAAAAGTGATTAATTCTTTTTGAAGGATCACATATTCATCANTATATATATATATATATATATATATATATATTTCATTCATTTTTGCCCATTGGACTGAGCTCAACCTTTCCCCATCATCAAAAATGCATTTGTTAAGCTTTCTAATGGAGAAATTATAGAGAAAAAAATGTCTAATAGTTCTAATAGAGCTAACACAATTCCAATAAGTTTGAACTTGGTTCAAGATTCTATGTAATGATTGTAGTAAAATATGGTTGGATGAATTAATTACTCAACTATTCAAAAATGTTGTTTGTGACTAGTAATTGTATGTATTGGATTATTGATTTTGTAAAATTTTATTAGGGTCGCTTGGAGGGTCAAAGACATTCATTAAAGAATTCTCTTCAGTTGAATGTTGTTGATGCACAAGCAATCAAGTATCGAATGATGATGATCGAGCGCGATGTTGAAGATATCAATCGAGAAATTACGCAACAACGAACTGTAAGTTTTTTTATTTTCTGATTACACACCATTTTCATCTAAGGACATTGCCGAAATTGTCTCTCAAAGATTGAATGTTGAAAATCAGCTGGATAGCTACTTTTCAGTAGTCATCGAGAATCGTCAAAAGGTAGCGTTTATTCATAAATGCTGAATATCTTTAAAATCTGCTTAGTTCGCTTGGGATGCTCGTTATACGTTTGTAGACGATATCGAGGCGTTGCTCAGTCAAATAATGATGTTACGTGAAAGACTCAACCTCGATATTAAAAAGTTTCTTAGTGAGTAACTTATTTAATAAAATTGTCGTTGAACGAATGCAAGTACGCTAAGATATAACTCATTTATCATTTTTTGAATAGTTTGAATCTTTTTTAGCATCAACCGGGATCGTCGACTACTGGCAAATGGTAAATAGAGAATCAGAAGATGTGGCTGATTCTTCTTCAAAGCCTTGCATATTTTCCTGCACCGAGAACGTTCATGTTAACACAGGCGATACTGCGGTATTGGAGTGTCGCATATCCGGAGCTTCTCCATTGAATGTGTCTTGGAAACGCAATAATCTATTCATTGCCGATTCGGAGTCACTCAGGGTGATTTCAGAAGGAAATTTACACAAGTAAGTAGTTATAGGTTTTCACATTTTTAAAATTTGGTTATCTATGGCTATCCGCTGTTCATAGCTTAAAATCTACTTGAGTGATGCTTTCNTTTCAATCTTTTATGAATGACCAAATGTATAAATTATCATGTGTAACGGTAAATCAGACTGTGCAGTGCTCAGTGCATTTTCTTTTAAGTCTAATATGGAAACAAATGTTCCATTAACTTTAGTTCTCAACTGCTAAACACTTTTATAATTTAATGTTATTGCTTTCAAACATGCAAACATGGTTCTTATATTTTTTTTATAAAAGCCTATTAAATAACTATATAGTAAACAGACCATCTTTCTGTTTGAAATTTTTATTAATTTTCAATATTCTTTTTTTAAGGACATTAAATGACCATATAATAAGCAGGCCATCCTGATTGAAATGTCGATCAATTTTCATTGCTTATTTTTTTAATAAGGCCATTTAATTTAGCCTTCTAATATGAAGGTGAAACTTCTGCCTGCAATTTTGATTAATTTTTATTGTTTTATTTTTTAATAAGTATACAATGGATTTTGGTGTTGAAAGTCTCTCCAGAAAATTTTATTTGATTGGTTCTTAACATGTTTAGATTGAACAATTGACTAACATAACTCCAGACTCTCTTTCTCTGGATTTATTTGAAAACGAAGGTACTTTATGTGCTCTGCTCAAAGATCTTTTTGAATACGATTCGCGTGCCCAGCGTGAAGTGTTGCAACTTTTAGAAAGGAGGAATTTTCAAGTAAGTTAACGAATCTCATTTAAATACATTAGCGTATAATTCATGTGGTTTTTGCTAGTTTTGCAAATATATTTCTTTTATTATACCATTGTTGAATTTTAACTAGAAAAGTGATTAATTCTTTGAGAAGGATCACATCATCATCACACAGAGCAGGGGTTGCAGCCTTTGTTAATTCTTTGCGTATTCTGAAAGTTCGACAATATTAATATATATATATNTGATGCTTTCAAATCTAATGCTTATTATACTAAGGCGTTCTCAATATATCATATATGTCTGAAATTGATTCACCAAGTGTGCAATTTTATGTGCTCGTTAAGATTTAAGTTTTGGCTTACGATTAAACACTTTAGATAGGAAATAATTACTTAATTTTTAAATAAACAAAGCATACTTGGTTTGCAAAGACAACATTTAGGTTGATCATACCGGATNAATAATTACTTAATTTTTAACTAAACAAAGTATACTTGATTTGCAAAGATAACATTTAGGTTGATCATACCGGATACTAATAAAGACGATGCTGGCAAATATGTATTCATAGTCGAAAATGCTTTCGGCCAGACGTCCACTTTTCTGAATCTGTTTGTAGCTTCTGATCAATGTAATGGTTTTATTCGCCCTATTTTGTATGCTTTGAATTTTTTATTTAGTTGATGGAGACATCAATGTTCGAAACATGACAACTCTCAACAGTTCGCCTGAAGTTGAATGTATGTATTGTTTATGTTCGTTTATTTTTAACAAAAATAATTTTTATCAAAAGTGTATTACATGGTTCACATTCTTGTTTTGCATTAAGTAGGAAAAGTTGCCAAAATGGATCAGTTTTTCAGTTTTTAAGAAAATGTTCAATAACAGACCGGCATTTTTTCAATTTTGATCAAGGAATGTGAAAATTTAATGGCAGCAAAAATGTTGTTTCGTTTTCCTAAATTCCATGGTATATGCTGTTATTTCATATATACTCACAGTGAGTACATTTCGTCATAGTTTGTATATAAATCGCTTAATGTCACAAGTTTCTTCAATGATTAATCTCAGAGCATAAAAATTTAGTTAAATGAATGTTGGAAAAGTTGATTTATGCTTTGTAATTTCTGTAGCAAGTACTGTAGATTAATCGATTGTTTCGAACTGTTTGCTCATTTCTATGATACTCTTTTGATTTCAATACAGCGGTGATGTAATTGCGTATTTTCCTTCTTCGTCCATATGCTTGATTCGAATGTGAATGGAGCATTAGCGCAGTTAACAGGTGCAAACAATTTTGTCACTAGTGTCAGTTATTAATATTAGCTCTTAATTTATGTTTTAATACGTACACATTATACAATTTAATTCAGTGTAGCGTTTCACTGTGCCCATGGAATATCCTCATCGACTTCTTTCATTTTTAAAAGTCCTTTAACCCTATATGTGTAGAGGAATTTTCCCACTCTCCAAACTTTGTGCAGTTTCCAATATTAAATGATGTTTAGCTGAAAGCCCTTAGACATGTGACTAAAATTTAACGTGCCTCATTTTGCCGAAATGGAAAATATATATTTGGACCTTGGACCCGTGATGGCGTTATTGTCCACTTAGAGCATTTTTTTATGAGTGAGTTACTCTAATAAAATTCCAATTGACGGATTTTATCCAAACAATTTAATTGAGCGGGTTTATTATACCACAATTACAGTAATTACAGATCCAAACTTCAAAGAACACAATCAAATTTGTGTTTCTAGAATTGCAAAATATAGCACTCCTGGATACCAGCTAAATCAGCCTGATGTAGCCAATACCTTAAGTAATTTTGTAGATCAATTCTATTTACCGTTTTTCATTTAAGGGGTTATTCAGTTTTTAGCAAATTCAGATAAAGAGTAGATTAAATATATAATGCTTAAAGGCTGTTTTCACAATAACTTTGACTTCCACTTATGTAGGGAAAAGCCTATGGTGTAAAGATAAGATCGATAACATATCATAGAACGCAAATTAGGAATCACGTATGGATTTTGTATTTCAATAAGAATTCTGATTGCAGAAAGGCTGGTGAGGTCAAAATTTGCTAATGGTTTTGCTCGCTGTAACTACCCATTCAAAAAAGATGATTGCAAGCAACATTGCAGAATAAAATTATAGTAGAGAGCACGAAAAAGTTGTAAGGGGAAATTGATCATGTTGACGCAACTGAAATTCAGTTATTCCTTCGTAAATGTGGATAGCTTATGTAAGCGTGCCTTAAATTAATTTGTTATATATTTTAGATCAAGCTCCTCAAACAATTCAACGTTTGCCAAAGCAGACTGTTGTTGCAAATGATGAAATTGAATTTCGCACAGTCGTCACCGCGAATCCTCCACCCGAAGTTACGTGGTATCGCGATAATGACAAAATAATTGAATCTGAGCGATATAAGTTTGATCAGGTCAGTATTTATGAAGTTGAATTGAAGTTATTAGATATATTGAGGAATGAAGATGATAAATTGTTTTATAGGATTTTCATTAGCATTACTAATTGCAATGTTTTGATGGTAATCTGTGGAATTTAGGATGGGAATGCTTACATATTGATCATACAAGATGTGACGTGCTTGGACGAAGGAATGTATTCATGTGAAGCCAACAATCATTTGGGACGAACTGTTACGTCCGCTGAACTTAAGGTTTTTCCAGGTTAGAGCACAACTCTATAAGAATTTTTCTACTTTTGGATTGAAAATTTATTAACTTTAAAAAACTGATTAAAATGGATATTCAATAAATTATTCCATTTGGCGATCTACTTAATTACTACGAGTTCTAGTTAACTTAATTTCATTCGTTTTGGCTCTTAGCCGGATATAACTCATGCGGAAATCCTTAGCAATTTTACAGCAATCATTTTCTCCACATTAGTTTAACAGAATTTTTGCTGAATACATTTAGAAGGTATAGATTACATTCATAAAAAGGAAATATGGACTTTAATGGGATATTTAGTGCTATATTTGTGAGAAAAGTTTGTGTTTGCATTCTGTTCATGTAGAATTAACCCCCATCTGCTAAAGAAGTTTGCTAGGATCGATTTTGAAATAATGCTAGGCGTAAAATGTTTTAGCAGCTGAGGCTGATGACCCTTCTTCAGATCATCATTCAGAACCTCCATTTGTGGTTGAGCAGTTAAAGCGACAGGTTGCGGATGAAGGAAAGTCGGTAGTTCTGCCTGTTCGTATTATTGGCAATCCCAAGCCGCACATCGTTTGGACTAAAGACGATCAGCCATTAAAATCGTCAAGCAATCTTACTCTAAAAGAAGTAAGTGTTTTAGTAAATATTTTGCAAAAGAGTTATGCATAGATTTTCATATTTACAAATAAAATTACTTTTAATGGTGGCTATGCAGTTGAAACCTAAATTTTTAGTAAATATCATATTTTAACTATAAATTGACCGACTACAATAACATTTTAACAAGTAATTTACTGAGAACGCAAATAATCTGTTCAACTGCAATCTATTGAAACTCAGTGTGAAGCATTATCAATAATTATATCACCACGAATAGACCCAGCGAGGTGCGCATTTGCGCCACTATCTTGGACTGCGCTTGAATGGTTTCTCTACATAATAAGTACAGGGTGTCCCAGAAGTAGTCTAAGGGTTTTAATGGGCTCTCATTTTTGGACGGTATTGATAATTTGCCCAAAACTTTGCTAATCTATTGAATATGCCATTTTGTTTGCAATTTGCATTTTTTAAATCGATCAAAATAATACTGTTGCTATGACCTTTCAAAGTAAAGGTATGTTTTTGAGCACTTTCTGTTGATTTTGCTTGCTATTACACTTGCGCACGTGCGCTGTATTGATCTGACTTTGATGAAGTACCTCGTTTATCAAACACAACCAGAGAACATCCATTATCTCAAGAAGAAAATTCGCGCTGACTTTCAAGCAATAACTGAGGCACAGCGTTTGAGTGCAATTGCCGACTTTGAACATCGTGTTCAACTTTGCCTCTAGAACCAAGGAAAACACATTGAATAGTGACTCAAACATTTTTTTTTGCTATTTTCAGCTGTTTGTAACTTTGATACTGTTTTATAAAAGTTTTAGTATTATTTTAATTTTTTTTTATTTTTTAATGTGCCTTTGCTTTGAAAGGTCATAGCGACAGTATTAGTTCATCGATTTCAAAAATTCAAATTGCAAGCAAAATGGCGTATTCAATAGATTATTTTAGGAACATTTTGTGGAAATTATTAACACCGTTCCAAAATGAGAGCCAATTAAAACCCTTAGACTTCTTCTGGGACACCCTGTATGTCGAGGATAATTGTTTCTCTCAGGCTTTTCATCTCCTGATTACCTGAAAATTACGCGTGGAGAAAATTTGAATCTTTTTCACGTACACAGCAATAAAGTAAGCGCGGTTTTAGGGGTGTGACGGCCGCCACCGCCTCCCCTTTTCAAAAACTATCTAAGCACTATATGAAATTGCGATGTTTTTATGGGAATATTGTGATAAAAAAAATTTTCAAAAGCAAGCTTTCATGTCTATAAATATTTACCTCAAAATTTTGGAAAACCTCATAAATCATTACACTTTGAACCGCCCCGTTCGAAATTTCCTAGAACCGCCTTTAATACACTTCAGTGCAAACGTTCATTAATAGATGTTAATATCTCACGATTTCCAAATTATTTGAAAATGTTGAAAAACGGGTTGTCCTCTTAAAAGGACAGAAGACAGCTTAAGCTGAAAAATAGTACAATTTCTAGTCCAATATTCGGTTTTCAGATATAACAGACCTCAATGATTTTGTGAATATTTATGACTTATAGTAAATACTGAATCTGTGAATTAATTCCATCTATTTTGGTGCTGCAACCAAACTTATCTGTTTCCTGTTCATAGGAAATCATGCTTGCTTACGTTTAGGATGGAGATTTGTATAGCCTGATTTTGGATAATGTTAAGTACAGTGATGCTGGCTGCTATGCTATCAAGGCAGAAAACGCGTTTGGAAAAGCTCTTAATTCTGCAATTTTGACAGTAGACGCTGTACTCCCACATAAAAATGGTATTTCACGCTTTTCTATGTTAAAATTAGGATCTAATAACATTTTATTCAACGAATTTCGCTATTGTTGATAAATGCGTTGTCATTCATTTTCAGTAAATTGCAGGAATTTTTTTAGCAGTCATTGTATTATTTTTTAGATGAAGGAATGCCCAAAGTAGAAAAAGGGTTAGAAACTAGAGATGTCTTACTTGGACAAAGTGTCCAATTAACTTGTAGATTTGTATGCCATCCGCTTCCTACTGTAAAATGGTTCAAAGAGAACATGATTATAAAGCCCTCGTCTAAATACACCATCTCCCAGGTTGGTATGCATCAACATTTTTGGTTAATTTGAACAATACCTGATACCATGTAAAAATTAATATCAACATTCATGTAATTAGAGGAGAACAAATGCATTGTGCTTTGGAAGTTAATTTATTTTGCAATTCCTTGCATACGGATGACAAACAATTGAACAATGGAAACTACAAAAAAGATAATCTTGTTTCTAATATATTTTTATTGAATTCCAATTCGTTATGGATGTCATTCTTTTAAATACTCTCGAGTAAATATTGGTTTTACAGTTTATTTTCTAGTACTTTTTATAAAGTTATTTAAACCAAAGCATTTGATAATGTGACAACTTTAAAGAAAGTCTTTCGCTAACAGTTATTAAGCGTGGACACCTATAATTCATCCCATTTTCAACTAGTCCCAAATTCAGACAGTTTTTAAGTTGGTGACTTTTGCTTTGCTTTAGGAGAATACTGAATTTCAATTGGTTATCAACGAATTTGGAATAATGGATGTTGGCAAATATCACTGCGAAGCCTCAAATGCTTATGGACACATTTCATCTGAAACTTTTATTCAACTACGAAGTGGAATTATCAATAGTAATTATAATCCCTTTAATTTTTATTCGAGGAATTCAATAGTGTCATTTGAAGCGATGCTTCTAATAATCAAATTACGGTACAATTCCAATATCTCTTTCTTTGGGGAGGGCTCATTTGAGTTTTTCTGTTGTTGAATTTACGCTTTTATTTCATTTACCCTGTTAACACTTTGGGCCTTGGTGGTACATGTATGTCCTACCTAAGCAAATTTCGACTATGATGCTTCAGTTTTTAAAGTATACTAATGTTTTTCAAATTTTGTTTGACTTTCCAATATTACCTTGTTTTAGGTGAGTTTCCCCCTACTTTGCGTGTTGTGGATCATCTTCGAGGAATGATAGTTAATGAGGGCGAATCAGCTATTCTCGAGTGTACTATGCAACAATCACCATCCACTAAAGTGCATTGGACTAAGGATGAAACCGTTATTGTGCCATCGAACAATATTAATATATCTAATGTAATTTCTTAATTTCTTGTATAGTGACATTTACAATATATCAACAAACTCCTTGTTGAAGTCATGACTAAAATTTACCTATACGCTTTGGTTGCATGTTTTCTATTTTCATGTAATAACAGTAACCAAAATTGACGAAATATTTTGCGCTTGCTAATGCCTCGTAATTTACTGTACACATTTATTTTAATATACATTTGAAGATGGGAAATTTGCATGTACTTTGAAGCAGGATGAGAGAGAGAGTTTTTATAAAGTTAGTGTTCAAAAATGCATCTATTAATGAGCATATTTTTGAAAAGTTTAGTTCCCATTTGCGGCTGTTTATATTTACTTCTTGAATTACAATTAAGTGGTGAGAGCATTGAATTTGAAAGATTCTTTGGACTATAAATTTTTCAAAAATTATTGAACTTTGGGCATCCGTGGCAGCAGTACAGTAACTTTTTACCAAACTGACACATGAAGTATTTGATGACCTCATCCGATGTTAGTGAATTTTGCAAACAAATGTTATTGTCTTTCAACTGGTTTTATGTTCACATGTTATTTAAAATTACAATTTCTAATCGATGTAATATTGTGGTTAATGATTCAAAATATCTTTAGAATGGTAAATGTTGCACTCTGTCATTTCGCACCGTACGACTTTTCAATGCCGGTGTTTACAGATGTATCGCTGAAGATTCCCTTGGAAACAGAGCAGTTACTTCGGGAGAATTAATTGTTAAAACTTATAAGTGAGTATTTTGATTGAATTTTTGTCAATAAAAATCAATTGAGATGATTTTCACGACTGCGCTTTATCATGCGAGATTGCATTCATTATTATCATCTAATGAGCTCACAAAAAATATCAAACGCATGCAAATGGGTTATAAGTATATTGTGACCTGCTGCTTAATAGCTATGCAGTGTTTCATTTTTTGTGGCAATAATATGCTTTCCCATTTAAGTTTGGATCGATGCGTTTCAAACGCCATTTACGAAAACTTCTTAATATTGATTAGATACATTAATCTACAAGTTCACAGTCAACCATTTTCTCTTATAAATCTTCAAATCAATTGGAATTTTCAATAAATTTATTCAGCAATAATTTTCTTTTCAGCACAAGTTGGTTTTAGAGTCAAGCTCCTTCTATATATTTTTAAAAAATCTGCATTTGTTTAGGAGTTCACGATTTTCTGAAAGTTCGTCTCTCCATGAATCCGAATACATTGTCGAGACAACAAATCAATACGAGAATCTGAGTTGGAATCACTCTCGAGTAGATTCATTCGGAAATCGCTCTCTCCAGGCCTCTTCAATAGATGTCAAGAGCTTAGGAAGTCAGACTTCTTTGTCAAGACATCTTTCCAAGTCTCAGACTAGTATCGCGGAAAGTGTGATTCATGAAGAGCGGCGGCAGGCCAAACCGGATCCATTGGAATCTAGGAAAGCTTCTACTGATTTTTCAAAATTGGAGCAATTTAAACTGGAGAAGCCGTTATCACGCACTCCCTTGCATCGGTCTTTGACCAGCCTTGCTAGTGAACCTTCATTGTTTGAAGAGAAGCGTAGTGTCAGTAATCCATATTATGAGCCTCTAAAGTTTCAAGATATGCAGGAACTTTCGAAATCGATGGAAACAGTAAAAGTATGTATTTCTATTTCTAGTCATTTGAAAAGATTTAACTTTCTAGAATTATATTAAAAATTTTCAATAATCATTTCAAAGAAAAATTACTAATATATTTAGATTCCTTTTGCTTTGTATTCCTGAATAAGATTTAGGCACCCACAACATTATTAGATACAAACATCTAGTCGTTGCTTTTCCTTGCATATTAGTTATTGACAATAAGAAGTTGCGATCAATTTAGCAAGTTATTTGTAACACTATCTTCTATCTTCAACTATTTTCATCACCACGTGTAAAAACAGTCACGATAAGCATTAATTACACTGATTAAAGAAAAAAATTTTCTTTTGATTTGAATATACATTTTTCTTTGAAGCTTTATTTTTGTAATCAGAAGATAGTTTTATTGATTTTTTACCAAATATGTCATATATATACTACTAGGTTTTGTATATGCTTAGTGATTGAATGTTGATTTACAATAGTAATAAATTATGTTTAATATAGATAGGCATACATAATTGTCCCCTAAATTTTTTCGTTATGATCTGAATTTTATAGTCTTATTCGTGCAAAATAGTTCACATATTTCGAAAAAATTCTTTTTGTGCATACTAAGGACTATCTTTTGATCTTTTCTTTTTAATAACTGACATGGGACTCGACCTCATGGCCAAGAGTTTGAAAGTTAGACCCATCTGTTAAGCTGATTCAGAGTAAAGTCTTTGCAAAACATTATCTTTACTTACAATCTGTGACCTCATCCACCAATACCATGATAACCTACTTCTTCTTCAAACAGCAATCGGACTTTGTTACTGTCATTATGTATTTGGTCCTTTCTTAGCAATGGGAATCTACTGCAACCTAAATGAGTGGAGTCGGTTTGCTGACAGCTCATTCAAAAACCTCAAAGCAGGACTTTTACACACTTCACTTTATGGAAGCGTATGAAATGCAAAGGTTTTGCTAGATGTACTGCAATGCATTGAGTTTGGATGGGAGATCACTGGAGATTTCAAAATGGTAGTCTTTCTTATGGATATCCAGGCAGGCTTCATGAGGTTTAATTGCTATCGTTATCTTTGAGAAAGCAAAGACACTGCCTAGCCTAACTCTAGGTGAAACTCAACTCAATCTTGAAGTTCACAATCAAACAAAATATTGTGAAAATGAAGCCACAGATGAGTCCTTAGAAAGTTCTGTTTTCACCACTGCATTTCACACTGGGTCTAATAATACAATTTGTTTGAGCTCTTGGCACGAATTCATCAGCTTTCAAATATCTTCAGGAACTGTTTCCGACTTTGTCTGTAGCTAAGATTAAACTGGTGTATTTGTCAATCTCTTGATCAGCTTGAAGTTTCGTAGCTGTTGTAAAAGGGTTTTTGGGAGTCATATAGCAAAACAACTACGTTGACTTTTGCATTGAAAAAGCATCTGTAGCATGGAATTAATAGTGTACTTCAAAGTGAATATTCTGTACGTTCACCTTGAACACTTCAAAGATAATTTTGGTTCAACAACCAAAGAACAAGATGAACATTTTCTTAAGATTACCAGGGTTTATACAATGGAAACATGATGGGTGACTGTATTGCGGATTTATTCAAGAGAGTGATATTCGTTATCATTTAGACCATGAAAATCGATAGATTTTAACATTTTGTACTGTGGAATATATTAGTGTTATTCATTTGTGACATGATTTTGCTTCGTCTGAAATGATAGTTATAACTCAATATTAGAATTATATTTGACCAAATAGATTACATGCAAATGATAGGAAAGCCTAAATTTGAGTTATTCCATACATAATTTGTATTTATATGCTACTGAATGAGTACTTTTAAATAATTGTCATTTGTTGCGGAAAACATCAATCTTTCTACTACATATAGTCGTATAGTCATAACATAGCCAATCGCAATTCCACAAATATCATTGCAGTTGAGTCAGAAAAATATTACCCACTCGCAGGACTGACATCAAACAAACGATATGTTAGAATAATAATTTATCACACTAACGAATTACAATAACTAGAAAATATTCTTTCACCGTGAGATTTTTTAATTGAATTTATGATAGAGATCTAGCCAATTTTGTGGCACTTTCGTCAAGTTTTTCTCGAAAATCATTAAACCAACAAAATGTAACTGTTTGTATTATTGTAATCAATTCATGTGCTACATAAGGGTATCAATTTCTCAACAACATGCGGTTTTTATTCAACATTTTCGTGATCGAGGGAAGGTCGCCATTTCATTAGTCCACCAGCTGTTGAGAACGTGCATTCACTTGGAACACTACCAGCAGGAAGTACTAAGCAAATCCGTGAAAATAACAAACTATTTATATTTTCAAAAGTCATGCAGATCTATGTGGACTGGAGATACTGGTCCTACAGTGTTCATTCATGTCATGCAAACATATAGTACATTAAATTAAATGCCATTAATTAAATTTAATTCAATTCTACATCAATAACTTACTTACTCTATATTGCTAGTGTAAAGGGAATTTTTCGCATTGAAATTTTAAATTGTGCCATTTGACTTGACTTTATAGTATAAGTAGTATTTTATAAACCAACACATACATTTGAGAAGTATTATCCTTGAAATGTACTGGTTCAGTAGTTGAGATGAATTCACTCGCACTGTAGATCTGACCTGTTTCGGTAACAAACCTGACATGATTTAAACCAGTTTAATCCTAATGCCAATAGAGCAAGGGATGTGATAAAAGCAACATCATCTTCTCAAATTATATTCCCGTTTTCTTTTGCGCTGTCTCTGAATCCGAGCATATTTTCTAATAATTATTTTTCAGACTTAAACCAGTCATGCAACTATATTACTTAAGATGGAATCCGATAAATAACAACTACAATACTAGTAGGGAATGTTAAGATAAGCTTGTCATTTGGTAAACAAGTTGATTCGGTGTTAGCTGAAAGCCAATCATAAGTGAATAAAGTGTTTGCTATTGAATTGACGCTGCATAAATAGACTAAAGTAAACACATACTGTTATCCTATTCTACTAAATTATTAGTCATTTCACATATGCAATGAAGGAAAACAGTTATCCAATTATTGGTACCAAAACCATCTAAATTAACAAGATTTTTCCATTTATTAGTCGAAAAGTCCTTCAGAACACTATGCTTAGAAAGCAACGAATGAAATATCGTTTGCATGCTTAGTATTTGGTTTACTCCAGCTTTTTATTTTCATAATTTACATACACATTTATTGGCTTTTAAATCAATGAAAACGTGCAGATGATGGTTTCCAGTTGGCTCAATCTATGAACTCCAAATGTGGTCAGCAAACATTTTATGATAAGAGAAAGTTTCCTACTCAAAGTTTGTATTTTGATAGTCGGTACAACACTATATTTTGTGCTGTTCTAAAAGCCGGAAGCACATTATTTTTATATCTATATCTATCAAATCGCCATTATGTTTCTGATTTTTTTCTTTTGCAATATTTTTAAAAACCTAGTATTTATACTGAGGTACGAACAGGAGTTAATCTATCTTTTTTGCATTGACCAATAAAGTACTAGACATTCAAAAAGTTTGGCAACTGATAAAAGTTTTTTACAACAAAAATGTTTAAGGAAATATATGTTTATGTGCTTCATATCAGGGGTTCTTGTTTTGCTTGACCAAAATTTCAAAAATTTCAATCGCTCCTGGAGGTTGTTGCCATAGATTTACCATATTCGAGCCAGGGCATCTTCAGTAGATCTTTTTCAAAGTTATAGTTCACTCCTTACCCAAAGTTCACTCCGGGGGGAACTTTACCCCAATGAGAGCCCCTGTTTTAAATAGTTTTATTTGTTGTCAACCCATTCATGCTTGCAAGGCTTCACGGTTCTCAGAAATAGGTATTGCCTTCAACATTGAATTGATGCGTTTAGCCAGATTCTGCTGCTGACCTTGGGAATACCCAAAACTCTATTAGAGCCTCGAAAGGCAACAGTCTGGCTGAATGTGGAGTCATGATGTAGTTGAATTCAATCTACCGAAAGTTTTGTTTGAGTTTGGAGAAGGGCATATATTGCATATATTTCTATTATGATTGTAGTATGGCACTTATTTTAAATTTTTCAACTCAAAACATTTGTTTAGGTGAAGGAAGAGTTTTCAGATAAATCAAATAGTTCACGCTATTTAATGAGAGAAAGAAGCACTCCTGCTTCTTCCATTATACATCACGCTTCAAATTCATTCCAAGATCAAGTAGACTCATATAAGCAAGTGAAATATATTCCTCAGCAGTTACCAATATCGCCACGAGGCCCACCTCAGCTTAGTTTTCCAAGCCCACCTTCGACAAGTAGCTTTAGTCCCACAAACGAACCAGAGCCTACAAAATTGCAGGATAACAGATCATTCAAATCATCACAAACTGATATTACTAACATCAAGTCTAACTACTCTAGTACACGGTAGTCTTGCATTTTATTTATTGTTAAGTATCGGTGTCTTATACTATAAATATCAAACGTCCAAGCGTTATAATCAAGTTCAATTAGTAATTTTTCAAATGTATCCATCCGTCCGTCCGTCCATCCATTTAAATATTAAATTTAGGAGTCCTTTGCAAATAATATATAAAAATAGTGGATTCTTTTTGCTCTTAGTAAATGAATTCGATTAAACAATTTAAAAGTATAACTGGTTGTAATGCTGCTATACATTTTATTTTTAGAAAATCAGAAGTTACACGTGAGCTCATCACAGAAAGTCGATCTTCTCAGCATGATTACTATTCATATGAGAATGTTCCAGTGGCATATCCCATAAACCGTCACCCGAGTGTGCGTTGTTTTATGTGTAACTGAGTTTGTCTATAATTGTTATCTGCACGGGTTTTGTTCTCATTTGAGGTTACTCAGGATTTTCGATTTACATATGTTTTAAAGATACAACTTCTAATTTCTTTTAAAAAAATTGAGATTCTTCTTAGCTAAATTATAGTTTTGATTCGGTTGATTAATTGATACCGTTGATTTACGTCATATTTAAAATTTTTTTAAAAACGATTATAAACGGTGCAATGGAATTCATTGATATATAAATTGTATTGTTTTAGACTCCTTTAGATGCTTGCGTGTAATATTTTCATCGCCATCGTCTATCACGCTATAAGTTGAATACTGCAAATTATTACAAAATTTCAAATTTAAAATTCAATATTTTTTTAAAAAATGTGGACGTGAAAATGTGATTCTATACTTCTCGTGTTTATTTATTTCGTTACGGAAGTATGTACAAATGAGTAATAATAAGAATATTTACGATTTATTTAAAATAAATTTTCGAATTGACAATTAATACAAAATACATTATAACTTTTCACTAGTGTCAGGATTTTTAGGTAAAAGTATATGAAGTTTAATGTAAAAGCAGTATAAATATCTTAAGCACGAATACTATATACAACAGATAAAGGNCATATAAGCAAGTGAAATATATTCCTCAGCAGTTACCAATATCGCCACGAGGCCCACCTCAGCTTAGTTTTCCAAGCCCACCTTCGACAAGTAGCTTTAGTCCCACAAACGAACCAGAGCCTACAAAATTGCAGGATAACAGATCATTCAAATCATCACAAACTGATATTACTAACATCAAGTCTAACTACTCTAGTACNAAAGTATATGAAGTTTAATGTAAAAGCAGTATAAATATCTTAAGCACGAATACTATATACAACAGATAAAGGTTGTTCACCCATTGTACTTAAAATATTGTCTCTTAGACGTTTTCAAAAATTTCTTCAACTCTTAGTGAAAGCGAATTTAATCTCATTCAGTGATCGAAAATAGATGTGATGTGCGTTTGCAATAGTTATTTTTAAAACTGTAGTTTAAAAAATGAATTAATTTTTAATAGCAAGCAGTGGTATAAATATATATATTGTGACCATGCTAAAAAATCAAATCAAACTTTACTTAAAATGATTAACTCAAAAATTGATAAAATATGTTTTATATTATAAATTTGGATTTTTTACATTTTAGATCGGAATTTTTTCACTAATCATTATGGTATCATATCACTAAAAGATACCGCCGTGTTGGGCTATTGAAACTGTTTCGATTTTATTTTTATATAAATGTGAGTTTGTAAAGTATGTATAATTTTAGTATCGTCCTGAACCACCAGTTTTGCCACCTCAGGTGAGTTTCCGTTCCTAATTCATTATTTAAAACGACCAAATTTCACACTTACAACAGAAGTATCTTAGGAGCCGAAAGTCGAAAAACTGCAAACTGAGGAGCCAGTCTATGCCCATGTCGACATGCCTGTTACAAATTTGAAACAACCACATCAAAAACCTGTGGTAATATTGTCAATATAATCATTGTTTATTAATTTTATTATGAAGCTCTACCATTGTAGATTTCAATTTATATGACAAAAGGCTATCTTTTAAGTTTTAAAATATTCGGTTACTTTATCTTTTAGGCTAAATTTGTCTAGTATATATTTGTACCTTTGTTCTTCCAATGGGATACAAACGGGCAGGTTAGAAGGGCCATGACCCCTCGAGATCAAATTGTCGCCCGTTGTCCTTCTCGTTCAAAATCATAATGTGAAAAATTTATTCGAATAATATTTTGGACTTCATACCACATGTCTCTAAATAAGTTATGTTCATTTAAAAAATCATGAAGGAATTCAATGAAGTTGTTTATCTTTAACTAATTCGGCTTGTTGCGTTAACCACTGTTCTAAGGCCACGGTTAGACTAGTGATTGTTTCAAAAGTGATCTATCACATTTGAAAGAATTGCATGTCTAACCACCCGAGATAATTAGCGACGTGATGATCACAAAGAAATCGAACCCACACAATTTCTTCGTGATCGTCACATCGCTAATTACCTTGGGTGGTTAGACGTGCGATTCAAACAAAATGTGATAGATCACTTTTGCAGAACAACATAATAATTCCTCACATTCTAAGAAATATTGAATATATAGATATATATATATATATATATATATAAATGAATTTTAAATATGATAATTATTTTAGGAACCGAAAGAAATCATATCTAAGCCAGTCTCTCAGTCACAACCGCCTTTAACTAGTTATCAAGTGCCTAATAAAAAGGTGCGAGTTCTATTCTTATACTTAGAACATATATCCTATAGTGTTGCACGTGTTTTGTTTTTTAACTTCCATGAGTTCTTCCAGTTCATTACTGTATTATTTTTAAATATTAACATTATCTGTAGTTATTTAATAGCATTACCCTGCAATGTCTATCTTGTTTTAGAATCCCAATGAATTTGCACTTCCACCTCAAAGTCATTCACCACGTTTGCGAAATAATTACGTGCCTTATACCCAGGTTAGAGCAAAAACTTGTTTAAATAATAATCTTGTAAAGCCAATCATAATGTCCCAATAAACACATCGAAACGACATCGGAATGGTCTAAAATACCGACGCAAAATCGACTAATTTTAAGTGTACATATATATATATATATATATATATATATATTAGGCTTATGAAAAAAATAATTTTCAACGATACATGTCCTAATCGATGAACTTTTTTGAAGAGTCCAAGGGAATATAAAGCATTTCTAAAAAATTAAAAAAAGTTCCTCTACCAATTGAAATGAAAAATTAAAAAATCAGGATTTTTAATGAATTAATCGAAGTTCGGTAATTTGTATTGACAGGAGAAATCAATTGAAACGCAAGTTTTACATTGTCTATGATTTATGAAATGAAATTCTAATTACAAAAAAATGGGGGACGTCTTCCATAAATCATTCTTAGACAGGAATTTTAAATTCAA
The DNA here is from genome assembly GCA_900660155.1 of Hofstenia miamia. Taxonomy (NCBI): domain Eukaryota; kingdom Metazoa; phylum Xenacoelomorpha; order Acoela; family Hofsteniidae; genus Hofstenia; species Hofstenia miamia. The sequence goes on along the minus strand of CABFPE010000124.1, from coordinate 810,880 downwards.
ATATTTGAACTTTTTGTATTTTATAAAGTTCTTCTAATAGCTTCACAGCACTTTCAGCAATCTGGTTGCTTCTCGGAATGTTACTAATGCGAGTTGATTCATCGCCCCAGTGAGTTTTGAAGGTACCAAGAGCGTTGGCACAATTCGTTCTGGCAATACCTTATTCCAGCTTCTCGCTTCTTTCCGAGGCGTACTTCTGATCACTGAGCCAGGCGTCTTGTCACTCATTCGCAACTAATGAAACTGTTGCCTCCAGAATGGCACGCCAAGAAGGGAGAAGAAAGAAGGCAATTATTGCATAGATTGCACGGGAATTAAATCGAGCTTGAAAAACGCCATATTTTCAAAATCATTTTTATAGATCTATTTATAAAGACTTATATCTAGGGTATTTTTCATTAAAAAAAGTACACATCATTCATTATTATTGTGTATTATTTTCATTAAGATTACTTCTGCTTATTATTTCATTTATTCATCAATAAGTTAATTAACATATCATTTGAATGTAAAAAATTCATCAAAACTTACTTGATAATTACGGAATGCGTCGCACAGGTAATACAGGAATCGGAAGTCGTCCCACCATCCTGGGTTTTCTCTTGTCATTGAAATCACATTCGTGGCTGTTTCATTGTATTCTGACTGGAGACGAGTACTCGTGGTCCAAATTTCAATGAATGAATATGACAGCTTTGGTCTTGATGTTGGTTCTTGGATGTCATTATCTAGGAAATGCTTCACCACTAAAACTAAAACATAATGCTGGCATCCTATGTATTGTGGCTTTGAAATCTCTGCACTCAAAATATCGTCTTGCAGCTGCTTGACAACACTATTAAGACGATACGTGTTGACTGCTGTAATGTCACAAATCACAATTGAGACATTCTTCCACCCGTCAAATTGATCGAAAAGTTTCTTTAGTTCGCAATATATGTCATTTGACGAACCACTTTTGCATTACAGAACACCAAGATTCAGTGTACAAGATTCGTTTCCAAAAATCACCTTCTGATGCTCAATACTATCAATTCGCTCTACATCAAAATAGATACATACTCGCCATTGCCAAGGACGTTGCGAATTTTATCGATCATCAGTTTACCTTTAACAATTCTCCGCCAAACAACTGATTGGGAAGGCACAGCGAAATCGAGTCCTTCTTCCGATAATGTATTTAAAACATTGTGGACAAGGTTAGTGGATAATTTTTCTTCTGAACAAGTAAACTGGCCGCTACTATCAGAATCATCAGATTGAACATTTGCCTGTTCAAAAGTTATTTTTGTTTGAAGCTTTTTAGTTCTCCTGCTTCGATGGATTGTTTTTATCGATTCAGGCTTTTCACTGGCGTAACCAATTCTCCGACAAGTTTCAATTTGCCTTTCATAAAGCTGCTTGCTTGTATTCAGAATACCACAATTCACCAGTTATTTTGGTTACATCAAATATAAGTTGAAGTTGGTATTCAAATTCTTCATTGTGTCTTCTTTTGTGTCTATCCCAGTTTTCAATGAGACAATTTATTCGTGCACGAATGAGACTTGCTGAGCAACATGGAAAGTCAAACTTTTTCCAGAGCTATTAAACATGTTTTTTAATGATACTCGTTCTTTCTGATCTTAACTTGATGCTCTCACCAAAATACGCAAAATGCCCCAGTATATCTCGATTTTGCGGCAATTTTTTAGTGCAGCCAGATTATCAATTAGTGGAATTTCAGTATTGCGCTGTGGCCTATTTGTTGTTGGGAGATTTTCCGCCCAAATATTCTTATTTCTTTTAATAGCACTGCCTGACTTCTTGTGCGACATTTGAAAAGTTAAAGACACTTTCAGTAGAACTTGCAAGGTATTTTGGCTTACATAAATCACCTTATTAGACATTTTACAGTGACATGACGCTGATGTTAACAAGATATGAAAACGATAATACTTAAATTAAATATTTTTAATATATAGAAAATTCCGTTAAATTCTGCTAGTTTGTTTATTGTTGGTTGTTTTTCTTTAATTGTTAAGGCATCAATGGCGCTGTTTTTATAGTCAGTTTTACCTTTACACAACATACGAAAGTGCTCCGAAAAATTATCAATACAAGTTATATATATCTACAAGTCTATAATATCGTACCCAAAAACACAAAAATTCAGAAGAAATGACAATTTTGACAAAATTTTAAACTTTAAAATCGGTCTTGGTGAGGGAATTTTTCTTATTACAACAAAATTTAGTGATTGATTATTCATGTATGTATAATTGGTCATCGTTTGCATGGTGTGTCAGTTAAAAATTTGAAAAAAGTAGAAAAGGCATAACCCTAGTATATATATATATATATATATATATACACATATGTGTGCGCTTTGTAATTCTAGTTTCATTTATACCTGCGCTTCTTAAAATCATTCCATTTATATGTGCAGTTTGTAAATAGTGCGCTTTGTAACAGTCAAAAAAAATATATTTTTTGAAATTTTTATTTTTTTTCAATTAAAAGTTAAAAAATATTAACTTCTTTGAAGTATTTGTCGATTTTAAGCAGAGTTACAATATTTTGAAGTATGAAAATGTCATCATAATTAGTATTTTGTGTTTGAAAGTCATGACTAAAAATTCATAAACGGAAATATAGTAGACCATGTCTAAGACTACTTTAAAGAACTTATCTAGATGTAGTTTTAAAGTTCAACATCAGTAATGATAATGATCCTCATATACTATATACAGTTTCTAAATTAAACGTATTGTCAAATTATACAATAAAATTGTACTTACCATTGCGATGCGCTTTAATAAACAATGTGTTAAAATTTATATTCATACAATTAATCAATATCTAATTTATAGATTTATATAAAAATTATACTAAAAATGCGATAGAATGCTTCTATTCAAATATAATGTTATTCATAATGTGAATCAAATAATTTTGTACTCATATTAATTTAAAATATTTTGTTATTTCAGATAACCATTGAAACAAAGAAGTATTTATGCGTTTTAAAATATTGAAAGTGGACTTTTTAAGAAAGAAGGCTTCCCATTTGTTCCTGTTACATTAATTTTCGAACAGAATTCTTTTCCAAGAACACTTCTCAAAATTGCATTAATAGAGGGACGCAAATGGGCTTTACCCTTCATAGACAACATTCTTGTCTAAATAAATTTTAAAGTCTATATGTTAAGCATAAAAAACTTACCAATAGTTTTCCATAGCATGATCTTTTACCATAAAGTTCAGAAATTCGCCTTCTGAGTCGCTTAATTCTGTGGTAATTTTGTTCTCAAAACGATTAGCACCTTGCTCCAATATCACTACAATGTTTGACATGAACTCTTAGTTTTGCAATTTCACGAAAAATGTTCTTGATATAAACTAAAATATTAGATTAGTAGAGATATTATAATACAATTATTACCAGAACAGTTACAAGCCATGGTAGGTGTTTTCGTTGCAGTGATAACTATAACTGGAATGTGATGGAGCATCTGGCGTTTCAACAACGAGAGGGGTTGAAAACGATTGAGAAGAATTCATTTTCTTCTGAAGTAGTTCTTAATAAAATACAATTGTGCGAAAATTAATCAAGTTAAAATAAATAATGGGAATTCACAACTGGATAAGACAAATATGTAAATTGAATACACAAGTAATACTTAAAATGCAATAATACTTTTCCTGTTCAATGAGGGGGATGGTGACTCTGATGAGTGGCTCATTGCAACAGATTGCAAAAAAGCTGCAGACGGTGGAGGCATTCGTTTTGACGGCGATGGGCAATTTTCGGCCACATTACTTGTAAACTATGCATCAATAGATTTCTTACGAGCTTCTGATAAAGCTTCTAAAGTAAATGATACTAAAATAGTATTATAAGCTTTATACCAACAGAACCAATAATGCGAATATGAATGCTTTCCCAATCGGACTGTACTAGATTTAAACAATGGGAGACCATCAACGTTAACATCCACCTGAACACTAACATCTGACAAACCAAGCACAGTGAGTGGTTCTAAAAAAACCAAAATATATAAATTTTACACTAACAAAATTTTAAATGGCAACAGATCTAGGGGTTCTTAAACCTTCCAAAGAGAGTTGTAGCCAGTGATGACCAATTAAACTAATAGCTTAACTATAGTTTAACCAATTAGTTATAGTTAAAGTTAAATTAATTCATTTCAATAGTTTAACTATTAACTATTTAGTTAAAATGAAAACGAAGTTTTTTAAAAGCATCATATTTGACTAAAAATCGTAAAAATCGACTGAAAATTGAAAATTTGAAAATTCATTTGATAATGGTTGGATACGATGATAAAATTTCATTCGAAATTGTTTTATGTGATTTTAGAATTTCACCGATTATCGTTTGTTATATTTTACTTTAATTCTGAATAGTTAAATAATTCTGAAGCATTGAAGAAATTCTGTTTTTATTGCACCATTTATGTCTCTCCCGCGAAGCTACGTTTGCAACAAACTCTTGTCGCCAACGGGCTAAGCATTTTTTATGCAGACAATCTCTTACCTATTCTTTCAGTCTCAATTTGTAAATAGTTAAACTATTCAGTTAAATTAAATGAAAATAGTTTAACTGGTGAAAAATAGTTAAATTAATTTAACTGGTCAACACTGGTTGTAGCAGTAAACTATATATTGTTTTTTAAAGTCCACTCTCCTAAAAAAGGTCGCATTGAACAATTGACTTCGTCTTCCGTATCACTGCCGCAGGAATCTTCAATAATGTGAATACTCGAAGTGTCATCGAATAAATTTTTTTTAATATTTACGAACTCATTCAATGTTATAAATTCAGATTTTCAAGGTTGAACTTCAATTCATATTAAATAGAATAGAGAATTGTGTACTAATTAATTTACTAGTTTTACTCACAATTTTGAAACTCGAAATCATGAGAGATTGTAGTTTCATTGTCAGCACTAGATGTTACCTCGCATGGTTCACTTTCAGAAGATCTACTTTCGGAAAGTCTAATCTGCTGTTTAGAGGAAAATTGAGCCATTGAGACATCAGCATAGGCGTTATATTTATGCAATTTTGATCGTTGGGATGACATTCTACTAAGCATCAGAAAAGCTAATTTGAAATAGTTAACGTGTTAGTTTACGCACTATACTAGTAGATTTGTTATGTACTCAATCAAAAGAGCAATCAATATTCGGACTGCCTTGAAACATGAAAGCTTTTTTCATTGGAGCCCAGCTTTAAATACAGTATTAAAAATCCTACTTTGATGTCAATTGAAAATTTTCTATAAGACTTAAATCAAATTTGTTGTATCACAGATTAATAATAATTTTGTTCCTACTAAATGTTAAGCAATATTTTAAAAACGAATCTGGAGTCAATACAACTTCACATAGACGCGTTTCAAAAACTGCATTTAATAGTTATCCGGACTCTGAAGTGTACTGTACCAAAGAAAAAAACTTTGTGTAATTTAAATTGAAATAAAAAAATGGAATACACTAAGTGTTTTATAAAATCTGATAAAGAGCGATTCAGTTGCAGTTTCGGTCACACATGTTGAAATCAATCTCATTTGCATATTGTCCAAAAACTCACGCAATTTATATCTATATATTCAAACACCAAAGTAAAAAATGATAATAAATACATGATAATAAACGCAAAAAATTGGTAATCTCACTCAATAAACACTGAAAAATTCGAATTTTGATGAAATTATATTGATAGCTATCATAAATGCATGGTTCTAACCATCAGTGATTTCTTGTTTTAAAACGGAAAAGTGAAAGAAATTATAAACTTAATTCCAATGCAACACCCTTGACATAAATGCATTTAAAAGCAATACACAGAAGGAATATTGTAGTAATAACTAATCGGAAAATATAAAATTAATACGATCGATTTATAAATGGAATATATTGCGCTTCCGCTGTTCCTATTTGACACAACATAATAACACAACATTTCACATTAACCAATGACATTTACAGCTTTGAACATAAAGGTGGGACATAAGATATAAAATATAAAATAACTGAATTTTATTAACAATAATAACTGAAACACCTGCAAAGCAAAATTCAAATGAGGTACACGGGTTTTTAGTATTCAATAGGGCATCCTTTATTTTTGACCGTCTTTGACATCGATTTAAATAAATACGCAATGCACCGGTCGGGAATTTTAAAGAAATCTTCCTTGATTGAGGCCATAGATCATTTATGTCTGTAATCTTTTGATTATGCACAATTCTCTTTAACTGATAAAACAAAATTTCGTTATAGTATGAAAATATAAAGTATTTTAAATTAAATTTTTAATAAGCCTAGACATTTTGCTTAAGCACATCGCTAAGTAATCCATTTTATTTCGCTGTCCCATTTTTACATATAATTTCATCTATCTTAAGAGAAATCTATAATTCACCAGAACTAATAGAATGCATTCAGCAATTCTAAAACCACTGTCGAAACAACGCCAAAAAGACTTCGAAAATTATTAATTGTAATTTTTCGACTGCATATCGATATATCACCATCTTTTCTTTGTCGGTTCGACATCAATGTGTTTATTAGGTTATCCCCTGCTGTCTTTTTTACAATTTCTATTTTGTTCGTGTTAGTTTTATATTTTTAGACTAACCGTAAACAAGATGAGCAAGATATTGACAAAATGGAGGCGTTAATATTTAATAAGAAGCTTTATCCATCAAAGAGCGAACCTGCACCGCCAAAGCCGTTCAGTCAGTACACCAATGAAGTTGAACCTCCTCCACAGATTAATAATGATGTGAGCATCGTTTTGAATATCGAAAGGAAATTCTTTATTGTGAGCGTTAAAACATCAATGGCTCAGTTTTTTATAATCTAGTTGGAAAATGAATTATAGCCATTTGATTTCTATTATCTCATATGATTTTATTTTTAGTTGTTCACTTCAAAAAAAGTTGACATTCCTGAACGTTATTATGAACCGCCTCAAGAACTCAACACTTTACAACGTCATGAAAAAGAAGTTAAGAAGCAAGAGATACGCAATATTGTCATGCAGCAAGCGTATGTTTAATTTTATAAAGTAACACATTCAGTGCAATGAGCCGCTCAGATTAGGCTTTTTTTGTACCTGGCCATCTGAAGTTATTTCATATTATAATTTTTTCAATGGAAACAGTTAAATTTTGACCGCTTGGGGCTTAGATACTCAATTAAACTCTTTCAAATTATGTTGTTTAATCGAAAAATATACGCAAAAAATTGATACCACTACAAGAATTTAAAAGATTTTGTTGAAACAATTACTATTAGATCAGACGCGATTCTAGAAAATTTTTTCCTAAAATTATTATGCATCGATTTATTTGCAAGTTATAGAAATTTAATCATATTTTGCAAAAGGTTCATTGATTTATGGGGTTTCAAACAAAAAATTTAATGTATACATTTAAACAAATGAGAATTAGTCATGTGTTTAAGACGTTTTTTTAGCCAAGAACTATCAGAATTTTTTTTAAAAAAGATATTAAAATTTATTTTTTTCACAATATTTATATAAAATATCCGTAATTTTATATAGTTTTTGAGAAGGGTGGGCAACCGTCTAACTTAATAACACACCTCCATATTAGAAAACGTTATTCCCTCAGGCAGTGGTTCCCAAACGGTGCGCCATGGGCATCACAGATTTTTAAAACCAAAAGTATGGGAGTTATTAATGTATTATGGAAATGAAGGCGAACTTATAGAATAGCTGCACGCGTAACACGTGGACAAAATATTCCATTAATAGTTGAACATTTAACAACGTTGGAAAAAAATGAGTTCTTGTTTTTCATCTCTTAATACTGAACAATACGATTGGAGTAGAAACCCGTTCATTGAAAATTCAAGTGATTTTGATTTTACATTAATAGAAGAAGAACTGGCAGCTATATCCACTGATAATTGATTATGATGATTAAACACAAGGAATTGCCTCTTGATACATTTTGGAGTTCTATAAAAAAAGAATACGTGTCAATATCCAAAAAAGCTTTGAACATCTTAGTACAATTCTCAACATCCTATTTATGTGAGTTACTCTCACCACCATTAAGTGCAAAAAGAGAGGATCTCTGTTTGATATAGACGAGGAAATGAGAGTTTGTTTATCAAGAATACTCCCCAACATTAAAGAAATCGCTAAGGCACATCAGGCTCATGTTTCTCATTAACACGTGAATGAATAAAAGTATGCAGCCTTTTCTATTTTTTCAATTGCATTATTTCTTTCATACACTATTTGACTTAACATAGCTATTTCTCGGAATTCTGTTTATACTGCGCCCGCAATTTTTCGTAGGATCTCAAGTGCGCCCGATTTCAAAAAGTTTGAGAAGCACTGCCCTCAGGCATAATGTAGTGTCTTTAATTTCCACAAAATGTTTTGTAGTTTCACAAGAAAATTGAAGAACAAGATGGTTCTATCACATTTGTAAATATATTTTTTCCTATTTAATATTTATCATAGTACAGGAAATAATGCGGATTGTGTTACAATGTTACTCTATCACATTTTTGCTGATTGGTGTGTAGGATTTATATTTCCCATATACTAAATATCACCAAGTCGTATTTGTATTTTGTTTTTGTCATGTAATAAACCTCCGAAGTTCTTGTGACCATTGGAAGTGGAAGGCTGAATCATCTTATTTCGAATGAACTGAGTAATGTGTGCACCATTTAGACCGATTTAGTATAAAAACGTTGATGATATTATAAGAGCCCACGTCCCTTAAGAGTGAAACATTAAGTCTACATGTTGCATATTAACTAAATATAAACCCACACATCTTATAAATTTTGATTAATTAAGGCACAGACAAGCCCAAGCTCACCACTTTAGTGAAAAGCCCACCTCAGCTCAATCCGTGGGTACATCTCTTCTTAAAGTGTAATAATGAAATTTTGTTGAACTTTTTTTGAAACTATAGAATAGCTAAAACTAAATACCGGGGTATATTTGATTTATTTGGAAATTTTCTTGGTCGAATTTAGACTACTAGCAATTAGTTTCCCGGGTTTGTAGGAAATACACCTAACCCCCTAATGACGTCCATAATTATTCCACAATACCTCATCCTGGTACCTACCTAGATAATTTAAGTAAAATTTGAATTCACTATGTTCGAAAAATAAGGTGTGGAAATCCTAGTCGTTAATGAGTGACATTTACATTTTGACTCATATGAGACCATCCACTTGTGCTAGGTAAGAATTTATTCAGTAGTTTAGCCTTGCATTTATATGTGTACATATCGAGTACATACTAAATTAATAAATTTAATATGTCCTTGGTATATTTAAACTTTTGCAATTTTTAAGATAATTAAAATAAATGTATAGCAAATTCATTAAAAGTATTTTAAACCTGTTATTTTTCAAGCATATTGTAAGAGATCATTCATACTAATAACCTAATTAATGGCATTTCATTTTGCTTTAAATTTCATCAATAAATATTGCGTGGTAACTAGTTTGCCAGTAAGTTTGAGAATATTAAGAAGTTCTTCGCTCCAAAGCTTTTTTCATAGTGTATAAGTAATTATTAAACATTGCTATTTTTATATTTGTAAGGAATTTAAATGCAATTCATCTAAATCTCTCTGCACTCTATTATTTTGGCATATTTCCATTTATTCATTTATAAAGAGTAATTCAATGTACAGTTTCTCATATGCAAATGATAAATTGACAATTTTTTCAGATCACGGAAACAAAAGTAGGATTTCTTTAATTTTGAAATGTTATAATTCGGAGAATTTTTTAGTAAATTTCATGAATTTAAGGATTTTGACAGAGTTGGCTGTACCTTCAGAAACAAGTCTTCGAATTTTTTAAATTTGCAACTACTTTGTGGTGAATGATAGCCGTTCGTTTAGATTGCGTGAAGGACCACCTTTAAATCCAGCCGAAAGCTTAGAACGTCTTGATATCATCAATAAGCAAGCTCAACTTGGTAAACTTGTATCCAAAAAAAGTCAAGAAATCGCACGTAAGCATACTGTTCATTATAGCATGCTTTCTATAAATCGCTTATCTACAAAAGTTGTGCATGAATTTTGAATAATCATCGTAGTTTAGTATTTTATCATCATCGTAAGTTTTAGCAGTTTCTTATCTAATTACACAAGGCATGCTTCCATTTTTCTTTATACACACTAGATTGTGTTCGATTACAATTTTAATTGTATAGTATCACACAACATTCAATATTCAATTTTTAGTTTTGAATTTAAATATGTAAAGTGTAGTAAGCTTAAAGAACACATGAGCATTTGTTTCAAAAAATTTTATACCTTAGTTGTTCACTCTATACACCCTTAGATGAGGAATGTTTACTGCATGTTTATTACTACCGCAATAATAAAATTTTTAGTTATACTTTAGCTATGCGTTACAAAATGATTTTTAGTAAAGGATTTGTTTAAATGAATTCTTGATTCTGTTCATCTATGACATTTTAGTTTCGCTGCAGAGGCTCAATAATGATGTATTTTAGCACTGAATTCCACAAAAATAGATTATTATATTAAACGGAAATGCAAACTTGCTATCATCTGCCTGATTAATTGATATTTCAATTTATTCATTTTAGAGCAACAACAGCAACAACAGAAATCGACTTTAACAACTACGACCAAACGTTACACGGTAACTACATATCAGCAGCATCGCACACAGAATATCTATGGCCTGTACAGTCAAACCCAATGTTAATTGTTTATATGTACACAACTTTGCTTAGTGTATTATATTTATAATTTATACATGTTTGTAAATATTTTACTTTTCTATAAATTGGTGAATTTTAATTCCTTAATCTTGTATATAATTTCTGTATATTAATAAAAAATTTTTGTACATTTTTCCACCTTGTTGATTTAGTTGTTTAAAAAGCAATACATATTCATTTATTTTTATTCATTGCTTTGTTTGTATAATAGAAATGAGACTTTGTTTTAGCGCTTAGTTCATGAACAATGTTAGAAATACAAAATTAATAAATCTAAGTTTTACTACTATTTTTCGTGTTGTTGATCGTCTTGTTGATCGTCTTTGAGATGAGAGGGAATCAGCTATTAACGAATAAATGAAATTTCTTAATTACTTCTATATTGAAATTTGCAATATATCAACGAATTGCTTGTTGAAAGCATCGCTCATTTATATATTCGCAACCAAATTAGAGGTAAGTTTGAGTTTACTTTGAAACAAAATGTTGGCTGGTGCTGACCTTTTCTTGGCTCTACTTACGTGATTAAAATTGATTACATTTTTGCTTTTGCTTGACGATACCAAAACAGTTATTAAAAGTTCTTTCTATTTCTTCTTGTCTGCAGACAGGGGCGCAATTTGGAATGCCTGTGTGTATGCGAAGAGTATGGCATTTCAACATTACCATAATAGATATTTTAAAGTTTTACTCATACATCATTAGTTTGCCCGAGTAGTTAGCAGTGTCTGTTGGCGGTGAATTGCTATTTTCTTAATTCCGTTTTAATTCATAAGATAAGATATTTTTCAGATAAATATTTACAATTATAAACTGATAGCGTCAAAAATATACAAACTTACATACAAATACATACAAAAGCAAGAAAATACTATACAATAAATCTAACAGGCTAAGGAGAAGTTACTACGAGATTTCAATCCGTGTTGATGAATAATCATTGTTGAACAATTTGTATTCNGTAGGAATCGGTGCCACAGCTATTTCAAATTTTTTCTGTCGAGCTATCTGTCTCCGCTCCTTTCTCATCATCGGCAGTACCAACTTATCGTTATACATTAATGCAATCGCTAGTACCCAAATAGCTGTTCTTGCTCTGATCTCAGGGGCATTAATTTCTTCAAACATTTGCATTTTAAAGTTTCTTTTGGCCTCCATCTCGTACGCTCTCCTGATTTCGTATAATGTAGCTTCTGTACTTTTGTGATACTTTCTAGTTGGCGATCTTATGTCTATCAATGGCCACTCTTCATGTGTAGGATTTTCTGCTTTAATTTCCAAATGCTCAGGAGTTTGGTTCATGCTGCACTTCAGAAACAGATTTCCAGTCTCTTCCAAATTTTCAGTTATTCTCAGCAATTCCATAGTGCATGTTTGGTAGTACATATCAATTGCAATTTTAGGTTCTACCATGATTCTCTCCACTGGTGCTATTTCGTTAATTTGTAAGTCCACTTTTATCAGTTCAGATATTTTTCNGTTTGAGTTTACTTTGAAACAAAATGTTGGCTGGTGCTGACCTTTTCTTGGCTCTACTTACGTGATTAAAATTGATTACATTTTTGCTTTTGCTTGACGATACCAAAACAGTTATTAAAAGTTCTTTCTATTTCTTCTTGTCTGCAGACAGGGGCGCAATTTGGAATGCCTGTGTGTATGCGAAGAGTATGGCATTTCAACATTACCATAATAGATATTTTAAAGTTTTACTCATACATCATTAGTTTGCCCGAGTAGTTAGCAGTGTTTGTTGGCGGTGAATTGCTATTTTCTTAATTCCGTTTTAATTCATAAGATAAGATATTTTTCAGATAAATATTTACAATTATAAACTGATAGCGTCAAAAATATACAAACTTACATACAAATACATACAAAAGCAAGAAAATACTATACAATAAATCTAACAGGCTAAGGAGAAGTTACTACGAGATTTCAATCCGTGTTGATGAATAATCATTGTTGAACAATTTGTATTCTAGCCATGATTGACCTGAGATAAACTTTTGCTTTGGGAAAATTTTAATGTGCTTTTCAATGTACATTATTTATATTTTGAAATTAATATGGAGCTTTTTAAAGGTTTAGAAAATAGCTTTTCAGTTTCGACCATTCTTACTTTCATAACCGATTTTTTACTGAAAAAATCGCAAAACTAGCGTTTTGTTTACGTGTGTGGAACGAAATTTAATGTTATTATGATTCAATGTTTAGTACTATGTGTTTTCAGCAAAATTTTCGTGCCTTATGGCGAGTCTGTCTATAGGCAAAAAACATTTTTAAAACGTTTATGTAAAAATACACTTTTTTTTACCAATCCTGGTCCTATAGCAGTTAGCTGTGAAAGGCAACATTCTGAGCAAGTATCGTGCACCTATTCTGATCGGAAGTTGAGTATTTTCAGCAAATATTTCAAAGGCCGTTTCTTCTAGAAAACTGTCCAGTTAAAGCCAGTTTTCTATACGACATTGCAGACAAGCATTGGTGTTGACTTGCTATATCTACTAAACCTAAGCATCTAAGAAATTGGCTTGAATTACTACAATAGGAGCATCTGCCTATGTTTTGCAACATATGCCTAGACAATATGTGATTTATTCAGATTTACATAACTTAGCATATTTTGCATTTTTCTCAAATTGTTCACTATATAAAAATTGATTAAAATCCAGTCCTTGAAGTGTCAATGTGCTATTTATTGATTTTTTACTACATTGTAGATGGCCTCAACCTGCCGTTTAAGTAAAGCCTGTCAAATAAACGAAGTTTAAACGAAATCGTTTAATTGACTGCTACATTTAAACAAACGGCTGATTTAAACGACGTTGAAAACCTATTACAACGATTCATTTAAATGGTCAACACTGCTTATAGGCATCCTAAAATACGTACGTAATTTGTTATAATTTAATTCTATAAATTAAATTGCCATATGCATGGATTTATTATCGCTGAATATGCATTTTTCCATTCATTTATTATTAGTCACCTAGGTGATGTAAATATACATGTATTATTTACTGATCTAGAAAAGTTCTTTATAGAAAAGGCTGTTCATAAGCAGAATTCCTGGTCAAAACACTTAATTTGCCTAAATATAGAAAAAAGTTTTGAAGCAATCATTCATTAATATCGCTATTCAAACTTGGAACTCACTTCCTAAAAAGATAAAGAACCTTAGAAAAATGCTATCTTTAAGAAGCACATTAAAATTTTCTTTAATCAAAGTATGGTTGGGATTAAAATTCTGCAATAATGATTTTACAATATCTCGTTCTTGAAATCCTTATAGTAGTTTATCCCTAGCCTAGTATGTTTACTGTATATATTGTTTTATTCTATTGTATGTATTTGCATAATGTTTGTATACTTGATGACGCTATTCAGATGAATTACCAGTTTCTAATAGTTAATATTTATCTAAATATAGAATATCTTCTCTTATGTATTATTGGCGTATTAAATTCAATGCGGGGTGAGCATATGCAATAGCATGATTGCAAGCGTGTGCAAATTTTCTATTTGTACATAAATATTGACCAATCATGATATAGTACGTATATGCATATGTTATTAAGTTTGTATATCACCATGCACATTTCATTTTTTTCATTTTAATCATGAGTTCCAATAGATTTTTGATACAGCAATGAATTTGGTTCATTAAACAAAAATACTTGCTCCAGAGCAATATTTCCGTGCAACGGTTTTGGGTTAGAGGGGAAGGAAAGTAGTTTTGTACCTGATGGTAGAACAATTAATAATCTTTGAAATAAATGGGAGGCAATAGACTCTGCATTAGATCTACTTAGCATTGCTGATGCTTAAGCCATTGTTCAACAAAATTTTCAACTATATCCATCTTCAGCGAAACGTGCCGCGTTGGAATTGGCTATCGACAGGCGAAGTTTGCCGTTTAATGAAGGTATGTGATTTAACACTTCACGATCTGAACGAAGACGTTTATGACCGTCGACAGCAAATTTGTGAGGAAATCATGGACGTCATTCAAAACGATTCAAACCGTATCGCCAATACTATTTGGAGCGACGAAGCAACTTTCAAGTTTGATGGCCATGTCAATATGCACAACAGTGTTTACTATGACATCCAAAATTTGCATCTTATTGCTACAAAAGCTGTCTCATTTCCAGGCTTATGCGTCTGGCCTGAATTTATTCTCGCGGAATTATTGTCTCACTTTTTTCCTGGGACCGTGACCGGTGCTAGCTACCTACAAATATTGAAAAAACCATTTTTGTCAGCATATGAAGCAATAGCCGACAATTCAACATTTTTTACAACAAAATGGGGCTCCTCCCCATCATGCAATGGTGATCAGAGATTGGCTTGATTGGGTTTCATTGATTCCCCTGATCTTACAGTGCCTGAATACTTCCTATGGTACTACCTGAATAAGAATAACAATGAGAATACGACAAGATGTCACAACTTGGACAATTTCAACAAATCAATCCAGATTTCATTCGTCGAGCAGGCCTAAGTGTTGCACAGACATTCACAAAGTGATGTCAATGGTTACCACTTCGAACACCCACAATAATTTAAATTATGCAAGTTTCCATTTCTGTTGCTTTTGCTTGCTTAAATTGTTATTTTTATAATAAAACACTTTGTTACAATTATGCTATTACTTATGCCCGCCCCTGTATTTTTATATTTACCTTTCCTAAAATAATGATTTAAAAGTTATTGATTCATAGAAGAACAAACTTTTGTGCAAATCACGTAGATAATCATACTATATTTAATATTTCAACAGTTTTTGAGATTATGTAATCGAAATATTATTTTGCTATTTAACTTTAAGCAGCCTTGGGGAATTTTGAAAAATTGTCGTGATCTTATACATTTTTAACGCTTATAGCTCAAAAACGTTTAACGCTCAATCAGACTTTGTACACGGCACGCCTTAATGGGCCTCTGTGTCCAGGTATGGGAGGAGAAACAGCTAATTGAAGCACTACACAGAAAGTGGACTTAATGTTGATCTTTTTCCCTGTTTGCGAAAGTAGCATTTTTTGAAAAACATTTAGACATTGAAACTTTTTGTTCTCTGAGAAATAGAAAATTGTTGCATAAATTAAGTTCAATTCAATAATTTCGTCGATCGCTTATAATTATATACAACACAACTGCGATGGGCGGGTATTCCATAGCAAATAATTAATACGAACCCAAGTTTTGTTGACCCTCTATCTTCTTATAACTGCTTATTCTTGTTTTCTCGCATTGCATGATTCACTTGGAACACTAACAGCTGGATAGCAGGAGTACTGAACAAACCCGTGAAGCTGAGAAGATATTTCTATTTTTTAAGCCAGGAGGATCTGTGTGGACTGAAGATACTGGTCTTAGTATTCATTCGCGTTATGAACTAAATTGAATGTCGTAAGTAAGTTTAATTCAATTGTATTTCAGTAACCTAGATGCTTAAATTACAAGTGCAAAGGATATTTTTCAGATTGAATTTTAAAATCCCACCATTAAACTTCACTTTGCAGTATGCGTAGTATATTGTAAACCAATACATACATTTGAACCAGACTTGTGAAAGAGCTAAAATTTCAAATTTTGGCTCGCCTAGTTTGAATTTTGTGTAAGTTTGACTCAGCTCGGCTCGCCACATAGAATCTTTCAATGAGGCTGGATATAGTTTTTAAATACATAGCTCGATCTATTATTTACCAAATATTTTTAAAATAAGATTATAATAAAAGCACATTGAATGAAAAAATAAGAAAAATCGGCATAATCAAATTAACAAGCACAAATATAAATTTTCTTTGCTTAAAAAGGCTCGTTTTGAGTTTGTTATATATCCAATGCCGTGCTCACGCTCGGCTTGGCTCGCTAGAAGCTTATTTGATTCGAACATAATCATACTTTGGAATTTACTGGTTCATTTGTAATACTCATGATTCGAACATTCATTATAAAACGGCTTGTCGCCAATACTCGAAAAGTGCTTCAGAATAAATGAAGAATCGTTTTGCATGCTTAGTAATTGGTTTACTCCAGCTTTTTATTTTCATAATTTACATACAAATTTATTGGCTTTCAAATCAACGAAAACGTGCAGATGATGGTTTCCAGTTGGCTCAATCTATGAACTCCAAATGTGGTCGGCATACATTTTACGAAAATAGAGAATTTCCTACTGAAAGTTTGTATNTATGCACAACAGTGTTTACTATGACATCCAAAATTTGCATCTTATTGCTACAAAAGCTGTCTCATTTCCAGGCTTATGCGTCTGGCCTGAATTTATTCTCGCGGAATTATTGTCTCACTTTTTTCCTGGGACCGTGACCGGTGCTAGCTACCTACAAATATTGAAAAAACCATTTTTGTCAGCATATGAAGCAATAGCCGACAATTCAACATTTTTTACAACAAAATGGGGCTCCTCCCCATCATGCAATGGTGATCAGAGATTGGCTTGATTGGGTTTCATTGATTCCCCTGATCTTACAGTGCCTGAATACTTCCTATGGTACTACCTGAATAAGAATAACAATGAGAATACGACAAGATGTCACAACTTGGACAATTTCAACAAATCAATCCAGATTTCATTCGTCGAGCAGGCCTAAGTGTTGCACAGACATTCACAAAGTGATGTCAATGGTTACCACTTCGAACACCCACAATAATTTAAATTATGCAAGTTTCCATTTCTGTTGCTTTTGCTTGCTTAAATTGTTATTTTTATAATAAAACACTTTGTTACAATTATGCTATTACTTATGCCCGCCCCTGTATTTTTATATTTACCTTTCCTAAAATAATGATTTAAAAGTTATTGATTCATAGAAGAACAAACTTTTGTGCAAATCACGTAGATAATCATACTATATTTAATATTTCAACAGTTTTTGAGATTATGTAATCGAAATATTATTTTGCTATTTAACTTTAAGCAGCCTTGGGGAATTTTGAAAAATTGTCGTGATCTTATACATTTTTAACGCTTATAGCTCAAAAACGTTTAACGCTCAATCAGACTTTGTACACGGCACGCCTTAATGGGCCTCTGTGTCCAGGTATGGGAGGAGAAACAGCTAATTGAAGCACTACACAGAAAGTGGACTTAATGTTGATCTTTTTCCCTGTTTGCGAAAGTAGCATTTTTTGAAAAACATTTAGACATTGAAACTTTTTGTTCTCTGAGAAATAGAAAATTGTTGCATAAATTAAGTTCAATTCAATAATTTCGTCGATCGCTTATAATTATATACAACACAACTGCGATGGGCGGGTATTCCATAGCAAATAATTAATACCCAAGTTTTGTTGACCCTCCATCTTCTTATAACTGCTTATTCTTGTTTTCTCGCATTGCATGATTCACTTGGAACACTAACAGCTGGATAGCAGGAGTACTGAACAAACCCGTGAAGCTGAGAAGATATTTCTATTTTTTAAGCCAGGAGGATCTGTGTGGACTGAAGATACTGGTCTTAGTATTCATTCGCGTTATGAACTAAATTGAATGTCGTAAGTAAGTTTAATTCAATTGTATTTCAGTAACCTAGATGCTTAAATTACAAGTGCAAAGGATATTTTTCAGATTGAATTTTAAAATCCCACCATTAAACTTCACTTTGCAGTATGCGTAGTATATTGTAAACCAATACATACATTTGAACCAGACTTGTGAAAGAGCTAAAATTTCAAATTTTGGCTCGCCTAGTTTGAATTTTGTGTAAGTTTGACTCAGCTCGGCTCGCCACATAGAATCTTTCAATGAGGCTGGATATAGTTTTTAAATACATAGCTCGATCTATTATTTACCAAATATTTTTAAAATAAGATTATAATAAAAGCACATTGAATGAAAAAATAAGAAAAATCGGCATAATCAAATTAACAAGCACAAATATAAATTTTCTTTGCTTAAAAAGGCTCGTTTTGAGTTTGTTATATATCCAATGCCGTGCTCACGCTCGGCTTGGCTCGCTAGAAGCTTATTTGATTCGAACATAATCATACTTTGGAATTTACTGGTTCATTTGTAATACTCATGATTCGAACATTCATTATAAAACGGCTTGTCGCCAATACTCGAAAAGTGCTTCAGAATAAATGAAGAATCGTTTTGCATGCTTAGTAATTGGTTTACTCCAGCTTTTTATTTTCATAATTTACATACAAATTTATTGGCTTTCAAATCAACGAAAACGTGCAGATGATGGTTTCCAGTTGGCTCAATCTATGAACTCCAAATGTGGTCGGCATACATTTTACGAAAATAGAGAATTTCCTACTGAAAGTTTGTATTTTGATAGTCGGTACAACACTATGTTTTGTGTTGTTCCAAAAGCCGGGAGCAGGTTTGTAGCCAGATCTCTTGCAAATTCTGGTAGCTACGTTTTCAAACCCCCTAAAAGTTTGTCAAATTTAAAGAAGGTTACTTTCTTTCGTGAGCCATTAGAAAGACTACTTTCTGCATATAAAGACAAGTTAAAAAATTGTCAAAAGTCGAATCATTGCAAGAATGTGAGTGGGTTTGCTAAAGCCGTGGCTAATTATGCAATTTTAAATAAAAAAACCTCACAATTATCTAACCAGATTTCGGATATTGTTCCACAGAATATATCATTTAGTGATTTTGTGTCATACATAATCTATATTTACCAATCAAAATCTGGTAGTTTTTATAGCGCCGAAATCCCATACTATATTTGGATGCATTGGTCGCCTCAGGTTGTTTATTGTCATGTTTGTTTAGTGAAGTATGATTTTGTGATTCTTTTTGAAGAAATGGAGCAATTAATTCGAGATGGCTTTCCTAAGTTAGGATTGCATTATGATTTTCATTTTAGGGCCACCACTCCAAACATTACCGAACTGAAGCAATATTATGCTCAAGTTTCAAGTCGCGATCTATTTTATCTCGGAAAAGTTATGTATGCTACAGATTACAAATTTTTACCATACTCATTTGATGAATTTGTGAAACGGATTGGTCGTTAGTGTAACAAATATTTTTCATATTCATAACTTGTTACAATGAACATATTAAATATCATTTTAGTGTGTTTCGTCTTTAATTTGTCACAATATTTGTAATGCAATTTTTGTAATTTGAAGATACCGATATTTATTCAAAAATTGACAACGATTTCTGATCAACACTAAAAATCCTAAGTGGTCAAATTTGACTACATTCATTGTTTGAACTCACATTTAATGGAAAAAAATAAGAAATCCAGTGACAATAATCAAGCACATATATAAACTTGGTGGGCTAAATGTTTTAACAAAAATGAATTTTAGATTTTGATGTATTTTTCGCTTGCAAACGTTAAATACCGGAGGTTGTCAGATTGGACCACTAATACTACTAGTTGCAATGTTCAGAATTTGTTATATACAGGGATGGGCATGGGCTTAAAAATTGACCGTAGATCCGATCCAGAGTTATCAGACCCGACTCGAAACCGACCCGGGTCGGGTTCGGGTACTTGGGAGCAGTTTAAATCAATATTCCCAATATTCGTCAATCCAACTCTTTGTTTGTTTGTTTACATTGCATATATAATTTTGAGTCAATTTCAAACTGCTTAGTTAGTTAAGAAAAAATAATCGGTCTTTTTTAAGTGTGTTCTAAACAATTTTGGTATGTCTTCAGAAAATAGTCGGGGCGCGTTTGGGTCCAATTTCGAAAAAGTTTGAGCTTCGGGTCAGGTTACGATCTTAGTAAAATAATTCGGGTCGGGTCCAGTAAGACCGTAGTTGGTACGGTAGGGTTTCAGGTCTAAAAGGCAGACCCGATGAGAACTCTGATTCGACCCAAGTCCGGCCAATTCAAGCAGCTGCATCAGGAGTTGTCGCTGATATTGTTGCAGATATTGATTCTGAAAATAGATGCCTGGAAATGGGAAGAAACCATTTCTGGTGATATCTTACATTGTATTTATGACATACAACAATTGTGATATGAGTTATAGAGAGTTGGAAGTCAATTTGCATTATCTTAATTGAAGAATTCACATCCTTCCTCTATATAATCTTCTTCAATAGCTTTATTTGTTTGCATCATGCATATGTACAAATAAGATATATACATATTTACAAAAATGTACTAAGAACTTAGATATACATATACTACAAACTAAGCTACAATAATTAAAATTAAAATTCACACAGATATTTACAATTAAAATGGATTAAAAATAAAAGTTTCGCTACAGTCTTAACATTTTTAAGTATTCCGTTATTATTTTATTCTGCTAATANTATATATATATTCAGTGTATCAATGTATATATAAATGTATGTATATATATATATATATATATATATATATATTATTGTTTTTTATATCTTGATGATGTTCGAAAAGTTTGAACAACCTAATATGGTATAGTTTTGCTTAAGAATCGCAATGCAAAAATATTTTTTCAAATCGTTTGAATTTTAGATCCTCCTCAAAAGCGATGAAATTAAACAGAATTATTCGATCATGGTAATGAATCGAACAATAATTAATAGAGCAATATTTCAATAACCTTTACTCAGCAAAAATCCTAGGAATAAAGTTTCTTAAGATTTATTACGATTTTCAAAAAAATGCGTTATCTGCAATGTTGCTTAACTTTCCTTTCCTTTGCAATGGCTCATCCAAAAGCATTTGAATTTTAGATTAAACCTGCGGATTCACTCACAAAAGCAATTCTTATGGGAAACGCTTTAAAAATTGTATATGCGCATGATCGAGTTATTATTTTTAAATATATCAGTGCCATACACATGATAGTTAGGAGGCAGAGTTGAATCTTCAATAGCTTTATTTGTTTGCATCATGCATATGTACAAATAAGATATATACATATTTACAAAAATGTACAAGAACTTAGATATACATATACTACAAACTAAGCTACAATAATTAAATTAAAATTCACACAGATATTTACAATTAAAATGGATTAAAAATAAGAAGTTTCGCTACAGTTTTAACATTTTAAGTATTCCGTTATTATTTTGCTCTGCTAATAAATTGTGTTTTAACAGTTTTTTAAATTCATTTATATTGCTGGCTTTCCTTACACTGATAGGTAAATCATTCCACAGTTTGCAAAATGTGGTTGTAAAAGAATTTTCCCAGTATTTGCTTCTTGGATGTATATTGTTTATGCACATGTTTGCACGGTGATTATATTTTACATATTTCCTGGTTAGTGCCCTACTACNATTAAAAATAAAAGTTTCGCTACAGTCTTAACATTTTTAAGTATTCCGTTATTATTTTATTCTGCTAATACATTGCGTTTTAGCAGTTTTTTAAATTCATTTATATTGCTGGCTTTCCTTACACTGATAGGTAAATCATTCCACAGTTTGCAAAATGTGGTTGTAAAAGAATTTTCCCAGTATTTGCTTCTTGGATGTATATTGTTTATGCACATGTTTGCACGGTGATTATATTTTACATATTTCCTGGTTAGTGCCCTACTAGTTTTCAGCTGCTTAAACATGTGTACTAAGCTGTTGTACTTGGTTATAGTAAATGGACGAAGCAATGATAATGTTTGCAGTTTTTTACTAACTTGATGTTTACTAATGGAAAACATGACACAGATTGACCAGTTAAACAATCTATTTATACGCTCATGCTCAGCCGTCTTAATATTGCTTAAAAGAATGCAAGCATATGTATATTGACTAACCACAAATGCATTGATTAACTCCTTACTCTGCTTAAACCGCATTATTTGTTTTAGATACTGTATTCCAAACGCCATTTTACGAATCTTTCTGTTTATGAAGTCTTTATAACAGAAGTGCTGATCTATTTCTACCCCTAAGTACTTTACTGATTTGCTGTTTTGGATTGGAGATATATCGTCGGAAACTTTTAGACTTATGTCTTTAGCTATTGCTTCTGATCCACTTGGAGCGAAGATGATGAACTGAGTTTTTTGCGTATTCATTGTTAGCATGTTTTGGTTATAGTAACTACAGATATTGGTTAAAGTGTTCTGCAAATTTGTTGTGGCTATTATTGGACTCACATGTCTATGTATGGCGCAAATGTCGTCTGCATATTGAATTAGTTCCGCGTCGACAATATATGTTGACAAATCTTTTATGTACAAATTGAAAAGAGGAGGACCAAGCACTGTACCCTGTGGAACCCCTTCATTAGTTTCTAAGTACTCACTATATACATTATCAATCCGCACACGTTGCTGTCTGTTGTTAACGAAGCTGTTCAAAAACATTCTTGATGGAGCACTAAATCCGTAATTTTCTAATTTTACATCTAGGATTTTGTAATCAAGACTATCAAACTCCTTACTAAGGTCAAGCAAAGCAACACTGCTACATATGTTATTGTTGAGGAAATAACGTGTATTTTCTGTAAATTCTAGTAAAGCATCAATAGTGCCTAGCCCTTGTCTAAAACCAAATTGATTTGAAGATAGTACATTGTTTCCTTTAGGTATGAATTTATTTGTTTGCATAGAAGCCTTCTCAAATATTTTTAAAAAAGGGTTTGTGACAGAGATGGGCCTATAATTTATGCAATCTGTAGGGTCTCCTTTCTTAAAAATCGCGGTGATGTCTGCTCTTTTTAACATTCAGGATATTTATTAATATGGATTGCGTTATTAAAAGCAAATAGAAGCTGTTCTGCGAAATACTTTATGTATTTTTTGATGATGAATACTGACACATTGCAACTTCCGCTTGAAATACTCGAATCAAGTTTACTTACAACTCCGATGAGCTCTTGCATACTGATGTAGCTGAAGTTGAAGAGGTTCTGCAATGGCCTAGTTTTATTAATAAATGGTTCATTCTTTCCTCTAAACGCTCCTAACTCTCTAAATGCTATGTTCATTGCTTCAGCAATTAGATTTTATTAGTGATGCTTTTATTATATGAGGAGATTTTCCAAAAATATAAATGTATAGTGCTTTTGAAGTAATCGATATGGATCGGGTTTCTTTATTGATTACATGAGCCAAGATCAGTTCAAGATTATTTCTAAATATATATATATATATATATATATATATATTCGCTTTGAAAAAAACATCAACAGGGTCTGTGTGAATTTGTAATATATTTAAGCCTATTAGAGATACACTTGACAGATATCGAGAAAATATAAAAGCTCTATCTCTTCGTTTTTCCTAACAGATGAAAAATTTTATGCACTGCAATGATCGCTCTACAGTTTGATTGTAGTTATCCAAGACAGAAGTCTACTAATTTTTAAAATTTACAACTACTTTGTGGAGAATGATAGCCATTCGTTTAGATTGCGGCAACGACCACCTTTGAATCCAACCGAAAGCCTAAAACGTCGTGATATCATCAATAAGCAAGCCAACTTTGTAAAACTGCATCAAAAAGTCAAGAAATTGCACGTAACCGTACAATTTATTATAAATAAATATATATATGAAATTCTTATCTACAAATTTTGTGCACGAATTTTTAGTAATCAGCTAGTTTATTATTTTATCATTATCCGTACGTTTTAGCAGTTTCTTATTTAGTTAAACACAGCAGGCGTCCGTTTTTTATCCACACAAGATGGCGTTTGATTGATTTTTATTAAGCTATGATCACAGGACATGGCTAATATTCAATTTTAATGTTTTTGAATTTAAACGAGTAAATTGAAGTGAGCTTAATCCTTGAGGCACAAACGGAAATGGAAGCTGCATTCATTATATGTACCTGCAGCCCTTAGGGGAGTCCATTAATCATTGCCAAAAACTAAATGGTAAGAAACTAGGATCAATATAATATTTTCACACACATAAGTTGACAATTCCCTTTGCGCTAGTCTGTGTTAAATGGTAAGAAACTAGGATCAATATAATATTTTCACACACATAAGTTGACAATTCCCTTTGCGCTAGTCTGTGTAAAGCTAGATGGCCCAGGACATTGATGACGAATTGAAAAAATTTAAGATAGCTAAGGACATTCTTTTGCTACTCTCTGACGCTGCTGCATATATGGTAAATGTTTAGGAACTTTTACTCGACATTTGACATGCGTGACGCATTTACGCCATAATTGTACTGAGATTATGAGGAGTAAATACAAAGCTGTTGTTAAACTGGTGGCCAATTTAAAGGCTGCGACGGTGAAGAGCATCGTAATCCATCTATTCCAATGCTCACAAGATGGGGTACATGGCTGGGAGCTGTCATCGGATACTATGTCCATTATCTCTCAGATGTCTAACATATAGTGCTGTCGTTGCAAGATTATGGGGAATTAACACTTCTTGTCAAAGCAGCAGTCAAGACGTAGATTTAGAACTGTAACTGTAGTAGATTTTTCGGTGTTACAGTGGTCTTTTGGGACTAATTACCAAAATAGAATCCCTCAAATATTCTATGATCTAAGCATACCACGACTTGCATTACCTTGAGTTCAAAGAAGATCGATGTGAACTTTGGGATTGTATCTAACCAAGAATCAAACAAAACGATTTGCTCAATATAGTCAAATGTGCTATGCCAGAAATCAGTCCAGACTAGGGATTGCAATCCCGGGATCCCGGGATATTTTTATACATTTTACGATATTGAAATCCCGGGACTAGACGGTGCGGGATCCTGGGAATTTAAATTATGATTTTATTGGCCTCATTTCAGAATTCTTGTAGTAAATATTAATATTGCGTTTTCTCTAAACAAACATTCAGTACACTGAGTGAAGTGTCGAAATTATTGTTGTTAGAATCATAACAAAAATTTCTAAGAATCTAAATTAGTTTGTTAGAATTCTCATAGCGGTTCTCAATTTGATGTACTACTGTACTGTAATGATTATTTTATTGATTGTTATAAACATATTCATAAATACATGTATATTCCTAATCATACATCGTTCTTGATGGTAATAACTAAACAATTTATTATGTCGTGTAGTCTAAATCTATCTGAACGAAGATTGCAAATAGACCTAGCTACATGTATAAGCCCTAGATTACTTAGCATGAAAGCATAGAGAATTCTCAATGCGTTAACTAATGTGCAATCTACCATCTAGCTCCGGTTAAATTTTGTGATGATCGAAAAATTCTACTTGCAGGTCTTAGGTTGAGTGCTTTTAGTAA
This sequence comes from Hofstenia miamia, assembly GCA_900660155.1. Lineage (NCBI taxonomy): Eukaryota > Metazoa > Xenacoelomorpha > Acoela > Hofsteniidae > Hofstenia > Hofstenia miamia. Next base: position 784,983 of record CABFPE010000124.1, on the reverse strand, counting down.
GATCACTCTAAATTAAACTAGAACTACAATCCTCAGTAACAAACCGCCATATAATGTAGCATATATATGTATGTAGCCTACATTTACTTAGTGTTTTTTGTGATTAATTTGTTAAATTAAAATCCCGGGATAAATCCTCAATAGCCAGGATTTGGAAAATCGGGGTTGGGATTGCAATCCCCAGTTCAGACTTTTTTGCAAAATTACAGTCGTGCATGTTCAATTAAAAGAAGATTCTCTCTAGTTAAAAGAAGCCTCTCTCTTCTGAAGAAAATGTTTTGCAAAGATCGCATCTTTCTGTCCTAAGACTTGGGGAAATACATTATCTTTCGTCTTTAGCACTGTACTGATAAATAGGTAATAAAAATTTTTTTCCCTTAATCCTCAGTCTTTACTTTAAAATCAAAATAAAATGATATTGAACAATCGTTATGTCAAAAAATCGTAATTTTTTGGGTCAAAATAGTTTCGGCTTAGTTATCAAATGCAACCCAACTACCACTACAATTTGCTATGATAAAAATGTTTTATGTATGCGTTATAAGCAACCTAAGTTGAAAATATTTTATAATGAATTGCCTAAGAACGCGTTGAATGTCTCTAATAAAAATTCTTGCGTAATTATTTTCTAACAAAGTTGTTGTTTTCTCAAATAATAAATCACTTCATTTAAACGGTTTCGTGAGGACACAAACAATTTTTAACTTGTTAATTCTTTTCTGAGCAATTTCAATAAAACTTTATCTCATTCACAAAGTTCTTTCTATTGCTTTGTTCTTTTCATTTGGATTTGAAAAAAGAATGTATGTAACAGAGTGATTGCTCACAATATAATATTTAAATCTTATTTATATTCTTCATTATTTGATGACTTAATAATATTTTAAGATTCTCCACTAAAGTATTAGAACCTAAAGTTATGTATAAGGGATACATATAATATAATTTTGACAAAATTGACAAAAAAATGGTAGTATACATTACAGTAACGTGTCTTTTTGGAAGAGAATTTTATGACGTAATTGTAAATGTAATTTTGAGTTAAAAATTAATAAATAGCGCAAGGTTGAAATAATTACAAAGTATAAATCATTAGATTTATGAAATATTTAAAAAATAACGAACTTCATTATAAATCGACTTACAATACTTATACAATTCTTTATTAAATATACAATTTCTGCACTTTTGAATTTCACTTTACGTAATGTTACCATAATTTATAATTTGCTAATACATGTACTACACTTAAAGCGTCAATAACAACATAAATTTCAATAAAACACAACAAAGGCATGGGTTAAAAATATATTTTGTACCCAGTTTATTGCAAATCATTTTTTTGCTGGAATATATAGTATATCATAAACAGCAAAATTTTCAAAAATTTAAAAGTGTTTTCTGTATTTACGAAAAAAATGTCATCTCTAATGAGTTTCATTGTTATTGTTTCTTACATGTTATATATATATATATTCATCAAACTCTTTTTACGGAGTGATTCATTTAGCAAACTTTATCATAATCAATACTAGCATCGATGTATTTAGAAGAGCAAGATATTTCAAATTACGTCTAAATCTAACTTTGATGTTAACAACATATGTTCCTTGTTCTTATCTTGTGACTGCAGTAAATATCGCGTTTTTATTTCACTTTATATAAAGTAGCATGAGGTCATCTTCATGCTTTTCAAAGTAGCATAGAAACTCAACTTTGGTTAATTCATTGTATTTTGTAAAATTTTAGGTATTTTTTGTTTGTGTCATTTAAGTGGTAATATAAGTCATTTAATATATATATATATATATATATATATATATATATATTTAAGAATTTTGTTGTTTGTTCAGAGGCTTACAATATTTTAAAACCTTTCAACTTTCCATCGTTTTCACTTGCCGGTCATTCTCTTTTGACTATCTTCATGATCCATTTTGCTTGTTTGAGAGGGTGGTCAACACGTGAATGCAGTGTAGATGTAGGATTGTGTATGTAAGATATTTTTATAAGTGTACTGGCCTGTAAGAGGTTCATAGGTACTCGTATCCACCCTTATTTGCAGAAGCCCTGCCTGTACCTAAAAACTTTTGTCCGTACCTGCCCGAATGTCCTTAATTTCAATTTATAACAAGTAATGTGTTAATAACTAACCTATAACACAATTAACAAAAACTATAGAAAATTCAAGTAAGTCGCTTTTGTCAGATAATACCAAAAAGTTGTTGGCGTTGTCTTCTAACAATCAGCTTTGTTTGGCTGTGATGGTACTAGTAGCAACAGATGCAATCGTTTCATCTTCATTCTTGGACACTGGGATAAATAGTTAAGCAAAAAAATTGATGAAATTGCTTTGAATGGCTATTCCAGACTTTAAGTTATTCACTTCCGCGTCAAATTGTAGCCAGGGATTTGTAGTCGGGCACTTCCGTTCATGCAAGAATTCAGTTTCGGTTGCCACGATGTCGCATTCCTTCTCATCATCTGAATTATCAAATAGCATATACCCAGCCTCATGTTTATCAAAACCAGCTGTAGTCATTCAAACAAAGTCATTTGTTGTCATAATGCTTTGACATCACGGAAAATTACGCAGATGCTGGCTTAAATTGTGAGTCAATTAATTGAAATTAATTTGCTATATGAACAGTGTGTTGTTCACAATACACGATAAAACACACGAGTATTTGGCCTAAAATACCGTAACCACCTACTTACGCGAAATTTTAAAATATACGCAGTACTTGTAAAAACTTAATTCTTTCAATACCAGCCTGCTCAGCCCCTTTGAAAGGCTCTTTTCAGTATCTTGTCTCCTATCCAGCAAAAGGAAGAATGCTGAATAATGTAGAATGATTGGTAAAATAACTTAAAATTACTTGTAGTTTGAATAACAATTTACAAAATTGAAGTTAAAAAATATATATTTATTCTTGATATAGAATTAACAAAATACACGAATGCATAAAAAAATTATCGAGAGGAGACTGAACCTGTCATGGCTTAATAGCTCGCAACATGGCTTCACTAAGAACAAGTCAACAGAAACCGCTTACTAGAAATATACAGCAGCGTGAAAAACCGACGATCACTTTTAATGTCTTTTGAATTTACAGCAGCTTTTGACCGAGCCCCTCCAAAGAGAATTATCGAAACTCTTTTATCGCATAATGTTCAAGCATATGTTGTCTCAATTGTTAGAAGCCTTTTATCTCCTCCATCGGTGATCGATTATTTGTAATCAATTTCAAAATATTATACTCAATCCTAACTGTGGTACTCCTCAATGGGGATGCCTGAGTCCCTCTCTGTGGAAGGTATGTATCGACCCTGTTTTAATTCGTCTTTCAAAACTATGTCAATGTGTTGCCTATGCTGATGATATTAATGCTACAATACAAGTAGACTGTCCTGATCTTGCTCGCTTATCAGCATTGCAAATCTGTCAATTGATAGAGACATGGTCTACTGATAATTGTTTAATGTTGAATCTCTCTAAAACCCAAGCAATGTCTATTGGAAAATTTAATAATTCCATTGATACGACCTTTATTGATAAACCTCAAGGTAAAATTCTGACTGATAATGTTAAAACCTTGGGCTTAACTTTCGATCGAAAACTCAATTTTAATGAACACCTAACAAAAATCTTATCCGTATGTAATCAGTATATTGGAAGATTTCTAGCATATCAAACTCGAGATATGGGGCATCTTCTTCTAATCTGAGAATTATGCACAATGCGGTCATCTTTCCGAAAGTCGTATATACATTAGTTATTTGGGGACATAGATTGAAAATCAACTATGTTCAGAAGAAGTTGATATCACTGAAAAGACGTATGGCCATTCGCATTACCAGAGCACTACGAACAAGTGGCACTAACGAAGTCATCTCACTCCCTATGCTAACTCCAATCATTGACGATCTCATGATACAGCACTCAGGTAAGTATAATCTGTACTCATTACCAATCATTTTTACAGATCACAATCCTCTCTTGAACTCTGAACGCAACACATTAGTTATAAGTGCCAAGAAAGTTTTCATTGAAAGCAAATTTCTGTGGAATTTTGATTATCTCCAAAATCTGCATCTTAATACTTCCAATACCTTAACCCAAGTTCAAACCGGTCTCGGACAAATGCGTGCATTCATCAGACATATTGATGGTGGGACTGGCTTCTGTTCTTCTCACTGTATAGAATTGGAAACAGCTGCACACGTCATTTTTCGCTGCCCTATTTATAACCTTGAAAGAAAGAAACTTGTTTCAGTGTGTAGATCCTGTGGCATTCCTTTTCAGAGTGTTAATGTACTCCTTGCTGACAAAACAGTTGTGTCTGCTCTAATTGAATTCTTGAACTCCACTCATCTCAAATATAAATGAACTTATTCCTTCATATTATGAGCTACATTAGATTAAGGTATCATGGTTACATCATTAGTATCGTACGTCCAACAGATATAAATGTATTGTGTAGATCGAGCAGCTCAATCAAGTCTGTTAGTGTGACTGTTATCCCGTTTGAAATATACCTTTTTGGTGGACTTTTTCGAAGAAGAATTTAGTTATTTATTCATTTATTTTATAAAGCAGAAACGTTCTAAGTCAAATACATCACAACGAGTAGTTTAGAAGCTTCGTTCTTCATCTAAATGTAGTAAATTTTGTATCTTTTTATGAATGTAAGGCGATTTCTTCAATTTCAATGAAACAATTTAGCTTTATTTATATGTAATTTTTAAAGCATTTATAGAAAACTTTAAAACACTTCCTACCTACATATTTTTTCTAAAATATTTCCGTGTCACCTTCTGTTTTTCAGAGCTGCTTGGTCTGAGACCACAGATTTCAGCATATTTTGACAATTTTGACCAACATGCCGTTGGACAACTTGGGAAAGTTCATGGGGCTGATATATGATTTAGACTACGTGTGTGAATGGGATCAATAAAATCCTACTTTCAATTCAAGTAGCTAAGAAAAAAGATCATATTAAGGAACTTCCAAACCGTTTTCCAATCTACTAATATTAACAACCCCTCAAAAATCCACCAAATTGTAAGAAATTGAATCCTATCCTGTTCAATGCCAATTGAATTGTGATTATCGTTGAAATTGATTCTGCAATCAACTGGATTGTTTACATTAATAGTAAACATCTGAATAAAATCAAGGCACCCAATAAATTGTATTATTCTTCAATATATTAGTTTTATTATTGTCTAGATAAAGATTGGTGAAAATTATTGGGAAAAGAATTATTTATTATTTTATAGATAATTAAATTAATCAATTGCATTAACTTTATTAAATTTATTAACTTAAGAATTTCCATTTTGCTAAGTATTAAATATTGCAAATTATCTGAGAATTCTGTTAATTTGAATTGAATTTGCATTTAAGTTCCAATATTTTGATTTCTTATAGAATCAAGGACTTTGAAAGGTGTAGGTCAACTGTTGAAACAATTTCCTTAAATTTTTATGCAATTTGAACAAAGTTTATAAAGCTATGTAGCAGTTTTGTGAGAAACGAAATACTTAATACAAACACAATTGCATTCGAGAGGAAAAGAATGATTAATTCCAATCTCGATAAAGCCTTAGTTCAAGCTAAGTAGTCTATTTTAACTCTTTCTTTTACACAATTATTGACATTATTTTAGAGTATTCTTTTTTGGATCACTTCCATAAATCTTTGGGTTCTTTTATTTTTGTAAAAATTATATTGAAAAAATCTAATCCAATTATATTACAACAACAAAAATAATATGCTTAAATATTTTTTTTCTTGAACAGACAAGATTGACCAATTAGCGAACTAACCATCTGCACTGCAATTTCTTCTATTTGCCAATAGGTTGGTTTTGACAATTTTTTATTTCTCGCTGGTGTTGGGTTACTCATAAGATATTTTCAAGTCTTTGCTTTTGTCAAATTACAAATTTTCAATTATATATATATATATAGTACGTATTTGATAATGCTACCTTTTTGAATTTAATGGAGTTATAGTACCTTCTGTTGTAGCTCCTTTGTTCCAACACTAAGACAAATGCTTTCATTATGTATCAAAGAGAAACATTCTTTAAATTAATTAATATGAAAATGATTTAATCTGATATTTCTATTATTGCAACTATTGACAAAATAGAAAAACTGTACACTATTGATTATCAAATTGGATTCTTAGTGCTATCAATCACCACATTCAGTTGAATTCACTTCTCTGATATAACAACAAATTGTCGCGTTTAGCTGATCTAGATTGATTTTCAGAAATTTGTCAAAAGAATTTGTAAAGGTAGAAACTGTTAATGATATTTGCTAGAAATACCTTAGCTGATAATCAAACATCAAACGCTAAACCTAAGCAGAAATTAGTGCCTGCATAGTAGTAAATCATCTAAGCAACTTTACAAATAATAACTAAGCACAGTAATTTCTTGTATTCTTTCAAATGCATAAATAAATCGACTGCCAAAAATTAGACAAATATAGTCAAATCTATACATTTTTATTTAACACTTTCTTTTCATAATGCACATGACTGGTGCTCATTGCAACAGGTACCATTTTTCAGACAATTTAATTACGTCTGCTTTGAAAAGTTTGAACTGTATCAACAAGAACACAAGAAATGGATCACAGTCGTATATTGATGCAATATCTTGATTTCTATATTGTCTTTAAAATTCTTCTTGACTTCAACCAAAAAGATTTTAGTAAGAATTGTTTAGCATTTTAGTGCAGTATAAGTTGAAAAAATTAGTAGTGTAAACAAAAATCTTTTTAATGTAATATTGTTAGTACAGTGTTTGTTCTAATAACAAAAGGAAATATAGATGCTATAGACATACTTTATAGGAATTCTTATGATTATTTCATGAAATACGTAGCCTATCACATATTTTGTAAATTCACTGGGGAATTTAAATAGAAAACAGATCGCAAGGAAGCAAATGGTACAACATTCAAATTTTCTATTTTAAAAGAAATATTTTTGCCTCGCAAAATAGAAATTCAATTTTCAATAAATTTGGAGCACCAAGTTTGGAATTTGGAGCATTTTGGGAGAACCCAAATGACCAAACGACAAATTAATTATGTAAATATAGAAAAAATTTAGGTCCAAAAATATCCTTAATAATCAATTTTAGACAATTTTTGGAGGCAGTTACAAATAAATTTGTAAAAAGTATCTATTAACCACCAAAATGGTTACGCAAAAATTTAATACATAAAATTGATGGTGCGATGGTGGGGGAGGGTTGGGAGGAAGAGAGGGTGGTTGGGATCTGCGTATTAATATCTCACATCAGTGCCCCAACAGTCACGCCATCGGTTTGAGATATATAAATGACTGCAATGGAAATCCATTACATGCCAATATAAAACCTTATAAATTTTCTAAATAATTCAGTAAAATTATGTTTATCTTTATCCACTGTATTAATGGTTTTCTCATTTACTAGCTTGATCAAAAGTAATGCAACAATATACTCAACAACATTTTACTATCAGAATAGGCTTTACTGATAACATTATTCAATTGAATTAACAAATCAAAACTTAATAGAATAACTTCAAGATAATCTTTTGCATTAAAAGCTTTGAGCTTTTTTGGAAATTAATAACAATTGTGGCATTAAATGTGAAATATATTAAACAAATAGTTCAATTTATTTAAACACCATTCAGCCTAAAGGCCGCTCCGTTGGGAGTCCCTCAAATTCCTGATCGGACGGTTGTGAATGGCTTTGTATTACTTTGTATTATATATCAATTGTCAATCATAATAATAAATTAGTAGGGGTACGTAGTTTAAAACATCTAATGTTACATGATTTAATCTCTTAATTCCCAATGTGTTCATCTTATGATTATTTAAATATATATTCTTTTGCGACATTGCGTTATCACAGCTATTACTAGGTGAAACATTTCTGTTTCTTCAGTTGCATAAATGTAAAAAAATTGCAAATTTTTCATTCATAGCATATTTTACCTATTCAAGAATGAGAGCATATTCACTATGAAACAATGGTATTTTATTTTAATTATCTTATATAATGGTAGAAAAACTAGTTATAAGACAGGTGCGCCTGTATCAAAAGAAAATCTGCACGTATATTCCCAACAGTGGAAGTGTAAGAAGACCAAGTTTCTGATTTCTTCTCTTTTGTAAAAAAAACCGGCGTTAGTCATTGTCATTATGGCCAAATGGCAATCCACTTTGAAAAGCTGATGACGCTTCTGATGTAGATATGTTGTATGTCGACTCAAACTTTAGTCGAATCGTATATTCTAATGTTATAAAATGACAGCCTCATTAATCAAGAAACCCCTTTTAAGACAAACACCTCCAGCAGATAAAGTAGAACTGGAATTTTTCACCGTGTTGTAGGCACTGTAGTATCATGACAGATGTTATCGTAGATTAGCATTCCTTAAAATTTTTCATCGATGATAATTACCCTGACAAAGCTGTCTCCTTTTTTATTGTTTGCTAAGCTGATTTCCAAGGCTATGCCATAGGTTAAATTTTCCACCCGAATTAACCTATACATTGACCCAAAAGTTTTCATTATTGATCAATGGGCGCTTGTGTGGATTCCTAAGGAATCAAAAGTCCGCATTGGTTCTACAGAATCTTCATCCAGCTTTAAAACTGCATTTCACAAAATTTTTAAGTTAAATTTATAAAGCTTGTCATTTTGGTTCTTGGAAATTGTGTGCATTTTTTAATTTTTATCACACCTTTAGTAGGTCGAGAACTCAATGATGCCATTAAATGTAAGCCTTTCTTAGTCTGCAGTGATAAAACAGACTTGTGCAGTGCTAAATGTATAGTTGTGCAGTGATATTTTATTACTTCTAACTAAGCAGCAATGTCGTTTTGTTGGTATAAAATATGAAAATTAATAGTAGTCTAGTTAACTTGATAAAAATAAACATAACTTGACTAATAACTACTTGGGTAATTACGCTCATTTTCCATTATACAATATTATTATACAAAATATTAAAACATTTATTTGAGTCACTAGTTGAACATTAGCGGTGATCTCAGTTCTACTTATATATTTTCTTCAAAATTTCAGTCCTATGATATTAGCTCCTGAAAATTATCCTGACTTTGATTACCGTTGAGGCCCAATTTATTACAACAAAACAAAAAATACAATTTATTAAAAATATGTCAGCTAATATTAATAACAAACTTTATAAATATCTATTTCAACATTTAGAATTACCAACAGTAAGTAATTGAAAGAAATCACTAGTTTCTTTATCGTCTCTTAAGGGCTGTCGTATTTTGATAACTTGACGATCATTTCCTATGTCTTCAACATAGTCTTCAGCAGCAAGCTGATCTCGCTTCATGCTTCGAAGACCATTCCACACATAAATACTTTCTGGTGCATCGAGCACATAAGCATGTGCTGGGCTTAGACTCGTAATTGATAACGGCACCTCTCTTTTTGAACTTGGATGAATTTCGAATAGTGTTGTTATGTGTCTATTTAGATTTGATTGTTGTTTATTTCTTTTATATTTCAACCGGAAGTGGAAATTTTTGCGGAATCTTCCAGATTCTTTATATTGCTGTTCCGTAAAATACTGGGAAATTCCTTCAAGGCAATTATAAAGCTCTACTGCTTTACAAGGAGATATTTCGCTACTATCCTTTCCAATCCAAAAATGCACATCGTTTGCCAACCTGCCTCTCAACTTGTATGTGTGAAGCACGACATAATTATCTCCATTATAAAATGTTCCATGCTTGTCTTCGGGCCAATTTTCAGCTTTAAAGTTTGAAATTTTCCACACTTGTACTCCAGGTTTCTCTCCAGCACCTTCCCAATCTCCAGTTCTGTCCAAACATTCTGATCTACAAAGCATTGGGAAAAATTTAATCAAGTAAATTAAGAAAATTGAAATTTTCGATGTCATTTATATATTTAGGCTAAGTTTGAATTTAGCGGGAAATTATACTTTACAAATACTTTACATGCGAACTATTTCAACAAAATCAAAATTTCAATAGCTGACAACAAATGGTTGATTTAGAATATTGAAGTATTTTACTCATCAAGGAAAGAAAGTAACCCCAAGACCCGCACTGGCCCTCCCAAAAATTTTCGACCTTAAAATAAACCTATAAAATTTGAATTTTTTGGTTAAAAACACACTTTAATGAAAATATTGACTGTATTTCTATAAATTATAAATTGGTTTTATATTTTCCTTTTATTTATTTCATATATTATTTGCAAAAAAGAAGTCTACATAATCCTGAATTTACAACAAAAACTGCCTCTCTACTTTGTTATTCCTATTTTCCTGTTTGCCCAAAGTGGATAAGTTATGAAACAAAATTAAACATGCATGCACATGTATTCTAATACAATGTAACCATAAGTCTCGTTTTAAATATACTGTTCCACTCTAATCTACTAGCCAATTTTCGGTATTCGAACAAAAAATTGTCAATTGAGGTAATGTTAAAATACTTGAGGATTGTAACCAATTTTCTTTTACTCTGACTCGGACACGAAAACAGCAACGGGCGCGGTTATCAGTACCTACTTTGCTATAGATATGTCTATTTATCAGAAACGTAAAAAATTTGAAACGCAAAGGGGCAAGATGGATTTGCTGTCTATACTCTGGGCTTCTAAGTCTGTTAGGCACTGTAACAAAATCATGGTCAACCTATGAGGTTAGTGGCGATTTGTCTTTGAAGGCAACAAGAATAAATCGGTTGAATAACTGTCTTTACTTACGAACAATGTCTATACTGACTCAATGATGCAACTAACATGAATTATATGTTGAATTTTGAATTATGGTATTCTCTGATATACAAAAATTATGAAAGCGTTCTAAAATGAAGTAGTGCTGATATTTATACAAAAAGGAAAACTGACACACTTGTAAGAATTGTTTTTTATGTTAGTGTAATGAAAATATCTCCTTTGGAAAACTATTTTTCAAATACTATGATTATTTTAATGCTTCCAATATAGCCTAAGCTACATCATAGTCATCTTATGATAATATAATAGTATACAATATAGCTATGAGGAATGATTATCGTCAATATCAACATAAAAGTACATAAGAATCCAATTGATGCGTGTTTTCACACTATAGTTACCAATCACATTAAGCTTAAGTATGAAACACGTTTCTATTAGGAGGCCTTGAAATTCACTAATCCAAAAGAATAATAATGAGGAACCACAATAACATTTCAAATGTATCTTTGTCTTTTGGATCAATCAACTAGTATACTGCAATTTTATGATGCCTTCGTCTACACAAGTGCAAACTTACGTTTTGCTTCTCAATTGCTACACGCAAAGATGATATAATTTAAATCTTTAGTATAATGCAACCCAAACTTTGTTTGAGTAAGAAAACCACCAATTTAAGAATTCTTGTCTTGATGCTATAGTAATAAAGGCTGTGATTGAATTCAAATTGATACAAATTTATTTTCATAAGATTGCGTTTCGTTTCAATATGTTCCAAATAAAAAGTGCATAGTACCATTGTCCAAATCCTTATTACAACTGCATTCATAAATTAACATCCAACCCACAGCTTCATTCGCGATTAGTTTTGATCTTTGTATTTTTCTTACACGATATATTTATTGTATACCTAGTAAAAAATTATGAACTAACAATGCATGCATTCATATTAATAAATTGTGAAATCCACCTTTTAACCAATAAATTCAGCCTAAGGCCATGTAGACGAAACAAGAGAAATTAATGTAGGCTGGTTATTTGCAAGCAATTTTCCTAAATTATTATAAATTTGGAAACAAAGAACTCATAAAAAATACAATAGTAAAATTTAATAAGAACATTTAACCATTATTTTTCATAAAAAAAATTTACAAATATGCTTTTGCAGAAATGGCTTTATTATATTTGCGCGTGTAGAATGCAAGTTTGGAATTTTCTTTGTTAGTGCATAGATTCTGCGATATATTTTATCTCAGAAATTCATGGTTAGTGCAATGCAAAATAACATAACTTTAGAGAGTAAAGCTATAGCATAATTTATTAACAAAAACACATGAACAGAACAAAAAAGGCAAGTAATGAGAATATATAGAAATTTACAAGTATTTGCTTTGGTAGCTTCAATATTTAGTTTATCACTTTCTTCCTTCACAATCATTAGAATAATTACAAAATCGAATAATTAAGGCGGTTCAGCAAATAGCCCAGGATTAAATCCAAAATTGTTTACAATCATTTTTAGAGCACCTATAAATGATTATTTGTGAAACTGTGAGCGCATTGAACAATTATTATAAATTCCTATACATCTCATAACTTCATTGCATCTTTTTCATGAACTTTCTTATATTTGAGGGCCTAGACCCCCTCGACCTCCCTTGCATCCGATCCTTTCTTAGTCTTAAACTTTAAAGTCTATTTATCAAGAATACAACTGGAAGATGTAAAATATAACTAATTGTCATTTTAGAATTTCCAAATTATATTCCTTGTAATGTTTGAACACTGCCTATTAATGAAATAATATGAATACTATCAAAGCAGCACTTTTCAATTTAATTACAATTGTAGCATATTTAGATAATACTATATGCTGTTTACATATTCAGTAAAAATCAAATCTCTTTTACAAGAAAGTGAAACAAATATTGTAGTTTCAGAACAACTATCAGTAAAAAATTCAAGTTTGTTCCTAAAGTGTTCGTGAAACTTTCATATCGAGATATCAAAAAGATTAATCTTACTGATATGAACGTTTGATCTACATTGTTTTCAATTGAAATAGTCCAGATAAGAATTGCAGTCTAAGATATTTTGATTTAATTAGGCTCTTCAATGATCTTATTTAATCGGTGTTTACATTAAGTTTTGTACCAATTGAGTTGCATTTATCATTGAGAAACGTAGCCCACCCCTGCACCTGATCTTTGATGTTAAAAGCTTAATGAATTATTCCACTGAAAAGACATTATTCAATGCTTAGCTTGTAACCACTTGATATGGCAGTGGATACGCAAATTTTACTTGTACATGCACAGTATAATATAATATTTTGGAACTGCATTTTATCAAAATTTCTCGAACTAGCATCATTTCAGAGTTTAAGTGCAGGGAAAAATATCCGTAATTTCTTACTGCATTTTTGAATAGCACAATTTATATTCCATAGTGAGAATTCAATATTTCTAAAATTTTCCCTTAATTAGATTAGCCAGATATCCTGCCTTACGAAAGAACTCCTGTTTTTTTAGCGTTCTGTCATCTGTACTGCTTCACCTTAAGAAGTCGCTAATTTGCACTGCTTTTTGTCCTATTTTTTAAATACAAACATTATATTGCTAATTCCTTTAGTTTCTGAAATAATGATAATTTTTCCCCTTAGTTATTTACTAAACTGTTCCATTGTGAATAAAATTGAACATTAGTTAACGCTGTTAGGATCTGTGTAGCATATGTGTACATAGATTTCAATCCTTGATATCAACCATGGATTTAGTGGTATGATATAACTATAGTTAACAAAGTCCAGTTTTACATCTATGCTCCATAAAAATACTTGATTTTTATTGGTGCTTACAAGCATGTGACCTCTAAAAACCATTTTCATAGCATTATTTGAACTGCACTGGTCAGCTGTTCTTAACGGATACATTACATTCAAGGGTAAGAAATTAGTTCACATTGGTGCTACAATGGGATTTATACATATAAGCAGCATGATTAACAATGAAAGCATCCTGCGTATTAGCTACATTGCTTGGACTGCTAAAATTATAGTAACACATTGCAATTATGATTATTTCTTTAGCATTGTATTTGTTTACAGTTATAATATTTCAGGTTATACATTTTTTCTACAATTTGAAAAATTTTTTATGCAAAATTCTAGTTGTACATACTCCTAGTCTTAGTGTGGACTATATAGCAAACATTTATTCAAAAGCTTTACAGGTTTACTATAAGTATAGCATTGCCCATATTCGTATTAAATTGTGATTGACTACAACAAATACAGTTACTCAAGCCATATAAGTTATATTTCTTGAATGATTATTCAAATATTCATATCAATATGATTTTTCTTATCGTGTTCAAGACTATAAAAATGACTAAAAAGGTCTATATAATTCTCATGCACTGTGAACTAATTTCAACATACTGGATTGCCACAGTTTTGAATTTTCTTTGCACTTGCATATTATTATTCTTATTTCTCACACCTTCATGCTGGTATCCCTCTCAGCTCGGGGAACTCACTAGTTCCCAGGGAGTCTGAGAGCTTTCCTCAGGACTCTAACTGTTCCTAAAAATGCTGCCTTCTGTGCTACTGCAGCTCCCCACTTTGGTACCCCCAACTCTTGCAGGCATTTCTTATGCTTCTTACTTACTGCTCCTAATGCTCCTACTACTACCGGGACTACTTCAACCTTCTTCAATTTCCACAGCCTTCTATATCCTCTGCCAACTCTCTTACTTGTCTATCTTCTCTTTCTCCTTGCTTTTTTCTTCTTCTTATTATTATTATAAATACACAAACAAATATTTTGTAACATTTACATCATCATCTCTACCACGCCGTCATATGACAGTAAGCAATGTTGACAGTAAACAACACTCGACTGTGATAGTGACATAGAAGCTCTTAGTGAAATGGTGGTGATGGTAAGGATTTTTTCTTGCATGAGCCAACCAGTAACACTACTTTAGAACAACCAGACTCAGAAAGTGAGAGTGCTAGTGAAGAGGATTATGAACTATAAGCCAGAGACACTCTTTGTATCACTGGCGAAAAAAAGACTTTGATCGTCCAACCGTTGACTTCACTGATCGAAAATCGCAAGCACCGATTGATACAGCAATGGGTACTCCTCTGAAGTATTTTATAAGGTTCACTACCAATGAAATGATTTCAGGTCTTTATTCATATACAATTTAAAAAAAAATAAACATATATATATATATATTAAATAAATTGCAGCTTAATTCCACGATTAGGCTGAACTGGGCTTAGGCCGAGGTCATTTCAAAATAATCAGTAAAAAACTGGGTCAAAATTAAAAAATGGACTATTAACCAACAGTGCACGAAAATTGACCAGATTGGTTTTGGGCCTAGTCTTTGTGAGGTGGTGGCTGGCAACTTCTAGATCCATTTCTTAAATACGTTCTTATTTACCTTCATTTTGGGAATATCTACTTTCATTAGAAGGATTGGTAAGAAGGACAGTCATAGACAATCCAAAGTCCTGTTTTGAAGTAAGGAAAACTGAAACTGTGTGATGAGTGTTGACTGTTCGAATACATTGCATAATTTGATTAAAAATTGAAAGGGTGGGGCAAAAAAGAGCTGCTTCAAATTCTGAATCGTCCTCAGTTTCTAACAAAGTGCTGCATAGATAGCAATGTTTCAATTGGAGCATATCGTGATTATGTACAATTCGCTTAAAGTAGATGGCTAACTGGTATTGATTTATAAACAGTGTTATTATAAAAAATGAAATTCTGGATTGTATGCAGCTCAGTTAATATTCAATTTTCTGTTATTCTATTTAACAGACATTTCAATACATTGTCCCATTAAAAAGGAAGACGGTAAGAATTTGGTGCATACCACAAAATACACGTAAAGTGAAAAGGACAAATTGTTCGATTGCTAGTAATAGAGCTAGATAACTTTTATTCAAGCTTACGCTTGATTTTTGCAACTCTTTGGAAAAAATTTCTGTTTTTACAATTTATTGGAATAATGCACAAAGTTTTACACAAGAAAACTTTATTATAATTATTAATACGACAGTCACTTCATTCATGTCATTATAGTTCATAATTTAGAATTAAAATATGTTAGAAAACTAGTGTTGAGCAATTGAATTAACCAGTGGTCTCTATTCTTTTAAATAACAAGTGGTGTGATACTTTGATCTGAGGTTAGTCATCTTATAGACGCAAAATGTGTTACACAAACCATACCAAGAAACACACAAACATTGTAACACAATTCTTAGAAATGGCTGTACATCTTCAATTTACCTACCTCTTCCCAGTTTCTGTTCATTTTTGAAATATATTTGCATTAATAGAACAGAGATAAGTTGCAGAATCTTCAGTACTAGGTAGGTCATTTGCAACGATTATTTTTAATAAATTTGTTTTTAGGTTAGCAAGTGAGAATTATCCCATTATTAAATGAATATAGAGCCTTCTAAAGTTCTTTACGAATTTAACTTGAATTTACTCTAGTTAAGGCACTCTGACATAAGTTAAAATTCACTATGTTTTATCAAAAATGAGCTGACTGTTTTGTTAACTGGATCATAAGTAGAAATACAAGAAAAAATGCAATGACTGCCCAAATATACATTATTAATTTGGCAACAGAATAATTAAAGTTTCTAAATAATGTGAAATTCAAAAAGCTTTAGATTCAGATCTTTCCTAAAATGTATGACATCAGAGTTTTTTTAATAGCACTAGTAAGTCAACATCCAATTATTAGCTTTGTTTTTAGTAAGGACATTCAAAGCATTTTACATTCTTTGATGAAAAATTGTGTCAGTGTATTTAGTAATCTTAGTTAACATGGAAACGGCTTTATTTAATAGAACACTATAAGAGGAGAGTCATAAGTCATATCAATACAATAATTTATCTCTCGTCATTTTTATCCCCATAATATTGACACCTTCTGGTATTATGTAAAATTTTGTGAATATTTTTCAAGAAATTATGGATTTTTTGAGGCAAATAGAATACTTGAAAATATATCATCGTTTATAACCTGAAGTTGAAATAGCAATTCACACATTTTAATATTCTTTCCCCCAAAGGCATTTGCTTATACACGCAACTTTGAATAAGAAATGACTTTGAATACATACTTTCATTAGCGTTAGACTTATATTTGTGTCAAAAGAAATAATACCGCACGAGCAATGCTTCCTATTTTGTTGAAAAATAGCATGCCAAGAGAAAGTAATCAAATAAAACTTTGTCAAAGTTTTTATAAATATTGCAATTCTAATTCAAATGTCACATAAAAGTGTTGTTAACAGAGATATTTCTAAGTTGCCCGTCAGATTTTAGACACAGAAAATTCTAAACAGCCCCGGGTTCTTAAAAACTGTGACGGCAATAAACTGCAAACTTGTAAAAATATCGAAAGTTCCAAACTTTTTCCAGCTTAAGGAATGTCGCTGAGATTTTGTGGTTTTTTGTAGAAAACAAACATTAAATTTGGTTATCATGGGACTTAGACTGTTTACTCTGAGCATAGAATGATTATTTGTTGTCTTAGATCAAGGATAATTATTACGGAAAATGCTTTGAACTTTATAACTGATTTATGCCAATTTTCTATATAAGTATTCTACACGCTCAAAAAAATTCTCTTATTTTTCTTGGAAATCAATTTCTTATTATGAATATGCAAACTTAATTTTCTATTATTTGGATAATATTTTCTTATTTGAAAAACTTTTTTGAATTCAATAATGATATATATATATATATATACATATATCCGAAATTACAACATTCAATCTCAAAGTGTAAAAAATAAGTAATATTAGTTTAGTATAAGTATTTATTCATGTTCATTTAAATAATGTATTTGTACATTAAATTAACGGATCATAGCAAATTTTTGTTCTTATATGCACTTATACATTTAGTTATGATTTACACAAATATAATTTCCTGCATATTTTGGGAGATTGTGAGTGTGGAGCCTCTGCAACTGAGGTAAAATTCTTCCCTACCATTTTCATGTGAATCTCTAGATAAACTTTTTTCAAAATTATTATTTTCAATATATACATCTCTTATATATAAAACTGAAAATTATTTTCTTGATATTAAGATATAATTCTAAAGTACTATTTCAAGACATTAATCACTCAAGTGTAGTATCTCAAGATGAAGTTCTCTTGATTACTTGCATAAAAATTGAAGACATTAATTTTAAAGAGTTCAATTTCACTGTCATCTTCTGATAATTGCATTGATAAAAATATAGTAATCAATTTTTAAGAAAAATTTCTTGAAATTTTATGCAATTAATCGAGAGAATTTCATCTTGAAGTACTTCAATTAAAATAGTATTTTAGAAATTAGATCTTAATATCAAGAGAATAATTTCTAGCTTAGTATATAAGAGACATATATCTAGAAAGTAATATTTTTTGAAAAGATATCATTTAATAATGCACATTCGCCATTCCATTTCTTTGTGATGTTTTTGTATAAATTTCATATTCACAATCTCCTACCCAGAGACAAAATTTCAAGTATATAAATAATTTAGTTAGATGTAAAATAAATGACATTGTATATGTGTTAAAGATGTGCAAATAAAGTTGGCGTTCGTAATTTTACAAAATGTAAAAAATACATTTTTTGAATAAATATAAATAATATTACTAACTTTTTTACAATTTGAAATTCAATGTTGTAATTTCGCAAAAATTATGCTTATATATCACTATTGAATTAGAAAAATGTTTTCAAATAAGAAAATATAATCTAAAAATAAGAAATTAATTTCTATTGATTTACTGGAAAAATAAGGGATTTTTTCCTGAGAGTATAAGTTGTAACGTGAGAAGAGTAAGTTGTTAGTTTCACAAGAAGTTCCATTTGAATTGAATTAATGTAATTTACACATTTTGCATTGCCATACAAATTGTGAAGTGTAGTGTTCACTCAGAGCTGTGCTACTAAATAGATAACAAGTGGGCTCTAGATTTCAGCACTATATTGTTAAGTTATATTTTAACCAAATTTTGTTTGACAAAAAATAAAATCCAACATCCTAATTTAATTTAACAATGTTGGCTGTGCATCCCTGAAAATCCTCTCGAGTTCACCCCTGTGTTAATTTAAAGCATTTTCATACTGCCTGATGTGTTGTCAATTTTCGTTATGAGGCTTGAAGCACGATTTGTCAATGAACTGAAAAATTTCTTAATAAATCTACTGGAAGCGGGATTTAACTCGGACTTTATAGTTGTAAGATTAAGCTTCTCAGTAATATCAACAAATATGCAAAATTTGGGTTTTGACGGAACCTTCATTGACGGTTGTTATGACCATTTAAGAACGCATGCAGGAAAGCACACTTCAAGATTTTCTTGTTGCATCAAGTGTAATTGTTAAATACCATTTACCTACGGGCATACCCTGCTTAGGATACGGACAAGGATAAACCAAAGTGTCAATTTTCATAGTTACAGGCTGCGGGTACAGGCCTACCGCAGTTAATCAGTATCAATTACTTTATCAAATGTATGTAAATTTTATACTGTTGTTGAAATTGTGATGAAAAATATGGTGCTGAAAAATTAATTATTCAATTCTAGGATGGCAATACCCTACTAATTGTAGTTAATGTCACATCCACTTTCAAGAATACCTGATTAAAATTAATGCATTTAAGACATTAAATAAAACCGATTAATACAAAAATGGCTTCATTATGACCAAATAAACTATCATTTTACACTATTTAGTGTAGTTAGGGTAAGTGCAAGGAGTACTGGACCTTTAGCTCATTTGCCTAATTTGCACAAACAGAAATACAGATGCACACTAATGGTTTAACCAATGTCTTCAGTAACTTGTTTTATATATCTATATCTATATCTATATATATATATATATATATATATATATATATATATAGGTAACAATAATGATTAAAATTTGCTTAATTAATTAGGCAATAGGGTTAATATCGTCAGAGGTGAAGGGTACATGTGTAGGTAATGCGAGTTTGCTTAATTTTCAACCTTAATTTCAAGGATTTGTTAAGTAAAATGCATGTTTATTGGGAATAATAATACCTATAAAGAAGTGTTTTTATAAGACGCTTGGGTTTCATCAAACCAAAAATCATTGAGTTTTAAACAAGAATTAAATATTAATAATCGCATATAATTGATTACCATCTAAATCACATTCAATATGCGTCATTATGTGGCCGGTAATTTTGTCTCGTGCACTTTGCATTTTGTTTTAAATGCTTCAGAATCAACCCGTGTAATAGCCTTAAGAGTGGTAGAAGGGATGATTTTGGTAATATTCACAGGCACATATGTGTATCAACATCCCATCCCAAGTTTTAATCAATTTTGAATGGTGCATTGCAGTTTAGCAACAGAATGATGGCAAAATATTTCAAATTCTGATTGCTATGGATATCAAATTTTTGTCAAGAAACAAACTATTTACAAGTCATGATGTAACATTGCTGGGATTCACGCATTCCCATCTTGTCATTAAACTTTATAAAACTGTTCTCTAAACGATTCTCAATTTACAACAACTAATTGGTATTATATACAACTCATTATCTGCATATTTACAAATATAGATGCGTAAAACTGAAAGCAATAGACTGGCTGATACTAACAACCAGCACCGATGTTACAATGAATTTGATATTCACTACTACGTAGTTTTGAATTAAACTTTCAACTGCACATTGCGCTTATAAAAAACCATGGATTAAAATTCCTTGCCATGTATTGTCGTATGCAGGAAGTTAGTGCGCAAATTAGAAGAATATTTTCCAATGGTTGATAGTGTAAATGAACCAAATGAATTATTTTAGCAAGTAGCTTTTATATATATATATACATATATATATATATATATATATATAATTTGTTCTTTGTAAATATGAATATATGTATAAAAACAGGATATGTCTAAATAAATATAATTGAACATATATAGCTCATCAAAATTTAAGAAGATTAAAGCTAAACTTCCTTCATAAAGTAATTATAACTAATAATATATCAAATGACATTGATATCTTCGTCCATTACTGACAATTCAATCTTAGTGAATGCTTGGATTTTTAGGAATTGTTGCAAGGATTTTTTCAAACAACATGTTTATTATTCTAATTTACTAAGTATTTGCTTAACCTATGAAAGCCTAATTTGTACTATCAAAATGCTTTAGGAATTTAATAAATCATTTCTGCAAATGCAAAGTAATAAACAAATATTTTGAAAATTTTACATTTTCAGAGAGATGCCTGAGCTGGTCCTCAAACACAATTTTTGCCTGTAACTTTTCCATTTGGTTCAGTAAGAAGTGTAATTGGTCTTAAATTTGTTCTAACTTCACGATTCGTCTCAAGAACTAAGAGAATTCTAATTGCAACTCAAATCTATTGTGAATTGCAGTTTGTCAAAATCTGCCTTATTTTTATTTGCAATTTTCTTATAAAAATGACTTAAGAACCGAATTTATATAAATTTATATCAAGTTATGCAGCAAAGAATACCATTTAAATTGGTAAGTCAAAAAGTTTCTGCATATGTCTGGAATGTACTTTACCCACTAAGCTATCTCAGTGTCAACCACGTATTAATACTTAGCTTTGATTATATGGGAATAGACGTACTAGTGTTAAATTATAATGCAGCTGCATTTAATATAAGAAGTATGGTATGTTATGTTGTTATAAGATCTTTATTAATTCTTGAATACAAACTGCTTCAGTACAAATACAAATTTCACTTTCTAAAAAGACACCGGTTTCTAAATAAGACAATGTTGATAATGCTGTTCCTTATATGCGGTAATTTGTATATTGTTCACCTAGATGAATTTGGTTGATTTTTTAGGGGAAGAATTGAAAGGAGTATACTACTGTCCAATAAATAAAATAAAATACTTCTCCTTTTGTCAATGATCTCCTGCAATTGGTAAATTCCTTCAATACAAAGCCCATCGGTGTGCTCGCTTCAATACTCCTGCTTCGACGCGTTTCCAATGACTGCAAAGCAGTATTTGATACACCTAAATATCCATACATTGAAAAGTACTCAAATTCCATCTTTGCAGACGTTGTGGCGGCTTAATAGCCAAAAGACAAATTTTCTGCAAGAATTCCTTCCGCATATTCTCTATGGGAATTGTTGGCTTTAGATCACCTTGCAAACAATAACCTAATATCTTTGCGTAGGGAATACATATATAACGTAATATAGTATAATAATATGTAGTAAATAATATGTCCAATGAATCTTTGCCTTGTTACCATTAGATTGGCCTCAAGAAGTATTATAGCACCGTTCGTACAGTCTTTAACATAAAGGTCCCATAATTAACGTTGTAAGTGCATTCAAACATTAGGGTCTCAAACCTTGCAATGCAAACCATAAATTGTTAATGTTTAACCAACTTTGGTTAGTTCAATTCATTTAAGACTAGCATTAACATCTGCTTACTCCTGAAAACATGGACATAAAACTACCCCAATCATGTCAGCAAAAATAGCGAGGCAATTCATTATCTAAAGCGCCAAATTGAGCAAGTAAAGCCAGAGGTGTGTTCAACAAAATCCTCAGGAAGATCCAGATGCCTATTACTGAAGATATTCGTAATTTGTACAAAAAGGTTATCCAGAAAATTAAGAAATAGTTGTAGTGATGGTCAAAAGAATTCATTAGGAAGCATCTAACAAATTTTGCAGAAATATTTTATATTTGAGAGACACAACATCAAAAAAATGTTCCTCCTTAATTCGCATCACATCAACTTGAGATTGCTCTGGAATCGTGAAAAACGAACAACTGCGAGAAAAACAATGTTGTATTTCCTGATGAAAATCCTGTCGAGTGTATTGATTCAAACCACGATATTCATCTAAAAATGTCTCTGGTCAACAGAAATCAGTTATGGCCTTTGGAGTAATATGGAGTTTTGATGCCAGCTCTGAGAAAGTTGGATAAAATGATGGGGAAAAGCAATACATTGACATCCCGAAGCCCCATGTACTACCACTGTTGGATAAGGTCACTTTCTACAGCAATACAAATTACCATATCATTAGTCTAAGGACGTTTTGGAATTTATGGAAAGTTAAGGAGTTAGACTTTTGCCAGACTGGCCAGTGAGGTTTCCGGACTTCAATCACATTAATCAATGAAAGGGAAGAGTGGACAATTGTAAGTTTATATATACAAATCATCTATTGCCAGCAATAAAAGAAGACTTTTTAACTTTTGCTGTAGGTACATCGCTAACTTGTTTAGATCGATGCCAAAATGTATAAGCCATAGTACGAAATAAAGGATGCACAATTCGTTAATATATACACGTGTATTTCATTTGAACTTTGTTTTGTGGGTGTTTAAGTAATTATTGTTAATAAAATTTAGTTAATTTGAATTTTATATCATGTGCGACCTTTATTTCTACATGTACTTCAGGTAAATCCCAATTGTTCGCTTCATAGAAAACGCTCAGCCGGACAAATGAAAATGACAACAATAATTGAACACACGTGGACAAAATGTTCACATAAATCCTGATGTGATAACTACACATTGTGTATTCACCTGCTCAGTTGAATTTCAAGAACATCAAATTTGAGTAATTCGACTCTAACGGGAGCTGGACATCCTTTCTTGTATTAATTGATGTGATTTTTAGCATCTTTAGTGCTTACTCTTACTTGCTTCCAGTTAGAATGGAAATTTAAAGTCCTAGTTGAACTCGAAATGTACTAACTTGTATTCGATGTAAATGCAAAAAACACGACAATGAACGCATCCTAAGTTTCTTGAAGTTTTCACTTAAAACATATATTCGATGTTTAAAGTATGAAGATCTTGAAACCTAATCAGTTTCATTTGTAATATCTTTGCTTTATTATACAACATGTTTTGATTTGCGAAATTACAATTTTGATATTAGGTAAATATTTTTCTCACCTTATAATTATTAAAACATACTTTGGTGATCGAACTATAGCTATGCATGCTAATAACCCAGACTTGCTAAATCTTTGAAGGTGTTTCATTATTTCGTGGAAAAAACTTTATATCTTCTAATGAACTTTGAATAGATTATAAATACTAAAAAATAGGTATTTTATGCTAATTTTATGGATGTAGAATTCATTTATTGATAAAACGTGGCTCACTAATATTTACAGCGGAAATTTTATGGCGGCTCGCGGCGATTTCATCTTGTCGCTCAATATGTCAAAATAAAATAAAATAAAATAAAATAAATTACTGCTTACTTTATTTCATCTCAATAACGTGCAGCTTTCTTCACATACGTTTCTAATTTAAAATCGTTTATTGTCTTTTCTGCAAGACGTTGTAGGTCAGAATCTGAATTTGTTACTTGATTTAAAGTTAAATATAAATAACAGCAGATTATTTTCAATATATTTTCAAACACTATTCTTAATTAAAGATTTTTTTTTAGAGAATGATGTTAAGGGAGAATGTTTTGATCAATAGTGACATGACGCTATGTGCAAGGGGCATAACCTGAATTTTCCAGCGGGAAAGGACACCTCATCAAGTAGTTCAGTGTTCAAAGCAATTGAAAAACTTTGATTTGTATAGGTGTAAGCGTTTTAGAATTAATGGTGTTGACACCAAGGTTTACATTGTAACAAAATTTGTTAAAGATATTTAATTGAGTAAGAAGTAAATAATGAACACATTTCATTGTTTGCATCGCTAAGAGATCCCTAGGATTTACGAACGTAAATCCTATGATTAAATTAAGGAAGCAAACAATCAAAATCCATAGCATGGAGGAAATATGTAAATCTCTCAACTTCAAGTTCACCTGAAAATGCGTCAAAATTTTCCCTCGGTTAACAGAATGATTAAAAAAATGTAGAATTTAAGACCAGTTTAGTAAAGCTCTTGAATCTCTCGGCAGCCTGACTTTTTCAGAATGTGTTATTTACAACTCTTTTACTTTACAAGGCTAGCAAATTATGTATAATACGACCAAGCCAAATTGTACCACTGACAGATGCTTTGCATACATAAATTAATTGTGGTCTAAAAATATTTTTAGCAAATATGACTTGCGTATGATAAGCATTATATTATGTAAATTCTAAAATTTATATCATTCAGTTTTCTAAATATACACATCTGATAGCAATTTTTTCTCTAGTCTCATTAATTTTAAATTAATTCCAAAGGGCACTGCCTCTCGTTCAATCCAAAAATTAATTTATTTTCAGTAATTGAGCTGGATTTAATTAATTTTAAGATTGGAATTAACTCCGGAATTTGGAACTCCAAACTTGCCACTTTTTAGTTCCAAATGATTTCCTTTGCTCAGTAAGTTTTTCTAATAGTGATTTCCTTTAACAAAGTCTGCCTATGAGAGAGTCCGAAATTAATTCTATAATTTAATTTTTGACATTAGGATTAAAACAAGTAACTTCAGAACAAATTTTAACAGGAATAAATTCAGAAAATAATTTCGGCTCCTTCTTAATAGCCTAAGGGCACTATTTTCAAAAAGTCAAAAGTGACTTAGATCGAGTTTGGTACTTTAGAAAAAACATGCCGAATGCGGAAATTGTAAACAAATGACTCTCATCAAGTAGTTCAGTGTTCAAAGGAATTGAAAAACTTTGATTTGTATAGGTGTAGGCGTTTTAGAATTAATGGTGTTGACACCAAGGTTTACATTGCAACAAAATTTGTTAAAGATATTTAATTGATTAAGAAGTAAATGATGAACACATTTCATTGTTTGTATCGCTAAGAGATTATTAAATTAAGGAAGCAAACAATCAAAATCCATAGCATTGAGGAAATATGTAAACTTCAAGTTCACCTGAAAATGCGTCAAAATTTTGCCTCAGTTAACAGAATGATTAAAAAATTGTAGAATTTAAGACCAGTTTATTACAGCTCTTGAACCTCCCGGCAGCCTGACTTTTTCAGAATGTGTTATTTACAACTCTTTTACTTTACAAGGCTAGCAAATTATGTATAATACGACCAAGCCAAATTGTACCACTGACAGATGCTTTGCATACATAAATTAATTGTGGTCTAAAAATATTTTTAGCAAATATGACTTGCGTATGATAAGCATTATATTATGTAAATTCTAAAATTTATATCATTCAGTTTTCTAAATATACACATCTGATAGCAATTTTTTCTCTAGTCTCATTAATTTTAAATTAATTCCAAAGGGCACTGCCTCTCGTTCAATCCAAAAATTAATTTATTTTCAGTAATTGAGCTGGATTTAATTAATTTTAAGATTGGAATTAACTCCGGAATTTGGAACTCCAAACTTGCCACTTTTTAGTT
>CABFPE010000124.1:747987-758812 GCA_900660155.1 Hofstenia miamia | reverse complement strand
ATCAAAAAGTCAATCAAAAAGTCAAAAGTGACTTAGATCGAGTTTGGTACTTTAGAAAAAACGAAATTGTAAACGAAATTGCTATAATTGACCCGATAGAAGAAATCTAAATTCAAAACGGTTATCAAAAAATTGATTTGATTAAAGAACCTGCAATTTGTGCCACTGCAATATCCTAGTGTTCTGGCCTAAATCTTAGTGAATTTCAACAGCATTCCACTAATGAATATTTGGAATTTGAAATGGAAATACACATTTTTGAATAAATCATATCCATGACCTGGGAATCCTTTTTTAGTGTGTAATTCTCTGAAAATTGACCCAGTGACCAAAGGATCCAGCTCCAGATATGGACATGAGCGAAAATTCTGAGCGAAGCCCGCCCAGCACAACAACCTTTATGCCTGGCCCATTTTCATAATACATGTCAAAAATTTTGCTACAATTCTTCAGTTTGCTACACCAAAGTTTGGCATGTTAGAAACTCCGAATAAAATCTACACACTGAATTTGAAGATCCAAAGTTTACATTTAAAAGATTATATGATACTAGTAAATGTAAATTTTATTTTTCAACAAATTGTTACATATATAGCACTCCATTTACATTGACTTGCATGCACTGTTGTGTTATTGTCAGTTTTTTTATAAATGCCGGGCCTTTTTTTCGGCTAATCATTTTCAATGCCTCGGCCTAAGCGCTGCCCGATCCATGTCCCTCTCTGCACAGGTCCAAAAAATTCACCTGGTGCAAAAAATTCACCTACAAAGTGACTTGTATTAGTTGATAACTACATATAGTAATTCTAATAGTCAATTGAATTACATAACTATTAAACTGGCACCATAGGAATTGTGGGATAGATGTGGCATCCATGTTTTAGCTGGTACATGTGATAATGTTTTCTGCAGGTATTGTGTCACCTATTCAAATCTTAGATTGTAAAGTGAAATCTAAGTAACTGTAAAAATGTGTTATGCATAAAAACAGTAGAGTAGTAAATTAGAACAAATATACTTTGTTGCAAAAAAATTAGATTCAGGAAAATTTAATTTACAGACAAACGGATAAACATATTTGCAAACAGAAAAGTGGGAGTAATAGTAGACGTTTCCTGCTGGCTCCTGCACAAAACCTTGACTTTGTTTCAATGCAGGTGAAATATACACTTATCTGAGAGAAACACGTCCTGAAAATTGTACTTTCGCGAAGTTTCTGTAATATAACTCGCATGCGCTTTGGACCCCTAATTGCGTAGAGAAACTTATTCTTAGGGTAGAAGATATCAACGAACACTAAACGGTGCTAAAACTGTTCTCTATGTTTTTGCAAAACTTTGTTGAAGACCAGAAAAAGGTAAAAATTTTAATGTCGAAATTCTCGTATGAATGGAATTCAAACTGAGATGGTGTTCTAATTTTTGAAAAAAAATTGTTCAGATTTAGAAACTTAAAATTCTTGCCACTTCATTAGCCTATTTTAAAATTTAAAAATCATTAGGTATGAAAACATTTATTGATCAACGCTTTGAAATGTAATGATGAAAATTTGTAATAAGATATAAGGCTCGCATCAAGTACTGAAAAAATGAAATATTTTTCATTGACTTTTAAAAGTCATATATTCTCTCTATAGCAAATTTTCAGGCAATAAGGAGGTCTAAAATTCATTGGACAACAGTTAAGATTAGCTCAAACCCATTGAGTGTGTGATTTGCTAATTCAAACGTCATTACGCCGAGGGCTTAAGCGCAAATGAAAGAGACGACGCTACTGTCTCCTGTTTTGCTTTCCGATTTTGGATATCTTTATTATAAAAATTCCAAACCAGTTTAGGGCTAAATTGTCCAGACTTATTTTTGTACTCTTCTCCAATTGTTTCGCAAGTGCCCTTTGATGTACCCATTTCAAATATGTGCGGAGATGCGCTTTCACGCTTGCTGATAATTACCCCTTGCAACTTTTGCATTCTTCAATTGTGTTTAGTGAACTATTGAAAAACGGACTATATCCCTTTCTTAAACAACTTATCTCACAATGAAATAATAAGGGGCTCTAGGTGTCATGCATCAAAGATTTTTCCTTTATGATTAGTGCTTCATATTATAATGGCCTGCATGTTTTGAGATGGGTAGCAAGCTGTTCACCCGCAACTCGAGTAACCCGCCATCTGAGTGATCGTGACCGAAATTTGATAAAGATTTAAAACTACAGAACAAAAACAAAGCATTCATTGGCTTAGCTAAATATATTTCTTTTAGATTTTTCAATGTGAAGAATCCAGAGAAATACAAATCAATACTATTAAATAGAATGACTTATTATTGTTTTAATCTTTTAGGATCGTAAAAAATAAAGATAGTGAGAAAAGTAAGAACTTGAATGACACGTGACCCGCTGTCGAATCTGATCAAAAGGATTGCCCATGCAAATTTTACTATTCTCAGTTCCAACTTGCGATCTCTGCATTCGTTATACTAGCATTTTAATGATCAGTTACCGTTACTGGTGTACTGATTTTATCAATAGCGGTAGTATTGCCCATCATATGAATGGAAACAAGATATTACAAGAAAAAATTGTGAATACCAATGCTACAAAGCATACATAATGGTTACGAAAACCCTTCACAAGCAATTGCTTTGCAAGGCTATAATAAACTGAATTTTAGAAAGAGAGCCTTATTTGATTCTTAATGCGATTTTGCAGTTAATTGTTCTGTTGCGATTTTTGTCAGCTACATATCCAAGCTCAATGCAATAAATATATAATGTGATGCTCTAACGCACATATTGAAATTCATTGAATTGAAAGAAAATCGATTGACAGGCACCCATTGTTGTAGGCAATGCCATCTCCATTGTGCAGCCAAAACAATTTGCATTTAAACAATGGCTTTTAAAAGGAAACTCTAAGTCTATATATCATAGAAAATCAATGTGCAACGAAAATCTTTGGAAGGAGATCAAAATGACTTCCAAACGTACCTAAAGTGTGATATGACCAAAGTTCTTTATAAGTCTGGTTACGTGTTTTTCTGGAAATGATACCACAATGGAAAGGAGAAATATGGACACGATAGTAATTGATTTGAATGGGTTTGCCTCAATGCAAGCATGGTAGGGTAGAGCATGGAATTTCAGGACAGGGCACAGCAATCCGGCATTCTAGTCTGGCTTGGGATAAAGTAATGGGTTAAGATTTCATAAATTTATGACTATTACGCAATTTAGACCATATACAGCGAATGCAAATAATTTATAAATAATGTGTTGAAAAATACAATTTACATCTTATGTTTTTCATCTTCAGTGTATAGATTTTGTCATAAGTTTCAAAATTTGCCTAGAACGGCCGAATTGGCAATAATTTAAATGGACCTGGTTTGGGCATAAGTTCTTGGCTCATGTCTACTCAGGTTCAGCCCGAAAATATTTTTTTGGAAAGAATAAATTCGTAAGAATTTATTCTAATGGATTTCCTATGTAATTCATACATGGTTCAACAATGCCATTTATGTTGTATCTTAAAAAGACTTGTTTTTACGCATATTTTCATATTTTTCCTAAAGTTGGGTATTCGGTGGAACTGAAGTATTCGCGGATATTCGAACTGGTATCGAATACTTCTTTTAGCACTACAATTGATAATATACTTCCTATGCTTACATAATTCTACATTGGAGCTGTAGATTATTTAGTAAATATGTGTATAAAATTTCTATAGCTTTACTTAAGGCTGCTTAATATAGACAAAAACAAAAAAATGCAGAAATGTATTGAAGGCAAAAGCAAAACATTTGATAAGTATTCCTGATAATACGACGTGAAAATAATTAATAGTACAACTTTGAGTTTCATTGAAGAGTGAGCGTGTACTGAATTTTAGATAGTCCTTATTTTCTAGCAAGGGAGGTGGCAAGTAAAATGGTTTAAGGCTGAGGAAAACTAACCATAGGACGCTAGCTTGGCCCGCTAACTACCATAATGCCCAAATTATATGTGGCTAATGTTTCAAATATCTTAGAAATGCATCGAGGAGTTCGTGATATTCAGCCTCATATAAAAAATCTGTGCTGTTAAATTTCTTAAGGCTCAAGCTAATAATTTTTCTTTACTTAAGACTGGAGGAGCAAGGACCAGTAGCCCATTTTTAAATAAAAATTTGAACTACCATTACTGCGTAACAGTAAAAACTAAAATTAAGACCAAAGCCTTCCTTAACGTATCGGTGCTTTGCTAAACTAATCAGTATTTCATATAAGTTGCCTTAACACTAAAACAACTATTACTCCTTGAGAATAAATTTACATCTGATGTTTCTAATGCAAAAATTATAGAATAGAAACAAAATTTCTACAAATAACGATTTCAATGAGATCATCAATATAATTGGAGCGCATGTACAAGTTAGTGTTGTTGCTGAATAAATAATGAAGCAAACAAGAAATGCTTAATAGTCATTTTGGCTTAATGCCACTTTTCTAGTGCTAAGCTAAAAAGGTAAAGAAGTCATTTCAACATTTCTGTGCAAACTGAAGTGTTTTGCTTTCCTTAATATTTGTAAATATTGCATTCAAATAAAATGACAATTCATGCTAAAGAATAAGTAGACAATTTCAAATCAATTGCTTGAAATACATTGAAAATGCAATATATGGTGTTACACTTATATAGCTAAGCTTCTTGCCCTGAGCTTCTAGAAATTTGTTAAACTTGATTAATGTTAATGGCATGTTAGATGAAGATTTTGACAAAGACAATTTGATTGACTCAAATGTTCCTGAAGTACCTCGATAGAAATACATTGCCATGAAAATGATTAATGAAACAAAATCTACTAGTGCTATACATAGAAAGAAAAGGCGCTCCAAGACATTATTTGAAACAAGCTGAGATGGACAAGCAAAGGAAATGTGCTGTTTGAAAAGTAAATGCCAGAAAACAGTTTACCTTGGACATGATGTTGCACTGTTTCCTGAATTGCGTTATAAGTGCTTCAAAGTAATTACAACCAATCAATAACTTTGCTTATTGCTAGAGGAATAAACAATTTCGACCTCTACTATAAATAGCTTTAAAGAAAAAATGTTTTAGAAATATGAATTTTAACTCAATTTATTGAAAATAAATTGGCACCTAATGGGTTAAGAGGGGTGTCAAGAACTGTTGAATAAAGTGATTCTTCAAACCCACCATTTGAATATCCGAATCTGTATTATATTCTAATATACTCAAATATTTGAATATTCAGATTTGACAACCGATGTTAAAAAGACGAGCTATAACAATATAAGACTACTGCCAAAAAGTCGTTCAATGAAAGGCCAGGACATCTGAATAGAATACAAAATTTTTAGTGCGAAATAGCAAAGCGGCAAATTTTAAAATGTCAGTCTAGGTGGAAAATTGTTAAATCTTAGCACCCCAGTACCAGCCAGTGCACACCATTGAAATAGAAAGAAGCACCTGTGTGCTGCGAGCCCGTTTTCTTTGATCACACAAAAATATGGTTTTATGTTTTTCATAAATGTCTCAGACACATTAAGCAGTTCAGTAAAAAAAATCACAAAAGCTGTTCATGAGGAAAATTCATCGATAAAAATTAATATCGCTATACCAGAATAAAACTCTTATTATTAGTGAAATATGTCAGATGTACATTTAAATGCATCTTTTTCCATGAGCATTCTCTGAATAATTTACTGTGTAGAATGAGAGAATGAATCTGGTGGATNTGTTAAATCTTAGCACCCCAGTACCAGCCTGTGCACACCATTGAAATAGAAAGAAGCACCTGTGTGCTGCGAGTCCGTTTTCTTTGATCACACAAAATATGGTTTTATGTTTTTCATAAATGTCTCAGACACATTAAGCTGTTCAGTAAAAAAAATCACAAAAGCTGTTAATGAGGAAAATTCATTGATAAAAATTCATATCGCTATACCAGAATAAAACTTACTATTAGCGAAATATGTCAGGTGTACATTTAAATGCATCTTTTCCATGAGCATTCTCTGAATAATTTACTGTGTAGAATGAGAGAATGTATCTGGTAGATTGGAAAAATATTAAATGGAAAATGTTTATTAAAATGCTGGGCAAATGTAAGGGAAAGGAATGACTTTAATGTCACCCATTCCTAATAAGTAAGAAATATCTATAGAAGGAAATGTGCTTTCATATTAATCCCTAAATGTATCTCACGTTATTGTAATATCACTGGGAATCACGCATTCTCATCTTGCCATTCAACTCTGTAAACTGCTCTCTCAACTGTTCTATATTTACAACAACTAATTGGTATTATATACAAAGTCATTATCAACATATTTACAAAAACCAGAAAACACTAGCCTGGCCGACACTTACAACCAGCAGCGATGTTACATTATATTAGTAAGTGATGACAAAATTACACATCATGTGTTGGATTGACTCACAATATCAGTATCTAATTAAAAAAAAACTAAATGTCTGACATAAAAAAACTATTACTGACGAATCGTAGAGGTCACGTTCTGCAGTGGATGAATTCATTGCCTCTATTAAAATCAGTTTAAAGACTTGCAAAATATAATAAAATTGATTCGAATTTTTTAAAATATACATGCTTATATTTAACTGTAGCAAAGTATATAGTGTAAAATGTAACTACAGACTGGTAAGTAACATCCTTGACATACCATATATATATATATATATACTGTAAGTGCACTTTTGCTCTAGTTGAACCCGAGAAATTGTTTCCATGTGCAGTTTTCCCATCTTTTAGCTGCGCTAAGACACACACATGCATTTCTTCCTAAATATTGGTGTATCTCCAACATGTCACTGCCATCATTCTTTTCTATCCAATATTATTTTTCATGGTTATCTAACTTTGATAAAACATAATTTTTGTAGATCAAAAAAGTGCTTTTACTCCAAAGGCCTTAAATTATGTTAAAAGTCGCCAATTTCAAAAATTCAAAATGCAAATAACAGGCCATAATCTATAGTATGTGTGTGCGTGTCTGTGTGAAGTTATGTTGAAATCCATTGCATCGCTCAAAAATTAGGGATATTTAATATTCACTAATATTGATTGTCTTTTTTTGCAAG
The DNA here is from genome assembly GCA_900660155.1 of Hofstenia miamia. Taxonomy (NCBI): domain Eukaryota; kingdom Metazoa; phylum Xenacoelomorpha; order Acoela; family Hofsteniidae; genus Hofstenia; species Hofstenia miamia. The sequence goes on along the minus strand of CABFPE010000124.1, from coordinate 751,709 downwards.
GCATTTCGACTTTACACTTAACAAAATTGTGATATTCATACTGGCTTTTGGCCCAAAACGTCAGAAATATTTGGCTCGTGAATTAACTCAATGGCCAGTTAATGTAAATTTCAAATAAAAATATAAAATGCCTTAGTTTGGGGTTCATAAATATAATTAAAAAACCATCACTTCTTTAACTTCTGGGATAATTATATAATGAGAAGTGTAAATTCGTTATAAATTTAAAAGACTTTTTTATGAAATTGAATGCAAAGTTTAAGATCTGGTTATTGAAGTGAGATTATTTTTTGTGAAATAAATTCCATTTACGCAATTACTGTATTAATTTCATAGGCATCGCTTCTCAAGAGATTTGCAACTCATATTTTCCAAAAGGATGCAACCTCCTTTGAGAATATGCAATTGCAATCATAAATTATTTTGCAAATCATCACAGTTGATTCAAAATTCATTAAATTTCAATTACATGAAATCTTTTATCATTAATCAATTTTCTACATTGTAAAGCATACAATAGACATTCAATCACTTGTAACATTAAATTGAATAAATCAGTTGCATAGCATTTTTCAAACTTATACAAATAATTTTTTTGATTACACCTTTCATAATTATACACCCTTCTTATTCTGCTCACCTTGGCCTAGACTGATTAGCATTTTGCTTTTTCGTGCATACTTGTCTCAATTTCTACACACAACATTTTTATTGTAAGAATTCAACTTTCCTAGGTAATTTATGTTCATAATAAAGTCTAAAAGTTAAATTTAATAAAGTGTAGTTGATCATTGATAGGCATAAATTTATTAGACCTATAAAATACAGAGAGCCCATTATAAATTATAACAAACATTAAAAACCTTGGAACTAAACAATCATTGAAATTGGAAAATGCAAATTTGCTTTATAAATTGTTTTGTTTGGGAACGTTGTACTCTTCAAAGGCGGGTATTGATTTTTTTTCAAATTCAAAGTGATATTGATATGATTTCCCAAAAATTCAATTATTTCTATTGTGTGAACTGGGTCCCCTCAAATATTATAACTATTGCAATGCTTAACCTGAAAAGTCAGAAAATCTTTCGATTCGACGCTTAGTAGCCGATATTAAGAGTATAAATATGTAATAGAATAAAATATATATAAATATTATATATATAAATATTATATATATATACATATATACATATATATATATTAATATTATATATATATATATATATATATCTGAGTATTCAGCAAAATGCTGCAAATTTTGCATATCGAATTGTCAGCAAATAGGAATAAAACCTTGCAGAAGAAAATTTATAATGTATTGGTATATTGTACCAGCTTAAAATAACACAGATTCTATACAATACATTTTATATGAATTTCTTTTTGAAAAATGACAACTTTGTGAAAAAATATATTATAATCGAAAAACTATCATTTTTAACTCATTCAAAATATATTTTCCAGATGTTCTTAACTTCTTCCCAAACAATGAAAGAACTAGTTAATCTAAGTAGCTTTATAACACAGTTTGCTCNTTGTAACATTAAATTGAATAAATCAGTTGCATAGCATTTTTCAAACTTATACAAATAATTTTTTTGATTACACCTTTCATAATTATACACCCTTCTTATTCTGCTCACCTTGGCCTAGACTGATTAGCATTTTGCTTTTTCGTGCATACTTGTCTCAATTTCTACACACAACATTTTTATTGTAAGAATTCAACTTTCCTAGGTAATTTATGTTCATAATAAAGTCTAAAAGTTAAATTTAATAAAGTGTAGTTGATCATTGATAGGCATAAATTTATTAGACCTATAAAATACAGAGAGCCCATTATAAATTATAACAAACATTAAAAACCTTGGAACTAAACAATCATTGAAATTGGAAAATGCAAATTTGCTTTATAAATTGTTTTGTTTGGGAACGTTGTACTCTTCAAAGGCGGGTATTGATTTTTTTTCAAATTCAAAGTGATATTGATATGATTTCCCAAAAATTCAATTATTTCTATTGTGTGAACTGGGTCCCCTCAAATATTATAACTATTGCAATGCTTAACCTGAAAAGTCAGAAAATCTTTCGATTCGACGCTTAGTAGCCGATATTAAGAGTATAAATATGTAATAGAATAAAATATATATAAATATTATATATATAAATATTATATATATATACATATATACATATATATATATTAATATTATATATATATATATATATATCTGAGTATTCAGCAAAATGCTGCAAATTTTGCATATCGAATTGTCAGCAAATAGGAATAAAACCTTGCAGAATAAATTTATAATGTATTGGTATATTGTACCAGCTTAAAATAACACAGATTCTATACAATACATTTTATATGAATTTCTTTTTGAAAAATGAAAACTTTGTGAAAAAATATATAATAATCGAAAAAATTATCATTTTTAACTCATTCAAAATATATTTTCCAGATGTTCTTAACTTCTTCCCAAACAATGAAAGAACTAGTGAATCTAAGTAGCTTTATAACACAGTTTGCTCTAAAAATATACTAAAACATAAGAATATTGATTTTACATCAGGCCTAACTTTGTGTACTAGCGTGTCTTGGCCTTAATGTATTATCAATTATGATCGATTGTGTCGAAACATTTTGAATTATTTCACTTGCTTGAAGAGATTTAGTAACAAATTCCTGTGGATTTTACACTCCCCAATAAAATTTGTGATAGGTGCAAACACTTCAAACGTTTCTCATTATCAAACATCAAAGCCAGTACATAATTAAAGAATTCAACTAATTTATTTTTAGTCAAACTACAATTGCTTAAGTGCGTAGTATTTAATGGCATTCTATTCATTATAATTGATAAAATTATAGTCTATAATACTTCTACATTTTACACTGAATAGTTAAATTATTTTATCTAATTCTTTATTAAATTCCAAGGCAATATTTCTCAATATATATATATATATATATAAAAAATTTGAGGATAAAAAAAATGAGACCAATAAGTTAATTGAATAGATATTATCAGAAGGTGGAAAGTTTTTTTGCCTTAACTCGGGTCATATCGGTCGTTGACATTAACTACTGATTACATGCATAAGTTTTATACTGCATTGAACCATTGAACAGTGTGATACATGTAAATGTTTCTTCATATGACAACTAATGCCTTGCAAAGCGTTTAATTTTCCCATTGCTAGCTAACTAGTCGTGTGTGAAAACATGTATATTTTTGTTTGTTTTGTGACAATTTGCCGTTTTCAAACCTAATCTCCATTGAGATTAATTTAAGCTGCCTTGAACATTAGCTTGCACCTCATAAAACACACTTTTTTTAGATTTTAACCTGCTCCGGCAAACATCTTGCCATAATAAGAGAAGATGTATGTCTGTTTGAAGTGCAAATTATTTTTTAATTGACTGTTCGGTGATCTGGAGATATTCGTTTTCTTACTATTAGATTATCTTGTACCAAGTTTGAACAAGGAAAAGTTTTGCCACTTAAAATTCAAATCCGATGGTTTGAAAAAATTCACATCATAGCAAAAGTTCTAATTTGTTGAGCATAACTTCAAATACCACATTAAATTTGGATCATGAATATCTTGAATGCTTATTTATTACTATGTTTATTTCAATTGGAGTTTATAATATTTGACCTTAGCTGAACTCATAAATCTTTATATATATATATATATATGTATATATATATATG
>CABFPE010000124.1:723613-746987 GCA_900660155.1 Hofstenia miamia | reverse complement strand
TATATATATATATATATATATACTCTCTAGAAAATCAGCGTATACAACCACATTGAAACAAAAAGTTTATGTGCATTTTATTTAACGAAATATACATGCAAATATATATATTATATATATATATATATATATACATTTTTGACAAAAAGCTTTCCATTAGGTGTTCTATTAAGCATGCTAAATGCCCATTCCGTACGTGAATGTTGTGGAAAAAATTCACTTTATAAATTAGCAGCATGCATTTTCAAAAGCAATCATATGAAAGGATCAGGACTTTGCACCGACGCAGAAAGCAGATTGATGCAAATCATTTTTATTGTTGCTTAAAATATGCAAACTAATTAGGTATTCAAGTAAATTGTAATAAAAATAATAATATATTCCTTTCTAATATTTACAATCCGGTAGTTTTTTTACCTAAGTTTGGGAAGCAGCTGAACAAAGGCTAATTAATTTATAAATAATTCTTCTGATAAAAGAGTGGTGTATTCACCGGTAAATTCATTATAATAAATTTATTGTTCTTGATAACAGCTGGTGGTCGTAAAACTTATTTGTTTGAACTCCGACAGTAAAACGTTTAGATTTGCTCAGATATTATTTAATATATTTCTTAATTACTATATATATTCTTTGACAATGTGAGAGCAATCAAATATAATATTTCCTTAAATAACTCTTTTAATTTTTTAACATCATAATATCACAAAACATTAGATCTCTTACCCTTTATATCCTAACCCTGCACCCTAAATTTGTTATTGAGTATTTTCTATGAAATTTTTTAATGGCTATAAATTGTCTTATTAACCCTTTAATGGATATGGGACATGCATGTCCCAAAATATATTTCCGAATATTATTTGGTGATTGCACAAAGAAATTCCATATTTGTTGTTGAGTTTGCATAATGAGCTTGTTAATAAAACTTTCCATACAAGTTAGTTGAAATGTAAAGCTTCTTTGAGAGTTACTTTGTTTGAGATAGACCTTTCCTTAATGAAAATTTAGTATTTTTATTACTTAGAAAAGGTCACTGTAAGAATCCTAGCTTTTCATTGATCATTTTGTTGCTTTCAAAATTTGGAAGCTCACACATTTTGCTGATATGTATAAATATCTCTCAATATGTATTGGACATATATGTCCCATTATCCGCTAACCAAAACAGCTGAAATTCGAAATATATTATAATTCCAACAGTTGGCTCAGACCATATTGCCATTGTTTGTAGGTCTTCAAGGCCAAAAAAGAAACACCAGATGTTACGTTTCAGGATCAGAGGTTCAAATATAAGGCTAGCTTTCTTAATGCCCTTCAGTGAGTTGATTTCCCTGAGTTTTTTTGTTGCCATGATGTTGAATACATTGTAGAGTCAATTAGTTCTATTATCGAAAATTTGTTCGTGTCGACCTGTTCACTGCCTACCGTTACGATGTCTACACGAGATCCGCATTATGTGACACCAGTTAACATCAGTTATCAAGTTATTAATGAAGAAGAAGTATGAATTATCAAAGAGAAATCAGTTTACTGATGAAAAAGAAATCGAAGTCAAGATTCAATCGCTATGCCTCATGAACAACTTGGGGCGCAAAAGAACAAGTCACTGGTGGAAATCAGTTAAGTTGACCAGTGGAAAGGAGAGTCACAATCAATTTAACGTTGATGTTGAACAGCTCAATGCTTTTTATAATGGTTTGTCTCGTTCCGATCCTCCGGAGGAACCTCCAGTTACGCTGAGAATTGACAGTTCTAACTGGGAAGTCCCCGAATTAAATGTTATGCAGGTTTACATGCAAATAGCAAAATTGAAGAGGACTTCAAATGGCCCGGACAAGTTACCATATTTGATTTTTCGTGAGAACGCTCATTTGCTTGCTGAGGTCTTTTGTCATATTTTTAACTTGTCGTTAGCTTTTGTTGTCTTCCCGAGATGCTGGAAGTTATCAAAAATTATTCCTGCTGCCAAGGTCAGGTCCCCCAAAGAATACAAAAATTATAGACCGGTGTCTGTTACCTGTATCATGGCCGCCTCTTTGAGCGTCTTGTTTGGCCAACTTTGTCTCTGATTCGTATAATCGCTCTCTGCTCTATAGTCAGTTCGTGTTTCGCGATTGGGGATCAATTAGTGGAGCCTTAATCAGATTTACTTGAACACAGGCAGCATTTCACACAATTCAGTACCCTTGCTTCTTCTGCCCTGGATACGAATTTGGGCGTCCCTCAAAGTACTGTAGGAGGCCCCCACTTACCAAGAACCATCCATTTTGACTACGTTTGCGGATGACAATTCTCGTCCCTGGCATGGTTACTGGCCCTGATTATGCAAGAGACTTTGTGCGCAACCTCGAACAACAATTTTCTGAACATAATTTATACCTCAAAGCGGATAAATCGAAGGAGTTGATAGTTAAATTCAGGAAGACTGATTTTGAGTCAGAACTCATTCGGGCAATTAGGCGAATAAAGGAGCTTAAAATTCTGGGCATAACTATTAATGACAAACTTGGTTTCTCATTCCATGTTAAATCGCTCTGTTCCAAAAGAAATGCTAATGTGTATCTCCTCTTAAAATTGAAGAGATTTGGCTTGAAAATTGATGAACTGGAACTTCTATATAGAGCACTCGTCATGCCCATTTTGACCTACGGCCTGAATTTATGGGGCGACAGCCCAAAGAAAGATTTAGAAATGATAGATCGTGTTCAGAAGAAAGCGCAAAAATTTGGAATAATTTAGTGCTATTAACACATTAAGGATATTATCGCAAAAACAGATTCTAAATTGCTAGAGAAAATCTTAAAACTTGGAAAGTGCCATCCCTTATTTCAAGTCATTCCAAAAAGGATCTTTTATTCTATAGGCAGACTGAGGTATCGAAGGCCTGGATCGAGGAGTAACCGGAACAAAGATATCTTCCCAAACCGCGCACTAAACTTCTATTTTTAAAGCTAACTCGGTTTTTATTTTATATCTAAAATACCTGTATTAATGGTTGTTAATAAAAGTACATACCTATCTGCCTACCTACCTACCTACCTAGCTACCTATAATTAGGGTTTCATGAAACTATAACGAATCTTGCAGTAAAATGCAATATGAAAACTTCAATTACAAATTTTGGATACTTCTGGTATTCTATAGGATAACGAGAAAGAAGTAGAAGTTGGTCTAGGAGAGTGTGTACTTGTTAATATATATAGTCCTATTGATATTGTGTATCCATCTTCTGCATGGCTTGAAAGTCACTGGATCATTACGGTGAAGGAAATGAGCTCCTGATTTTCATAACGACAAGGAAATGTAGAAGGTGACATATATTCAGACATAAGATTGAATGTCTTGTAAAGTATAGATATAAGTGCAGTAACAATGTTATCCAAAATTAAGCATGCAAATGAAAATTTTGACCTTCTAGGAAGGAAGGAAAAAATGAAACCTCAATTAATTCTAGATATTGTGAAGGCATACAATTGAAATACTGTAGCTATATGGGTGGCATCTACTTAGTAAACCAGATATAAGGATATCAAGTGGATACAAATATTATCTCATCGCTTTTGATATTGTTGATGGGAAGCTACAGTTGTAAATGCCTATGCCAACCACAAAGCGTTGAATCCAAATGAAAATATAGCTTGCCTACAGCTTAAACAACCAGGAGCATCAGGGCTCATTGAAGGATTCGCATTGAAAAGAGTGCCTTTCCATTTAGAACAATTAAAAGAAGGGCACCTGCAATTTTGCACAGACATCTCCCGAAAGTCAATAAGCAGTGAAAATATGTAGTACTCAGAAATAAATAGACATAAAATTATAATAAACGGACTATGGGACATATACATGTATGTCCTACAGACTCTATACAATATATTTCATAAAAACACTCAGTCCACAAATAAAGAAAGTTGCTTAGGTTTGAGATTACTTCTCTCAAAGGGCTAAGTGAGAGATCTCAAAAGGAAACATTAGTAAGAGAATCTTAAATGTAGAGACTGTTAAACCTTTATCGCACTAATCAATGGAAAGATTAAAATTTGGACATAAAGAAAAATAATTTCTAAAATGAAAAAAGACAGAATTTCTATAGAAATGAAATCATTTAAATTTATAAATTTAAGTAAAATTGACCAAATTGAGCATATTGTATAACATGAATTTTGTCAAATGCAAGTGGAAAAAAATTTCTCAATATTTTATTAACAGATTTGAAACTATTTTGATTCAAGATGCATAATTACAAAAATATATAGGTTATCTATTTATAGCATTAATGTAAAATAAGCAACTGTTTATAATGTGGTACTACTACTACTAATAATAATAATAACAACAACAATCAAAATAATAATAACAATAACAAGAATAATAATAATAAAAATAAAAATAATAGCAAGGCAGCACTGATCAGCACAGCTAGAGTTCTAGTGAGTTTCTCCAGCCAAAAGTCGCACCAGAATAAACTTGTCAGAAGATATGAGTCAAAGCAATATTTTTGCTAAATATACAATTAAACTACAAACTAATTATAAAATATATAATAATAATAACCTTGTCTATGAATGTGGTGAGATCAGTGTAGAAATTATATATATATATATATATATATATATATTCACGGAATATATGGATAGGTAGTTAAAAAAGTAAGTTTTGTTAGTGTTGTGATTGAACATCAAACCACACTCTTAACCATGAATTTTTTTCCACCAAGATTATAAGCAAAAACAATTTTAGGAGGAAATGAATCCAACGCAAAATGCAATTTATGCAAAATACATTGACTTTTAAGTTATTAGCAAAGAAGAATGTGATTCTCTGTCATATTTATGCTTAAATATAGAATTGAAGCTGCATGGGATTGTACTTGATATATCGGGGATAAAAGTTTATTTAACAAATGGTTTAGTATAATTACTGCAGATGGAGAGATGCGTGTGTGTGTTTGTGTGCGGAGAGGAGGAGGGGTTGTGGCAGAGAGGGATTGGGTGGCCTTAACACATTTAGGAAATCTTGGAAATGATATAAACGCTAAACGTTCAGCATCGATTAAATTCTTTTTAGAAAAATATCAAGAGGTACAAGGACCGACTTGTTTTTCCAGCTTTAACAATATACTTTCCTTCATACAACAGGCTAGAAGGCTTCATTGTTTTTAGTTAATTTAGTGAAATTCATATTTTCAATTCATTCAGTCATTCCTATCTCTTGCTAGCAGAATGTACTTTAGCTGAAGCAAACAGCAAACTAAAAGACTGTCCAAACTATCCACATCTCCATTTAAATCGAATGCTCTTTCTGTTAGTAATTTTCTATTTTCTGCTTAGCTATCTCAGTTCATTTTTATGGCATGCCATGATATTAGAGATTGAAGTGGGCAAATTTTTTTGAACTGCCTCACCCTCAGCAAATTTTAAGTAAATTTTACACATGCATGCTTTAGGTTGCCCTAGTCATTGCATAGCAGTGCACCGACTAAAAGAAATGTCACTATCCTAAGCTTAGTATACGTTATGCAGATTAGTGACATTCTGAAACCTAACAAAATGCTACAAAAAGATTTTCATCTCAATACCATTAATGTTAATACTATGAAATATTTAAAATATTATGCTTTATAGACAGCGACATTGGAAATTATTGTAGAAGGGAATAGTTTCTTAAAAATTGTGATAGATTGCAAATCACTATCATTCAGCCTACCATGTATAGTAAAACAGCAAAATGAATTAAATTTTAACTTTATAAAGACTTTTATAAATGAAACATTTTATGCAAGGATAATTATACTGTTTCTAGAACACTAGTTTAAGCTAAACCAACATATCGGATTAAAAAGTTATTATTACTAATATTTAATAGAATCAAATGCTCAAGATCATTAATTTTTAACATTGTAAGTTCAAGAGTATATTCAGCAATGTTCAAGAATGGAGTCATAAAATAAAACTTTTAATACCTTCAAAGGGATTTGTAATGGGATTTTGAGTTTTACTAATTTGACATTGCTTTCAAACTTTAAATTTCAACTGTTTATCTTAGAGTAACTGAATAAAATTTTTTCTACACATTAATTCCTATTTAAGATACCAATAAAAAAGCCCTATTCAGAAGAGTTACCTCCCTGGTTAAGCTTTTTACATTATTTTCCATTTGAAGCTATTTTTAGAATTTTATCCAATTTCCAATGGGAAAAAGTTCTGCGGTTGTTTTTCATTAGAAAATTTCGAATAGCATTGCTTAAAATAGTCGTTTAGTAGATTTTTCCTTTAAATTTTATTGATAAAAGTAAATTAGATAAAATATAATCTAGTAAATCCCACTTAATAAGGTTCAAATATTTTTTCAAGTTTTTTTACACCTAAATTGTATAAAATTAAAAGATGAATTTAATTTGAATTCAGGAATTGAAGAAATGTGGATTTAATTGGTGAAAAACAAACAAATAACAATTGGAGCAGACATAACCTTGGAAAGATGTAAATGTATATTGAAGTTTTTAAAATCGTAGTATTCTGTATCAATGTATGAATTAATTTATCTGTACATGTACATGTACATACCTTTGGTAAAATATGCGTTAAGTGCTGTTCATATTATTTTGAATTTAAATATTACAAAAAATATTTAAAATAATATTAAATATATACAAATATATAAAATAATAAAATGACACACGTGATTTTGCATGAAAACTTTGGCAAGGACATAATAAACGATATGAACAGAGAACATTGAATTTTATAAAAGTAAATCTATTCCAAAACATCTCTTTTAATCGGTTTTTATCCAATTTGTTAAAAAAACTGTAGATATAAAGAGATAAGTAGTAAATTTAGAGTTTTCAGGCGAGTTATGTAACCTTCAATAGAATTAATCCATTTGTGCAGTTTTTTTTGAAACTTCGCAAGTTTTTTCATATCTATTGCTGAGGCATACCAAACTAGTAATGCATAAGTTAACATAGAGAGAATCATAGTTTTGTATAGTTGAAGCTGGTGAATTAAATTCGACCATTCGTCCAATATACATAAAACTGCGATGACCAGAAGCCAGTTTGTAAAAAATATGGTTGCTTCAAAATAAATACTGAGAAATATTTAAACCCAACTCTTTTGTTTCAATGGAATTATTAAAGTTTTGCTGAGACAATCATGTAAAAGTGAAGTTATTGCTTTAGCCCGAGGTGAAAGCACTGATATAAAATAAATATTAAATAAGTCAGTAACTTCAAAATCACTATTGGCAATAAGGTTATTGTGAAGCATTGGACCAGGTTAATTTGATGAAGAAAAAAATTAAAGAGTCCATAACATTGATTAATATTGTCCTTGTCAGAATGTGATTCCAAATATAATAGTTTATACAAATTCAATTGAGTGGAAAAGTTCAGTAGTGAGCTAGTTGTATTTAATCAAATGGCTCAAATTAGAATTTTTAGGAAATAAGTGTTTTGTAGTACTGACCTTGTTGTATAAATAAACAGTGTGTGAACTGAAAAATTATGTAAACAAGGTCGTTTCAGTCGCTTTCTGTTCTACAACGTGGCATTTTATGGTGGTGTAAGTAGAATGCTCTTATTGGATATGAATATTTTTTTAAATTGAGTATATCGTGTAAAGGATGAGTTGATTTATCTCTTGCTTTTTCAAATTCTTTTTGAAAATTTTCATATATAATTGCATTTATCTTTTTTAGTCCTTTGCCGATTATTTTCTCTGCACGCTTTGTAATAACATCTAATCTTTAAATTTATGCCATCTTGGTAGAGTTGCTATAAACGTTATTATGAGTTTTATAGAATAGTTCTAAATCATCTTTATTGAATCCTTTCCTTTTTAAGAATGCAAGAAGTACAAGTGATTTTCTTCCTATAATCATTCCTTTTGTTATTTCTGATTCTAAACTCAAACTTGTATCTATTTCTACACCTAATAACTTTGCCTTTGTAACTTGCTTAATCTCTGTTCCATTTAATATGAGGCTTTGATTTTTTTTTTATTTTTATTCGATGTTTATAGCTAATCTCATTACTATCTTATTCGGACATTTGGCATCATTTTCTTTGCAATAGGTTTTTTGAGGTAGCTTTGCAATTGGTAAAGAAATTCAATTTTCCTTTGTACAGTTAATTAACATGTAATATATCAGAAAACATCACATTTATTTCTGTCTATTGGCGGTGGTTGCAATAATTATTTACAGGGGAATATATATATATATATATATATATATATATATATTCCTATATATATATATATATATATATATATATATATATATATATAATTCATTATTTGTTCAATAAGTCGAATGTAATTGTTTCTGGGGGAAAAATAATTGAGGAAACACCACCAAGATACAAAATTACACATATGGCGCTTTCTTTTTCAACTCAACAGCTTCTTTCTGGATTGCATGGGAAGTTGTTTATGGAGCCCAACAATTGTATATGTTACCACTGTAGACTGAAATAAATCAATGGAGTTTCACTAAAGATAGGATCTTAAGCAGCAATGAATGCAAATGCAATTGATTGTGCCATTCCTAAGAGATTTCTTTCTTTCTGACAATATCACCCTGAATGAGGTAAAAATAGGACGAATACGCATGTTAGACTTCTTGGAGCAATTATACAATCTGATCTGAAATGGAAGGTAAATACAAATTACTTATTCCTAAAAATCGTTTTACGTATCGGAATTTTCACATGCGAGCTTATTTTTGTTTGCAGATCCATCATTCGATCTGTTGTTGACAACTATGCACCAACTTGGCATCATCAGTTGACTAAAGCACACTATGTAAACTTGAATGAGTTAAGAGAAGTGAGATTAATACTATCTATCCCATCTTTGCCTATGGCGACCGTGGTGCTACGCTTTTCACATCAGTGTTAAAGTAATGACGTGAAACGATCTCCAAGAACGACTGGAGCACAATAAAACTCCCACTGAATATCATAGTTATCCAGAAAGTCATTTAGTTAGAGACAGCAAAGAGTCTACGTACCCTTTGCCTTTTCACATTCTCGTAAATTTAGAACCAAAGATAGGAGTGGGATTGAAGGTTGTGAACATCTCCACCCTCAGCCCACCTCAACATTTAGGTGTTTCTAGACCTTTCAAATACGCATTATATTTTTTGACACAATTTTTGCTTCGCTCGAGGAGTCTATGTGCCTGCCCCATATTCACGTGTTGACATCTGCCCATTTTACCCCACGCCTTTTATTCTTCCGCACAATTATTAGTGATATGCTATTGCCCCATATATGCTCTATGACAGCTCTCATAACACACACCATCATTGGTCAAGTACTTGAAATCCCATATTGCTTAGATCGAGAATCACTTTTAAATTTCTAACACTATTATTACAAAAAAACTACAATAACAAATATGCTACCAATACATACTAAAAAAATGATAGCAAAGTGAAATTCATCTTAACTTTAAGAAGCTTTTTATAAAGCCAATTTTTATTTTTGTAAGTGTAATTGCACTTCTTCCACCATAATTGCAAAGCCTAGTGATGACAAATCAGATCAAAATGTTCTCATTGGTACTTTTTAATAGAATCATATTTCACCAAAAAAAAATTCGTGATAACTATTTTTTTTCAAAATGCGACTAAATTTCCAAGTAAACCCAAATTTTATCTAGAAGGGAAAATTACTTTTACAATCTCTAAAAATTGGAATTTTTTAGTTCAGTTTTTCTCAAATGAAGAGTGTTCTTGACCCACTTTATCAAATTGAGGTCTACTTTAAAAAATCTTGTCCCATTCTCGCTCAACCTGCCTCTCCAACACTTCGATCTTTGCTTGGAACCTCTTTCTTTTTTTCACAAATGAGAGCTCTCATAAATTTTTTGCTTAGTGCATGCTTTGTTTACATACTGAAACTTTGAACTTCGAGTCACCAGCCTTCAGTAAGCTCTTTTCTATTCTATTCTATTTTCTTGATTCACTGGTTGTACCATTTCTATTGAAACTTTTCTTACTTTTCCAACACCTCATCTTCCGCTACGTAGGATTCACAATTCTGTTTTCCCCATACCATTGCCTAGTTGCTGCTTTTTTAGATATTTCTAAAAGCTCCTGCTCAGTAATCCTTAATCCTGTCGATGCTCTTTCTTTAACCCTCGTCATCTGTCATTCCTCTTCTGTAACACTGTGCTATTCTGCACAGCTTTAATACTAAAGTGCGGAAGTAAACAACAAGTACAGACTATATACGAAATAATTGGTCATCTTAGGTGAGGAGGAATTTTCAAAAGGATACTTGAGGAACAGAAGTACGAAAGGCAGCACTCCTAAGCACACGTAGAACGGGATTCATCGAATAATGTTTTTCGTAATCTTCAACAATTTGATAATCATCACACATATTCCTCTTTTGATATAGATATTTTGAGACATGACCGTCTAAAATCTTCGCATCATCAAAACAGTGCTTGATATATCAGATGAAGTGAAAAACAATTTAAATAGTTTTTTAGTTATTTTCAAAAGATAAACAGTAAATTATGTTTATTGTTAACATTTATATGTTCTGAAACTGTAGATCTACCAATAGTATTATGCGTTATCCATTAACTTCCTCCAATGATTTCTTACCTTCGTACTACTGTTAACTAAATACAAATACATTGATTTTAGTTTGTTATTTTTCAATAATTGATAAATTCTACATGTCCTTTTTTCATCATATAATGATTAGAGTTTTAAGACAAAATATTTAACCCACCTTTTTGTATCACTTTTCGATCAGACAAAATAAAACCAGTTCTAATCCTTTTCCATGTAATTTTTTTGAAGGTGAATTTGAACTCCATCAATGTTTCCTTAATGATTCTTCGAAACAATTGACTAAATATTTCAAGAATCACTAGAACAAAAATGAATATGGTTTAATTAATTAATGTTAGATAGTGGATATTTTTAAATGTTTGTCTGAAATTGAAGCGTTAAACAGGTAATTCAGCAGACGTCATTAACGTATAGTGCCTGAAGGTGAACTGGAGTAATTTGAATGGGGGAGGGTGACAGCGACAAAAAGCATATAATCAGTTAATTATAATATTATGTCTATATATCACTGGCTAAATGAGATGTTAATGCGTTTTAATATCGTCAATATTTACCATTAATTCATGTGAAATGTTGCGCGTCTAATGCCTTCTGACACAATTTCAGTAGGCACTGTCGACTAAGTGGATGTTTCAACATGCTTTTTCTTAAATATATGACTAAATGAATATGGTTTTTATAGCAATTCAGAAATTCCAAATATTTTATATAAGGTACAATCCATTTGTAGTGCTCAGATATAGTCTTGCTCATTACTACATATATAAAATCAAAATCAAATGCCAGTGTCAAGGTGATATTGGCATATTCATAAACCATGATGTCTTTCTTTACTAAATCTCTCACCTATGTAAATAACTTGAATATATAGTATATATGTACATATATGAAGCATGTCACCCAAATAGAAGTGCATATTTATATATCGCTTGTTAACTATTTTAATTTTAATTTTCTTAATAGTATTTTGCCGACAAGACACGTTAAATCTGACTTGAAGAATTCCGGGAAATTGCTCTAGAATATTGTCTTTGCTAAAACCCATTTAAGTATTTTCTTCATAGGAAACTTCTCCACACAACTAAGTCACTTATTCTAAATTTACCGATTTTCCTATACTTTTAAACCAATAATAATGGATTGCTTCATTATTTAAGTTTTTGTAGAACTTTCAAGTAGGCGTAATAATTTCCTTCACAATTTTTGTTTCACTCTAAGAGTGTAGCTTAAGCCTGATTTTCCTGTTAGGGCCCCACTTCGAGAGTTATCAAAGTTGTGAAAGTCTCCTGATATAACATATAAAAAGAAGTTAGGAAATGTTTACGAAGTTTTTTAAATGAGAATCATATGCTGGGTGAATTTTTTTTCTAAGGTGCGATATTTAGAAGTGTTAACTACTATTAGTCACAGCAACATATTTCGAAAAATGAAGCCGTATTATTCTTTCCCACATCTTAATCACATGAACTTAAAATAAATCCAGGCCAGTTTTTAAAAATTAGAAAAACATAAGAAATATTAGAAAATGTTACACAGAAGCAGTTGTTCAAAAGCCAATACTGAAAAGCCAGATAATTTTTGCTTAGGAAGTTCAAATTTGAAAATTCCATTTTCACAATTTAATTTTAATGAATTGAATATCTACCAAAGATAACAACTAGGAATTGAATAATAATTTTACATATCTTTTTTGTTTAACATATAATTATCCCTTGATATGTGAATAATATATTCGTTAACCATGCACCGCTTTGCTTCAAATGTACAATTATTATATGTGTATGTGCATTATGGGAAATACTCATATTTTAAAAAGGCTGTTTTTAGAACTAAGTGTGTCAAAATACTTACTAAATATACATATTGAAATGTTCTCTTCCGCAGAACAATTTTAAGATGACCAATATTATCAAGTTTATTCACGAAGAAGATTCATTGCGTTTTTGAATAAACAAACACGCATAGAAAATCAATATTGAATATTTTTCAAAAAGAGTGGACATGAAGATTTTTCTTTATTTCACAACCATCAGCAATAATATATGAAAAAATGAATTACTAAATTTTTGTCTCATTGTTAGTTTTGAAATCTTCAAAAATATCGCAAAACTTTAGTAAAAGTTTTTGTCTTTCAAAGTTTTTGAAATTCCTTATAAATTATCCTAACATCAAATTTACATATTTATACAAAATAGATTAAAAATGTCTCTTATTTGATAATACTTTCTCGTTCATATATTGAAATTTATAATAAACTCAGGATAATCTGTTTAATTCAAACAAAAACTCAGAACAAAGATTGTTTAGTGATCAACTATATTAGCTATGGATAACAAATGGTGTTAAATGTAACAAATAGATATTTATTGTTAGCGAAAGTTAGAAAAATATTGGTACAGCTTTTGAGGTGCAACTGGTTTATTTGCGGTTAGAAGTACTACAAGATATAATTTGTGTTGATTAAGAAAACAACATAAATGGTTAGTTTATTTGTTTAGCACATAATTCACTGGCTTTATATTGCAGCTAACACTTCAAAGTGAGAAAATCAAGTATTGAAATCATTTGATTCTCACGAATTTCCCATGAGAACTTTAAAAAATTTATTTACCGTGATGAAAGATTTATGTCACACAATTATTCCAAATGTCAGTGAATAAAGTATTTAAAATCTGTATTCAACATAAATTTGATTATTTCAAATTTATAGCAAATTTTATCCCGTTTCAAAAATCAATATAAAAAGAAAATTCTGAAAAATACAGTGTATGGCATAAACTTTCGGGAAATCAATGAAATTAACTCTCAACAACCTCAGAATTTTTATGCGGTTATTGAAAAAGTTTGCAAATGATTATATCTCAAACTCTAATGAAGATGTGCAAAATCTGAAAGTACGACATGATAGAAAAAAGTCTCCACATCTCAATAGGTTTATGAGATCGAAACCTTATAATTACGTGAACCCTAGGTATGGATAGAATTTAGATTTTTTCAAAAATTTGGAAGTCTGAAAAAAATTTAATTTTTTCAACTACTCCAGGCCCAGCAAACAAACTTTCAACATTTATTTCATTTATGTTCCTCAGTGGAAAAGTCCTTGCTTCACAGATTTTCAAATTTCCTAATAAGCTTATGGAGAAAAATTTTTTCTAAATGTGGATAAACGGTTTGTTCTTTTTAAAAAACGCCAGGCTGCTTAAGGTTAAGTGCTGTCTAGGTGTATAGGTAATTGCCAACAAACATGTCTATCTTACATATCAGTTCAACATTATTTTAGGTTCAGGATATCAAATAAGATTGAATAGAATAGAAAGCATCTATATTTTTGTTGTTTTGTAAAATACATTATAATATATTCACAACTCTAAAAGTGTCCTTTAAAAGCCAATTATAATATTAAATTAAGCAATTTTACATTGAGTAAAATACCAAAAGTAGCATCAGAAAATTCAGGGAATATATTCATCCAGTTTTTTTTAGAAAAAGTCTTCCAGAAAAGTTTCAGAATTAACAAGTACTGGTATGAGTACATATGGTGGGATTAAGAGGCCCCTAAGGACGACCTATTAAAATTGTTAGAAATATAGTTCCCTTGGAAAGGTTTATTAAATTTTCCCTAAACTAGAATCACCCCTATTTTGATATTTTTGATTAATTTATCTTGCAAACTTACAAAAATGACTCCTTCTAATAAATCGTAAATGACAATGAAATACTTGAAAAATCCGGGATAATCCTTTTGCCTGATTGGCTAACAATATCTAGGAAATGACGAATTCAAAAGTTCATACCAAAACCTTAGCAAATTAGACAGATTTGTGGTCTGTTTGCTAGACAAAATTTTACGCAATTCCTGGCAAAAATTATTACAAAGCTATGAATCATTGCCTAAAAGTGTTTCCAATGTCGCAGAAAACCAGGGATATCGTACAGAGTATTGACAATATTTGTTTTGCTTTTGTAGTTTAGCTTCACACCTCCTTTGAAATTGTGTAGTTTAT
Organism: Hofstenia miamia; assembly: GCA_900660155.1. Classification (NCBI taxonomy): domain Eukaryota; kingdom Metazoa; phylum Xenacoelomorpha; order Acoela; family Hofsteniidae; genus Hofstenia; species Hofstenia miamia. The sequence continues at coordinate 732,387 of CABFPE010000124.1, read as the reverse complement.
ATTTCTTTTTGATCAATTTTTAAAGTAAAATTAGATACCAAATGCTTAATTGACCATTAATGATATACACGGATAGAAATAATGTTGTAGCTGCCAGATATACTCTTAAGGAAATTATACCATGGATCATTTTCCAAATGAAGTGAAATCCGGTAAGCAAGCTAAATTTTAAAAGATACCGGATATCCGGATTTGGCCTTGCAATTGCCGATTTTACAGGATACCGGATTCCGCTACATCCCTAGTTAAGACTTTGCTTTAGATATGCCCCCATTTAAAAACATTGTATATAATTTGAAATAGTAACTCATCTTTTGACTAGAATGTGTTCCACTTTCTGAAGAACTTCGTGAAGAAAAAACACAAAAATGATAAAAGTGCATTTTTGACGTTGTATCATACCTGTTTCAAAATTTGGCAAGCATATATAAATGCTGAGTTTCATTTGATTTAGACAACAAATGCAATGCTCACATATCATTTAAAGAAATACAAAATTTAGGAATTAAAAATTTCATTAAGACTTTCACTTTAATGGACAATTGTATTTAACATGGGATAACTGATTTTGCAACATATTATATATTTGTGAATATTTCTCTTGAAACAACTACTGTTTGATATAGGTATATGTAAATTCGTTATTGGGAGGATTTCTATTTGTATGTTTATGGATTACTAACACAATATAACATAAATATTCAATAAATGAATATGTAGATGCTTTTAATATTGGAAGTTTGTTTCTTCAGTGACGAATTACGTTCACTTTGTCTAAATGAAAAAAATATATGTGTAGATGGTCAGCTTTAATAAATAATTGTCTAAAAACCTATAAAAAATTTGTAAGAAATATATTTAAATATAAATTCAAAAATTTCAAAAATTTTAGTGATTCTTAATTTTTTCGGTGAAAAATATTTCAAATACTAAGTGTTTTCCAGTTATTTTGTGCTTAATCTTCGTTTTTAGCGTTCAAAATTACTAAATTTGGACAAAAGTTAGTAGCAAATTAATTTTTATTTAAAATTGTATTTAATTATTACTCCCAAATTTAACAAAAAATACATAGAAATTTCAAAAGCAGATGAAAATAAATTCAGAATGGAATTTGTGCATTTCTTAAAAATGAAGACGCTGCAAATTTCTTCTACATTATTTTGCTAAAAAATCTGGACAGCATAATGCTAAGTAATTTATTCATAGCAAAATTTTAAGAGAGTCTCTATAAATAAATTGCTTAGAATTCAGTTTTATATCGAAGGTTTATATCCTAAATTGTAGAAATAGAAGTGTGAGAGAACTGCATATAGTAATAATCGTGGCAGTTCAGTAATTTTCACGGGACCAACAAATTGAATTTTACTAAAGGATTTCAGACCAATCATGAAAGATAATAGCTTTAAATTGTTAATTTGTTTCTCATTTATGTTGATACAATGCTCTCAATTGACCACCCTTATCAGAACTAGCCTGTTCGACGTTTTCATAACATAACTTCCAAATCGTTTTAGCAACTTGTCACGAAAGTTGCGTGAATTTAATTATCTTTGCATTCAATTTTCCGATAAACGAGTGGTATTGAGAATATAGCAAACCAATCGCCAAAATAAATGTGTAATTACTTAAACCAGTTTCACTAAAAATATCGTCTTTGATGTACGCACTCTAATTTTATCCTAACTGAAAATGCATGGACTTGTATGATATGCTTGTTAGTTAATTGTTAAAACTGCTAATTATGTGGTATAAATATAACTCTAATAGCGGAAAATTATTTTATGAGAATGATTCCATGAAAATGTATGGCGCCATTCAATGGTTTTATCTAGACTTCTTTAGGAAGGATTTGTTGACTGGGGATGAGGGTAATTAATGATAGAAGCTCATAATTTGCATGAGTAAGGGAAGACGTTCGAAGTTTAATTACTAAATTGCTGCTAATATTCTACCTCTAAGGTAATAATATAATACTATAACAATAAATGCAAAATATTAAAATGAAAATTAAAAGTAAAAACGCTTATAAAATATAGATTTTATAACCTTTCATAATAATATGATATTTTATTAATTCACGACTATTGATTGAGCACATTCTCAAATAAAATTAATGCAAACTACATTTAAAAGTTCAGACTTAAAAATTATTATCACTATGAAAAGAGAATCTTTCATTTATCTTCGTGATACAAACTTTTGTCATTTTTCTTGTACAAAGGAGCAAAGTAATTTCGAAGTTGTTGATGAGCTCTTCATTTGATAAAATGACTCAATCGATCTTCTCAGAGTAATCTTCAATGAAGTTTTCGCATCAGCTTGCAACTCACAAAATTCATCATATATGACAGCATCATTCGTGTGCCCACGCTTAGAATGTAACGGCATCTGTTTTTGTTGCATTGCTAACTTATGCATTTGTAGGTACCATTTCCCAGATTTAAGTGTGATACCCCTATCTGTTGAAATGACTTTCCTCCTAATTTGGTAGAGAATCTTTGGAAAGCATCATAGGCTGCATAGAACATTTACAATCTCTGTCATTTTTTGTGATAATTTTTTTTTAAAAATTAAGGTAAATGAAATTTATTTTTCGACTGCATCTCAAAATCTTAACTGTGCCACCATAGCCTAAATTTATTTGGAATACAATTAACCTATTTCAACCCAACTATCCTATCCTCTTGACAAGAAAGTTAGCATATATCGACATAAATAACTTTGGGAAACATAAAAAGATGTCCCATGTTTACAGTCTTGTTTGACTGACAAATCAGTAGTAAAACTAAGCTTGTTTGTTTCTTCTATTTTAAAGAGTTTGATTTGCAATACATATTATTGAATAAACCCATGTATTAACTGGCAGCCCTTTTTATTGGGTGCTTCCTTTTGTCATAATCTAGCTGAAAAGGAGGTGACATTTATTAATGTAATGGGAGTCTCATACAAATCAAACGCATTTTAGTTTTTATGAAATAAAAATGTAGACTTTCATTTTCTGCTTTAAATTTTAAGATGTATAGGATAAGGTCTTGCACTCTAAAAACAAACTTTGATTTTGAACTATTTTACTTCATAGGAGTTTATTGTATATTGTATTCTTATACTTGTATTGGTTGTATTTGTTTTTTAGTAAGAACATATACACTATAGTATGAATTTAAAATTGAATTTGCCTAGAAACTCTAAGTTCACATATATTAATATTCGCCAATATCGATATTGATTGGGGGACTTACAGAGGTGCGAATTTTATTATATATATATATATATATATATATATATAATGTATATATAGTCGATCCCACTTTGTTAGTCATTCCCATAATTAAACTAATTTTTATTTCTTTCTACATTCTCTACATTTCCATCTATGTAAGCAAAGTGCTTATAATTATTTAATACAGTTCATGTTTTGTGGTATTTAACTTTTTTGTTGTTAAATGATAATTAAAAATTACTTTGTTAATATGCATTCAAACGTTAAAGGAAATAAAAAAATAGCTAAGTTTGGTAATTTATTGTAAACTTTGAAAAATGGCAGTCATAATTATATAAAAAATGAAAAACTTCCAAAATATAAGGGCTTTAGGTAAAGATCGTTAAAAAATATGAATTTTTTTAAAGGTAAATAAAAATAAAATGCACATTCGTGTTCAGCTTGAAAAAGTTCATTTAAAACCATGTAACAATCTAAACATTTGAATTTTTCGAACACAAAATATATATATGTATATATATATTTATATATATATATACATATATATACATCCTATTTACTTATCTTCAAAAGATATATAGACTTCGGCCATTTCTTATTATTTAAGAAAACCTTTTAGAAGATTTCTGAATTTACAAGGTTATATAAAACCTGATAAGTAGTAAGTATTAGAGCAACTTCCATAAAATGCTGTATTTATGAAATTTTTTATTAGCATGGGTTTTTACAATACACAGAATTTAACGTACCATAGAAAAAATGTGCAATGAACTAGTAGAGCCCCAGTATAACACTGTGCAATTTAAAATTCTTTCATAGAATTATTGATTAACTAGAATCTGATTCGGAACCTGCAAAGATCTATTTCTTTTAGTAATTCAAGCTTCTTGAAATGCAATTTTAGTAAAGCAGATTTATGTAGTATATATACATAAATACATAAATACATACATACATACATACATACATGCATGTATATTAATAAAAACTGATAATTTTCAATTCTGTAATACAACAAAATTCTGCTAATAAATATTATAATTTACCAAAAAGATATTTCTTTGTCGCATTTTTCATTTATTTTAATGTGCAGGTTGACATTACAATTAGCGGAGCTCAAAGAATTTATAAAGTTAGCAAAATCAATTCGATAAGATTTTCAAATATTGTACAACGGCAGTGACGTCAATACTGGGAGTCTAAGAGAAACTAAGACCTCCGTTTTTTAAATAAAATAATTGTATACGCTGTCATTATAATTTCATCAATTTTTTAATTTTCTCACCTTTTAAGTATTGCTTATCTATTTTTACACAATTTTTACGCCATTTTAGGAAAATCGAACACATTATTTCATTAGTTATCCAAATAGATTTTGCAGCAGTAAGTCATTGGAAATGAAAAAAGAGCAGCAAATTTTGAGACCACAGTTGGTCTTCAATATGCCGCTTCAAACCCGCAGTAAGGTACTATTTCAATTCACAAGCTCACCCACAACCAAATTGAAATTTTAACATCCTAAGCCATATCCGGCATATCCGGCACGAAAATCTAAGCACTTAAATGATCGCTAAGATCAGGGCTAATACACATTCCGCTTAAAAGAATTTAGTATGCTTCGAATTTAATGCCTTGATTTCCTCAATTTCCTTTCACAATACCATTTGATGTTGACTATTTTCTAATACTATGACCAGCTGTTTCAGTCGATATTAAACCGATCCATTTTTATCTTCATAAATTATTATAGCAAAAAATTCAATTATGTCAGATTATGGCTTCTGCAGTTCGAATCGGATCAGACGGATATATGATATAACAGAATATATATATATATATATATATATATATATTCACGGAATATATGGATAGGTAGTTAAAAAAGTAAGTTTTGTTAGTGTTGTGATTGAACATCAAACCACACTCTTAACCATGAATTTTTTTCCACCAAGATTATAAGCAAAAACAATTTTAGGAGGAAATGAATCCAACGCAAAATGCAATTTATGCAAAATACATTGAATTATTAGAGGAAGCGGCACTAAGAAAAGAATTCTTGTCTGACTAACTTTGAATGAATAAAATTAGAATTGATATTTCCTTCGGATTATATATTTAAAAATTTTTTTTATAAAGTTTATTTAACAAATGGTTTAGTATAATTACTGCAGATGGAGAGATGCGTGTGTGTGTTTGTGTGCGGAGAGGAGGAGGGGTTGTGGCAGAGAGGGATTGGGTGGCCTTAACACATTTAGGAAATCTTGGAAATGATATAAACGCTAAACGTTCAGCATCGATTAAATTCTTTTTAGAAAAATATCAAGAGGTACAAGGACCGACTTGTTTTTCCAGCTTTAACAATATACTTTCCTTCATACAACAGGCTAGAAGGCTTCATTGTTTTTAGTTAATTTAGTGAAATTCATATTTTCAATTCATTCAGTCATTCCTATCTCTTGCTAGCAGAATGTACTTTAGCTGAAGCAAACAGCTTGCTATAGGGTTATTTTAACTTTCAGAAGACTTTAGCAAAATTTATATGCTTGTTACGAAAAATACAAGTGACAAATATTCTTCTTCAAATATTATATTGGCTTTCACTACAAAATATACAAATAACAATTTGCAATTTGCAGTTTTTCAAAATTATTTTTGTAAAGTTCAGCAAATTTTAAGTAAATTTTACACATGCATGCTTTAGGTTGCCCTAGTCATTGCATAGCAGTGCACCGACTAAAAGAAATGTCACTATCCTAAGCTTAGTATACGTTATGCAGATTAGTGACATTCTGAAACCTAACAAAATGCTACAAAAAGATTTTCATCTCAATACCATTAATGTTAATACTATGAAATATTTAAAATATTATGCTTTATAGACAGCGACATTGGAAATTATTGTAGAAGGGAATAGTTTCTTAAAAATTGTGATAGATTGCAAATCACTATCATTCAGCCTACTAGAATTTAATAAAGAACAACGTCATGATTTCCTACAGTATGATTTTGGCCAGTGGAGTGTTAAACAGTAAAACGGTCAAGAAAAGAAATAATGAATGGAAAAACCGACCACTAGTTTAAGCTAAACCAACAATGATGCTAAAGAGCAAAAAATTTGTAGTCTGTAGCAATATCTCTGCTCCACATCTGAGGGGTTAACATTGTAAGTTCAAGAGTATATTCAGCAATGTTCAAGAATGGAGTCATAAAATAAAACTTTTAATACCTTCAAAGGGATTTGTAATGGGATTTTGAGTTTTACTAATTTGACATTGCTTTCAAACTTTAAATTTCAACTGTTTATCTTAGAGTAACTGAATAAAATTTTTTCTACACATTAATTCCTATTTAAGATACCAATAAAAAAGCCCTATTCAGAAGAGTTACCTCCCTGGTTAAGCTTTTTACATTATTTTCCATTTGAAGCTATTTTTAGAATTTTATCCAATTTCCAATGGGAAAAAGTTCTGCGGTTGTTTTTCATTAGAAAATTTCGAATAGCATTGCTTAAAATAGTCGTTTAGTAGATTTTTCCTTTAAATTTTATTGATAAAAGTAAATTAGATAAAATATAATCTAGTAAATCCCACTTAATAAGGTTCAAATATTTTTTCAAGTTTTTTTACACCTAAATTGTATAAAATTAAAAGATGAATTTAATTTGAATTCAGGAATTGAAGAAATGTGGATTTAATTGGTGAAAAACAAACAAATAACAATTGGAGCAGACATAACCTTGGAAAGATGTAAATGTATATTGAAGTTTTTAAAATCGTAGCTTTTCTATATCTGATAGTTTAATTTAACGTCAAGAAAAACATTCCATAGTATTATATAAGTAATATAAATTAAAAAAAGAAAATATAAAAAAATAAATATTACAAAAAATATTTAAAATAATATTAAATATATACAAATATATAAAATAATAAAATGACACACGTGATTTTGCATGAAAACTTTGGCAAGGACATAATAAACGATATGAACAGAGAACATTGAATTTTATAAAAGTAAATCTATTCCAAAACATCTCTTTTAATCGGTTTTTATCCAATTTGTTAAAAAAACTGTAGATATAAAGAGATAAGTAGTAAATTTAGAGTTTTCAGGCGAGTTATGTAACCTTCAATAGAATTAATCCATTTGTGCAGTTTTTTTTGAAACTTCGCAAGTTTTTTCATATCTATTGCTGAGGCATACCAAACTAGTAATGCATAAGTTAACATAGAGAGAATCATAGTTTTGTATAGTTGAAGCTGGTGAATTAAATTCGACCATTCGTCCAATATACATAAAACTGCGATGACCAGAAGCCAGTTTGTAAAAAATATGGTTGCTTCAAAATAAATACTGAGAAATATTTAAACCCAACTCTTTTGTTTCAATGGAATTATTAAAGTTTTGCTGAGACAATCATGTAAAAGTGAAGTTATTGCTTTAGCCCGAGGTGAAAGCACTGATATAAAATAAATATTAAATAAGTCAGTAACTTCAAAATCACTATTGGCAATAAGGTTATTGTGAAGCATTGGACCAGGTTAATTTGATGAAGAAAAAAATTAAAGAGTCCATAACATTGATTAATATTGTCCTTGTCAGAATGTGATTCCAAATATAATAGTTTATACAAATTCAATTGAGTGGAAAAGTTCAGTAGTGAGCTAGTTGTATTTAATCAAATGGCTCAAATTAGAATTTTTAGGAAATAAGTGTTTTGTAGTACTGACCTTGTTGTATAAATAAACAGTGTGTGAACTGAAAAATTATGTAAACAAGGTCGTTTCAGTCGCTTTCTTGGAACAACGTTACAGATTATAGAAAAAGGTTTATCATACCACTAATATCCAGAGCTAAGAATATCTAGTGAAATTTCAAGGAGAATAAAGAAGTTGCCAAGGCCAGGGATAATTTCTCAGAATTTGCTTGAGAGTATGATAAATTTGGAGTTTTATCATAATTTTTATCAAATTTTGAAAAGATAATAGTTAATAGAGGAAATATTTACTTCGATGCCATCTTGGTAGAGTTGCTATAAACGTTATTATGAATAATTTTTATAGTTCACGATCTGACAAACTTAAATCTGCCTTTACAAAAATGTTCTGATTATAGCCCCTTAGCTTGTAGGCTTGGGCTATAATCATTCGTTTGGCCCATTCAGATCCCAAAAAAACTAAGATAGATAGGGCAGTGAAATCCACTTCTGAATTTTCGTGCTCAATTGATCATATCAGGTTGCCAGGACCTATTCGATGCTTTGATTTTTTTTTTATTTTTATTCGATGTTTATAGCTAATCTCATTACTATCTTATTCGGACATTTGGCATCATTTTCTTTGCAATAGGTTTTTTGAGGTAGCTTTGCAATTGGTAAAGAAATTCAATTTTTATTTGCGCAAACAATCAATGTATAATGAATTAGATATCAACGCATTTATTTCTGTCTATTGGCGGTGGTTGCAATAATTATTTACAGGGGAATATATATATATATATATATATATATATATATATGTATATATTGATATATATATATAAATATAATGTATAT
>CABFPE010000124.1:713199-723489 GCA_900660155.1 Hofstenia miamia | reverse complement strand
ATATATATATATATATCATAAAATTGTGTATGAAATTGTAGACGTTTCTCCCTGTACGGTTTATTTGCATTTCCAAGTCATACAAATGATTGAACGATTCTAAAAATTTTTTAGAATATTTGGAGGCGGACTTGTGGCAACCTATGAGCCATTTTTTCTATCAATAAGCTTTAGCCGTTTGCCGAAACGGTAGATAAACCTGTGGAAAAATTTATAAAAAGAAAAAGTTAAGAGTTTGATTGATTCTATACGTAACAAATATCTCAGTATGGCTATGGCTAAAAATTAGTTGCACATAACTAACTTTTATATATGCATATACAAAACAGAAAAGCCCTTTGCAAAAGGAAAATGTATCTTCCAAGTGCTCGTAATTATTTTTTTTGCATAGCCGGTCGTTATTATATTACAGTTGTTCACTAAACACCATTATTGTAATTCTTTGAACATTACTTGTAAATTTTATGATGAAAAATAGAGAATATCCCGCTAATGATTTTGATAATCTAAAAGACTAAATTGTAATGATGGCAAATTTCGAATTGTCTAAGTTTTCTATCGTATTTTATCATTGAAAATACTTTGTTTTTTAGGGCACTCTTGCATTAAATTTTCAAAGTTTTCATCAAGGTCACACATTTCCCCTGTCAATCTTTTATTTCTTAATTAAAGACATCAATAATAAGAACGTGTTTTTGAAGATAGAGACATTCTACATTAATGCAGAAATGATGTAAAATTCACTTATTGCTCAATAATTTTGCATATGAATGAAGCATTAACTTCTGAATATTGCAATCGTTAGTTTTTGTTTTACTGTTAAATTAATCTGTTGTTGTGGAATTTTCCAAATATTTGAAAAATATCCACATGTAGCTTTTTCTAAGAGTGAAAAAATTCATGTGAGACAAAACTTGAAGAAAGAAGTTAACTGTCTATTATTAAGATATGTGTGTGAGATGAGTAGAAACAAATTTTGTAAATAAATTTTTGAACATTTCGAAAAAATATTTTTTTCTATTTTTAGAAGGCTGGCAATAAAATATAAATCACATCTATTTTTTACTAACTATTCATTTTCAGTGGAAAGACTACATTTGATAATTACAACATTATTTAATGACTGAAACAATCGATCTTTCTTCAAGACCACCATCAACTACATATCTAAGGTGTGATTACATTATCGATTTTATCTATAATCTGCTTTCAGTGGAAAATGCAATTACGATCATACACACTCTGTCATCTATCATTTTCGTCAGACTAATATGAGTTGAAATATGGCATCCACTACCGAGCTTTTACAAATGATAAATTATTATTTGAAATGAAGTTAAAAGTAGAAATCCAAGTAGAAAATATCATATTTGAACCAAAGGCATAAACTTAATTTGAAATTTAAATGCTTAAACTTCAGTTATTATTTGGTGTCTACAAAATTAAGTTTAAGTAGCCATAAAACCCGGATTTTGAGAAAAAACACATCGATATGCAGGTACATACTATCTACTTTTAACAAAAATTTTTATATACTATTGGGTACTTTTATGCATAAATTATAAAAATTTTTGCTGATCAGTATAAATGCTTGAAAAATTAATAGAGATTAACTAAGTACTTAATTTTTAACCAATTTTGAGAATATCAATCTGCTTCAATATACTCATTGTTTGCATTTTTTTGGTAAATTCTATATTTTTTTTATTCAAACTTACAAGTCAAAAGCATATTTTATAAATTTGATCGATTGTTTATAATTTGCAATTCATTATCACAAACAAGTTTCGTTGATCGCAAAACAAAAAATTATTGAAAACAAAAAGTTAAAATAAAAACTTAGAAGGGCAGAGCAGTATAAAATTTGACTCCAAGCAGGCTGCATTGTTGAAGATCTGTTTGCTTCTTGTCAACATGGCCTGCATTCCTAAATATCCAAAAAATATCAATACTTTGAAAATTTTTTAAAATTATACTAGTTTTGATATTTGAGTTTGAATTTTGATATATTGATTTGATTTAAATTTGATTATTTGAATACTTTAATAACTCCAATGTCAATAGTGAGAAAAGCAACTGTAATTAAATTAACATTTGCAAGACTTCTGCCATGTTTTGTAGTTTAATAACCCTCAAAATCACTATCATTATAATTTCTTACATTTGTAGCTACCATTTGATGATAAGAATCCAATACAAGCAATTCTTTGAAAAAATCATTGATATTATGTCAAAATAAAATTGAGAAAAATAATTATTGATTTTGCTTGCATCTTGTTTTATATCGAGAATTGTGGTATACAGGCATTTGGAAAAACATATTTTCTTGCTTCACAAATTTTACGTTTGCTATTTGTTTTAATTTCTATATTCATTTTAATACACAAATGAACCTTTTCTCTAAGGAAAACTATCTTAGGCTAACAAACTAGCTAAATTTACTGATGTTTTTTGTTCGTATTATATATGGAAGAATAGTTAAACTAAATTGTTTCCAAAGAAATCATAAATAATACTTTTTCAATTGCATCATTAATTAAATTAGTGATATTATTGATTAATAAGGTCTTGTTATAAGAAATTTCATGTAAATTTCAAATAAAACATTAGGGGCGCAGATCTTTGAAATTTTCAAGGAGGAAATTGAAAATAGCAAAAAACCTTTTTAACATTTAATCTTTTCTCCACAAAAAACATCATATCTCTCTGATTAGATTTGTTTTCTTTCCACAACTTAAATCTTTTATAGTTCCTTTAATTCTTCAATAGCTGGTTTAAACTTAAAAAATAGTTTCCTTGATTAATAAGGTCTTGTTATAAGAAATTTCATGTAAATTTCAAATAAAACATTAGGGGCGTAGATCTTTGAAATTTTCAAGGAGGAAATTGAAAATAGCAAAACACCTTTTTAACATTTAATCTTTTCTCCACAAAAAACATCATATCTCTCTGATTAGATTTGTTTTCTTTCCACAACTTAAATCTTTTATAGTTCCTTTAATTCTTCAATAGCTGGTTTAAACTTAAAAAATAGTTTCCATTTTTATTTATGTGTTTATATTCTTTGGGGATTCCCCGTGTCTCCCATCCAGAATCTACACCCGTGTAAAGAATTCGATGTAACAATAATGCTGATTTATAGCTGAATATTGCCATTAATTTATCCTCGAGGCTGTTACCAAAAATTGGACATCACTTTTCACACTCATTGCAAAAAACGACATCAGAAATATGATATTTTGCTATTAAGATGCTAATTTATACCCAATAGTGTTATTTTCTAGATCAAATGGTTGAATGCTCAGAGATAAATTTAAAATTCATCATACTTAATAGTGCAATTTATAATGTTGTGTTACTATTACTAAGTAGTAAGGCATTTATATTAGCATGATACTTTATTCATAATTTATGAATGATTGATGTTTCATTCTTACATGGTGTTTCTTTAATTACATAATGTAATATCCAACATTATACAGATGTGTATAAGAGATTAATGTAATGGTCCTTGCAAAGAGAAATGGCTAATAGATACTGACTTAGGGACTATCAATCAAACACACTAGTGAGAAAATTCGGAAAGATTCCAAATAATCTAAGTTCTTTGCATTTCTACTCCGTTGTGAAATCTGCTGAACTCTGACATGGTTATAAAATTAGCCATAAATTTTTGTTAAATACAATTTGAAGGATGAGTAAATTTGAAACTTTCTCTTCATTGTCAGCAAAATTTTTAACTTACTTTCTTTCTATTGACATTCCTTTGTCCTGGTAGCTTCAAATATGGAAGAATAAAATACGTATCATGGTGCTAACACTTTAAATAGCATAAATATATAATTGTGACAGTTTTTTTGGTGCTGTGCTAATGTGATTTCTAGAATACCATTGTTTCAAAAGACTTTAATGCAATAAGAAATCAATAAAAGTCTTTTCTCGCAAAAGATTCTTTATTTTAATTACCTCTAAGTCAACTGATTACATAAATTTTAGCAATGAGTTCCTTGTCTATTTGGTCAGAATAGTTCATGCTGTAGCTTCCGAAAAAAAACATTTTGTTAGATACTAAAGATGCTTCTCTATAACTTCTGAGGATTTAAATTCTAAAAAGCCATTTGTTAAGTGTTTGTTTAGAGAATTGTTAACAGTAGCGTTGTTTCTTCTTTTGAGGCTTAGATATTGCGAAGTAATGAAAAGTAGCTTGTCTCACCCTCCATTTTTTTAGCAAATAACTTACATAATGCTAATAGGAATAATAATAATTATTAATAATAAGGGCAAGAGCAAATTTATTGCTAAAACTATTTAAAAGAGATACTACAAACTAATATATATATATATATTAAAATCAATAGATGTGCGCAATTACTTAAGGGGCACTATTTTTAGATATACTGACTCCATCCATGTAATTGATTGGATATGCCCAATAGTGATTGCTTTTTCAATAAGTAATTTTTAATTTTTCTCTTAAAAAGCTTATAATTTTTGTCGATTTTTATAATGACATTCAGATTATTCCAAAAGACGCAAGAATTAAATTTAAAATAGTCCATTTATATACTTATGAATTAAACACAAAGATTGATATTGAATAGAATAAAGTGAAGAAAAAATATTGTAAAATGATCAAAGTTCATTTATGCTTATTAACAAAATTTAGCGATCTTAAACCCCCATTATTGATTTTTGCTAAGAATGACCTATTGCGAGCTTTGATAAATGACCTAAAATAAATGAGTGTATTAATTCTGCATAAAATGATTTCCTTACGTGCCTTAGGTGAAATATGTGTTTTACACCAGTCGCCATTCTTTCGTAATTTAAAAGAAAGGAATTCATTAAATTTCAATTCTCTATCGATCACTACTCCTAGGTAATTAACAGAATTACTTTGCTAAATTTCATTATTACACACTTTAATGCTAATATTTTCGGAATTTTTTATGATCGTTCTGTGAAAAAATTTTAAATTGTGTCTAATCTGCAATAATTTTCAATTTATTTCTAATAATAATGATATTATTATTATTATGAGTTAAAGCAATTTATTGCTTGGATATACAAAATCTACAAACATAATAATAGGTAGTTATAGAAATAATAGCAATAAAAGGACATAAATCCTTAAATTGAATAAAACCAATATAAGAGACAACTTAGCATCTTCATGTCTAACAAAAGCATCTGATGAAATAAGCACAGATGTTGTAAATATCAAATGAAATGCTATTTCACATAATTATTGCATATTTTTCTTTAGATGATTTTTGATCTTCATAAAAATGATAACAATGCATTATAATATTTAAAATCCTAAATTTAAAACTTATTTAGTCCAAATTTCATAGTTAATGAGTTGAAAACATTGAAATTTAAAGTGTTAAACCAACAAATTCATTATCATTTTAAGTGACCTTGTCAATAATAAAAGCCATAACGAAATGATTTGCAAAAGTGTGTTTCTTATTAATGTATTGTTTGCTGTTAATTAATAAAATAACTAGTGTAATGAATTGTTCTCTAAACAATCATTTGCTATTTTTTGAATATCTAACAGCACACCCTTCATCGGATAATGCGCAGCAAATGCAATCATTCACATATGTTTTCAATACATCACAGTACCACTTTATATTCCAGAACGTATTGAAAAACTGTCTTTACACGTCAATATCTAACAACAAATACAATACCTGATCTTTATGAAACTGATTCACTTCCTCAATTCGATATTTTTAGTAATAATTACCAGCTGTTATTTGCAAGTTTCCCACATTGGAAATCCAAACTTAAACTTAGAGTGTTAAACAGCAATATGAGATAAGGACTTTGCTATGAAAACTGAACGTGCATAGATGTTGCTGGGAAGCTCTATATTATATTTTTCTTGCCTATCCTAAATTGTAATTTAAATTAAAGTAATATAATCTTCAAAAGAATGCTAAACAAACTCACAATGTAAGACATTACATTAAGGATTTCAGATTAGAATCATGTCGAATCTGCTTTATGAAATTCTCTTGTAATATAACAAACAAACAGTGTCTTCAGTTATTTCACATTATAAAAGAACCGGTCAAATTGGGACATTAGCAAAACTAGAGCACCGTTCTAAACCAATTTAGCTCATTTTTTGGCCGCGTTTGACATACAAGCAGTTGAAAGTAGATTGGACAGATTGATATTTTGTGCATGAGTCCACAATTCACCGAATTTTAAACAAATATTGGCTATATGGTCGCTTAAAATTGGAATTATTTAATTAGTCCGAACTATTATATGCACAAGACTGTATGGTCAGTTTAACAGTCAGTTGACAATGAGGTTATTCATACAATCATACATCAATTACAATGTATTATGTTTTGTAATAGTTCGGTTCATATAATGAATTACAAAAAAAGAAATCAGAAATTTTTTTCTTTTTACTAGTCAATAGAGAAATTAATTTAAGAAATATAGGGAGCACGTAGCATTAGATAATATACAATCGCTATTTCTTTTTCTAAAATTAATNGTGTCTTCAGTTATTTCACATTATAAAAGAACCGGTCAAATTGGGACATTAGCAAAACTAGAGCACCGTTCTAAACTAATTTAGCTCATTTTTTCAAAGTTTGGCCGCGTTTGACATACAAGCAGTTGAAAGTAGATTGGATAGATTGATATTTTGTGCATGAGTCCACAATTCACCGAATTTTATACAAATATGGGCTATATGGTCGCTTAAAATTGGAATTATTTAATTAGTCCGAACTATTATATGAACAAGACTGTATGGTCAGTTTAACAGTCAGTTGACAATGAGGTTATTCATACAATCATACATGAATTACAATGTATTATGTTTTGTAATAGTTCGGTTCATATAATGAATTACAAAAAAAGAAATCAGAAATTTTTTTCTTTTTACTAGTCAATAGAGAAATTAATTTAAGAAATATAGGGAGCACGTAGCATTAGATAATATACAATCGCTATTTCTTTTTCTAAAATTAATTCAATAGCAACTGAGTACAAAATGCAAGAAACTTGAAACTATAAATCGTTTATTATAAATTTGAAAATATTTTTATCATTATCGATATCGTTGTTTAAGTGCTTGAAAATATATTTATCGGTATCAATTTCAAAAATATCGTTATCGTTTGTGATAAAATTCGTCAGCAATTTTGTGGCTCCATGATTTTGAGGAAGGAATGCGGACAACTACTGACTTTTTTCCTAAAGTTTTAGTTAAACGTCATTTGTTTCTACTGGTTCGTAGATACTGGAAAAAAGCCTTCGGCTTTGAAAATTTAATTTATTTAGCTGTGCCTTGCACCTGACGTATTCATCTACACTAGCTGTTTGTTTCGAAATTTTCCGATAGCTGCTTTGTTAACGCAATTTAACTCTTCTTTAATTATAATTTCAATATTTGTTGAAGGATTTTTTAATAGAATTTACTTTACCTCTGAAGAGTGAGGCACATGCATTTAGAATGCTTTAAGGTTGCTTAAGAAGATATTCATGGAATAGTTAACATTGTCCTTTGAGTAGATGTAATCTCAAGATATTTCAAAGAGTGCATTATTGAATTCTGACATTGTGAATCATGAATAATTACGAACAATTTATGATTGTTTTTGCATAACATCGAAATTTTTTAAATGAATTAAATAATGTAGTAATGTAACATCACAAAATAATCCAATCATAGGGAGTCAATAGTGGAGCCGCTTGTAGATATGTTCTTATTGACAACATTTAAGTTGTACAGATTGCACAGATAGTCAATATTGGACTTTCATTGACTTTTTTGTATGTAATATAATAATCACCCAGTAAAATAAAAAAAATTTAGAAAGGCAATTCTCAAATTCTCATTTTTAAAATTTCAAAAATTTTGCAACATAACGTTTATAAGAACAAGTGAACTTTCACAGAGAACCATTTCAATCACCATTCATGACCCTGTTAAATGTACGGTCTGTCATGTGCCTTAATAAAAAACCAAGTAAAATTCGATTATTACGAATGAATGTCAGATCATCAAAGGTTTCAAATGTAAAACCATAGAAATTAAATATATTGCTTTTACTGACGAAATTTCTTTCATTGTTTCCAGCTCTCTTAGTTTCAAAACAATAAGCAAATGTATAAATCTATATATTCTGTACTGCCGAGAGCAATTTACTAGAAGGCTGATGGTTCTGTTAATCATGAAAAAATCAATTTATTAGGAACAAAAATATCATTAGAGAGCCCCATTAATTTAAACCTCAATGCTTTTCTAGCAGAAAATAAAAATTTAGTTAACTTTGTTGGTATTAACTCCTTATTAATTGCTAAATTAATATATAAGCTGTTATACCATCCACCTGTTACAGAAAACAACATAGTGCAGAAGTCAATCAATGAGGCAGTCTGGAGGAATCGGAGCCATACCAAACCAACATCCTTGCTATATTGTAGTTTTAGCCAAGGGGGAATCCAGATTTGGAATATACTTTTTATACAGATGTCATCAAAAATAAATAATATAAGCACCATCTTGAATTCTACACGACGCCCAATGCGCAGTCTGTGTTCGGAGATAATTCAGGCAACTACAGTTAATCACAGGTTATTAGATAAGGTTTGCAAAATCAGAAAAACGAACTCTTTAATGATGCAGTACCCTAATTTGGCAAGGACTTTTAGAGCTATGCAGAAACGCAAATTCCAGCTCAATCCATCTCATTGCAACTCAGTTCTTCCTAATTTAGTATCAAATAAAAGATTTTTTAGTGTTAATATTATTTTAAATGAGATTTAGAGCCAACAAGCTTATGAAATTTCATAATTATGAAGCGAGACCAGACATTAAAAATCCAATCAAAGTGTAAAGGGAAAATATTGTCTAACTTTGTATATTGAGATGACCCCAGTACTTAAAGAACTGTACAGAAGGCAGTGAGTGACTGGGACACCCCACATAACATAATAATTAACATCATTAATAAAATAAGACTTGAAAGGATTCGTCCATACTATAAAACCATCATGTACAAGGTGCTCTTAAACAGACAAATTAATCGTGACAAATTCTATTTCTCATATCTGAGAGACAACTTTATGCAGACTGTGTAAAAATGAAAACGAAAATCCGAAACATCTCATCTTTTATTGTAACAGGAGAATAATGGAGAAGCCTGATGATTTAACCACATGGAGGACATATTAACATCTAATAACCTGAAGGCTGTTATCAATTATAGAACTGGAAATATGTATTCTACCACCTTGCTATCTTGAATAAACAATGAACATTCATTGGATAGAGTGTGCGCGAGATTATAGCTAAGAGTTACTTTCATTTAGAAAGGAAAAGCTGTATGTCTAATACCTTAGAATGTGTAGAATACCAATTGGCTATTAAATTTTGATCAAAATTAGAAAACTTTTATTGGAAAAATGTATTCGGCCAACTGAATAAAAAATGAGCAAATCCAAAAAAAGTAAATTCGAAATAGGATACATAAATTAATGATTGATGCAATACAAACACTTAGCAACAAAATTGTCTCTTCTAATATTTTGTAGGGTGTCCCTTTGAGCGAAAAGTCTTTCAATAAAGTTGTTGGGAATTACTCGTCTTCAGTGTGAAGAGTATGTTGTCCAATCCGATATTTGGCCTCTTTCAACATATTTTCGATAATGTTAAGGTCTGGAGATTGTCCAGGCCAGTCAGCAAAGATAGCAACCTCATTATTGTGGAAGAAGTTTTTCATTTCTCTTGACGTATGACATGGAGCATCATCCTGCTGATATATTGAATCACTTGTATGGAGCAGAAAGAGTTCCTTTTTTAGAATCCGAGCATATTAAGAGCTTAGGAGGCAACCAGTGATGTGAACAATCTTGCGAAAGCCAGACTTCCATATTGCAACCCATACCATTACAGATTTCTCACCATACATCATGGTCCCCTGAGTAAATTGAGGCAAGAATCTGAACTTCTGCGCAGTTGGTCTCTTTATCAACATTCTTTTCGATGAGTATAGCTCAAAACTCATCTGAAAATATAACATTAGACCAATGTTCAGATAAATTGTCTCTCATTAAATTGGCAAACCTCACCCGGCGCAATAATTGCTTTGAGGTTAATAATGGCTTTCTGGGTGCCATGAAAATCCCAATTGAGTACTTCTCCAGGATGTTTCGCACAGTTCTTGCTGTCACATAGTGACCATCAGCCCATTCCTTGCGAAATTCCTCTGAAGTCTTTCTGGGATTTCGCTTTGTTAGGCACATAAGAGC
>CABFPE010000124.1:685542-705800 GCA_900660155.1 Hofstenia miamia | reverse complement strand
CTGGGATTTCGCTTTGTTAGGCACATAAGAGCTGATTGTGAGGTTTTGGAGGTCTTCTTTTTTCTTCCGAACTTTGGATTGGGAGCAATGATGTTTTCAGGAGTGAAACATCTGATGATATCCCCAAGAGTACTTCGAGGTCACTCTACAAGTCGGGCTATATTACGTTGACTCATCCTTTCCAAATGTTTGGAGATAATCAACTCGCGGATGGCAAGAGGTACGTAACCAGGCATCATATATGGCGAAGAAAGCCTGTTATTGGGTATTTTCAACCAAAAAAATTATTTACAGATTCTCTGATTTGGCCTGAAGTGGCGGAATAAATTTTTTAAAGAAAAAATTAGCTATCCACAAGCATGGTAGGATTTCTCTTTGAGATTTAAAGTAAACAGTGATAATTCAACATTAATGAATTCCTCTTTCTGCAACAAATCTATTTCAAAATTACCTATGACATTCTTGGCGTCAATTTCTTGGTAATATTTATGACAAATCATGGGTGGCCGAATTCTTTTTTTCCAGTACTGTATGTTGTGAAATCAATTGCCTCACCAAGGATTTTTAAATATTTTTTTAAACCTATTATACATATATTTTAATAATCTAAGTACTCCTAGATGATTACGCGCCAATGTATTTTTTTATTTGACTCTAGTACAACTGTAAGTATATGTGTCCTTCATTTTCCTTCATTTGTGTACTTAGAGGCATGTAGTATTTTTAATACTGTGATGAAAAGAACTGCTTGGCCTGTAAATATGTAAATACGATTTTAAATAGCAGATATAGAAGCCAAGAAAAAATAAACAGTTCTTTATCTGAGTACACCTTTTTGTGTAGATAAAAAAGGCAGCAACTGAGTTCATTGCTGGCACACTTGATTAATAAAATTATACAGAAATTGCAAATTTTAGAAGGAAAAACATTAGTTCCGCTAGAAAAATTCTAAATAATTTTAAGAGTCACTTACTATGAAGTGCGTTTCGACGCAACATCAAACACCTATAGTAATTTATGAAATGATAATATTGCTTTAGGGCTAAAGTGGAAGCAAATAACTTAACAGAAATTACTTATTGGAAAAATTTTACACTGAGAGAGTGTCTCACTCATGTACTTTATACAAATAAATAAATTCATTTTGTAATTAAAAATCGAGAATTTTAAATGGACTTGATGGTTGACGTTTTGTGACAGTCTGATTTATTGATAGCTAAAACCCGAGGCTGTGGAAATGCAAGGATTGCGACAAATCACGGCTTGCATTTATTTGAGTATATTTATGGATTCTTTAATATATAATAGAATTTAAAAGCTTTCACAAGATAAATACAATTTCAAGAAGCCTTGAAGTAAACTACACAGATGTTTCCAGCTGTTAATCGAATCTGTAAAAGCTAAGGCATATTATTGAAACACAAATATCACAAAGCTTTGTTGAAAATTCAGTAATTGTTAATCATCCATATATTACGCAAATTTTAATCAAAAAAATATTTAATACTTTGCAATGAAATTATTCCTAATTTTTCAGGCTTTTCAGTACATTTTGTGCCTGCTGCAAAACTGCTATCTCTGTGAAATTAGGCATTGATGGCAAATATCACACTGCAATAAGCTCTCTTCTTTGAAAATTAAAATGTATTATTTATTATGTTTTCACCTCTATTTATCCGTCTGTCTGTTTGTCTGTCTATCTGTCTGTGAGTCTGCCTGTCTGTTTGGTTGCCGGATTTCTTAAAAAATAATGGGTGGATTTTTATAAAAGATTTTTCAACACCAATTGCTCCATGAGATTTTTGTTTGTTGCAGCTGCTCAACTGTCTACTATAGAACTATAAAATAATCATTTTAAGGTTAGTAAAACTTTGAGTGAACTAAACATTATATTGCTCCATCAATTTATATAATTTCTACATTTACAAAAAATTGAATTGGAAAAGGTCTAAATTTTAGGCATTCCAGTGCAAAGCGTTGGTCTTAGACTATAGTACACCATTGTCTTACGAATATATATATTTGGAATATCTATTTATATTATATGTGTACAGCATTTATCTATATAATTTTCTAATTGTGTATAATGTCGCATTAATTGATTGACAAAAATATTTCATTGATTTATTTCCAANCTGGAAATTGGGGGCATATCTTCAGGTGATCCAAAATATTTAATACTTTGCAATGAAATTATTCCTAATTTTTCAGGCTTTTCAGTACATTTTCTGCCTGCTGCAAAACTGCTATCTGTGTGAAATTAGGCAT
This sequence comes from Hofstenia miamia, assembly GCA_900660155.1. Taxonomy (NCBI): domain Eukaryota; kingdom Metazoa; phylum Xenacoelomorpha; order Acoela; family Hofsteniidae; genus Hofstenia; species Hofstenia miamia. Next base: position 703,532 of record CABFPE010000124.1, on the reverse strand, counting down.
TGATGGCAAATGTCACACTGCAATAAGCTCTCATCTTTGAAAATTAAAATGTATTATTGATTATGTTTTCACCTCTATTTATCCGTCTGTCTGTTTGTCTGTCTATCTGTCTGCCTGTCTGTTTGGTTGCCGGATTTCTTAAAAAATAATCGGTGGATTTTTATAAAAGATTTTTCAACACCAATTGCTCCATTATAATTTTGTTTGTTGCAGCTGTTCAACTGTCTACTATAGAACTATAAAATAAACATTTTAAGGTTAGTAAAACTTTTCCGCCAAAAGCTTTATAAACTTTGAGTGAACTAAACATTATATTGCTCCATCAATTTATATAATTTCTACATTTACAAAAAATTGAATTGGAAAAGGTCTAAATTTTAGGCATTCCAGTGCAAAGCGTTGGTCTTAGTCAGTCATCACTATAGAATATATTGCACTATTGTCTTACGAATATATATATTTGGAATATCTATTTATATTATATGTGTACAGCATTTATCTATATAATTTTCTAATTGTGTATAATGTCGCATTAATTGATTGACAAAAATATTTCATTGATTTATTTCCAAAGAATTGGCTATGATTTCCTAGATAATTCATAAATCTATGTGAAGCAAAAAATTTTAATATAACTCTGGAAAAAACTTTATATACTATATTACCTCCGCCGTCGCTTTTCTGCTTGATAGCAGGTTATCATAAAAAGCAAGGGATGGATCCTTATGAAAAATATTTCAACATAATTATTGGTCTACGTTCCTATGAAATTTTCAGATAGATTTGGCTGTATCACGAACCAAACTATGTTCACACTATGATGATCCATTTCCAGTCTCTCATTGTTCTTATTACATATATTCTCTCTTTTCACGGGGCAAGTTCAGACAATTCCCATGTCTAACCTATCAAAAGAAACCCGACTTATTTGCCGATACGATTAGCAACTAAATATTTCTAGTTGTTTTCTAAAATTACTAAATATTATATTGCTATTATATTTTAAGCTAGGTCACACGAAAACAACTGAGATAATATTATGGGGTGCACATACAGTATAGCTAAACATATGGCAGACATTGCATTGTTCTGCTTCCAAGCGTTAAAGAATGCACTTGATCGTCTCACTTGTTTCGCGAATGCCAAACCAAATTAAATAATAATCCACCGAATATTTCCCCAAATTTTAAGCAAAATATACACTAACACACTCATGATTCTGCTTTATTATAAGCCATATATTTGTTTTAATAACGGCTGTATTAGTTAATTATTATTTTCAGCTTCACTGAATCTATATCCGTAAATATTAAGATTCGTTAAATTGCATAATTTATGTGTAGTGCATTAATTCCATATTCAATCATCGGTTCCTTTAATTCTGTCAGATTAAAGCAATGCCTTACATTTCGTGTCAATTATCTTTTCAAAAATCAATGAAATTGTGCATAAAAGAAATAATGAATTAATTTCTATGAGATCACTCAGCTGAGTTGGTATTGAGTATTACTAAGAAAATAAGAAGAAAAAAGATATTTTGCTTGAGAACTATATTTAATACATTAGAAAGTGATTTCCTTCCCTTTACATTTAATGATTTTTATATAGAGCCTGGTCAAACTAAGGTCATGGCACATAATCAAACAGAATAAATTCATTCAAAATCGAATTTTTTGCATGAAATGTTCAAATGTATTATATTTTTGTTCCCTAGTTAACATGTTATAAATAAATCAAAGCTTTCTTTATCAGTTTTAAATAATAAATAGTTACATACATATTTTGAGTTTATTAATACTGAAAGCATTGTTACTTACTGCAATCATTTTAAAAAATCAATAACACCTTGATATTTAAGATAAGATTTAAATATGAACGCTTACATTGAAAGTAAATCAAATTTATATATTTATTAATCCTAAAGCGTCTTTCAAATAAACATAATTTAAGAAAAGCCAAAATATTATAAATTTTTAAGTGTCAAAAAGGATCAAGCAAATTTAAATAGGTTTAGCATATAATTGCAAATTTGCAAATTTAAATAGAAAAAGTTCAATTTTGTTATCATTTATTAGAATAACATTAGTAGTATGCACTTTTCAGGCCGTTTTTGTTTTAACGGTGTTTGTGATTATGTTTACTGCTTCTAAAAAATTGAATTTTATGGGCAGCGATTTGATGACTCAATAAGAATGTTAAACATATTCTTTCCACGGACTAAGTGTTGAAAAATACCCTAATTGGGTTTGCGTTTCATTTTTGACTGCATATACATAATTCCAACTTTTGAAAATTTACATTATTTAGAAATTCTTACAAAATATAAATTAACTATAAAATAGTCCAAAGTCACATGTAGGAGAGAAAAAAGTCTACGATGCATTTAAATACTAACTTTTGCTATAAAATAAAGATGATAAAAACGATGAATTCATAGACATCTATTATTGATTTTTGCTTTCTTATAAATTATATTTTATTCCTTTGTGTTATCAATGAAATACATTGCCAAAATTTCTTAAATATTATTATACACATATAACTGGTAAAAACAGTATGAAATCCAGCTGTTTAGTAAGGAAGTTGGGAAATCCAAAAGCCATTGAAGGTGAAAAGAGAACAAAAATGTTTAAAATAATTGTAATGTATCCTCTATTCACATTTATTAAAATTTGTTCACGGGTATTAAAAGTCCTTCCTTCGCAATGGTAATAAAGATTATACATTTAATAGAAAATTTACAGTAAGTAACCTATCAGCAATAAATAGAATAAATACAGAATAATTTTGACACGGCTTTACATGATTACCAATTTTGTTACAACATTTTAACACTATAAGGGCATATTTAAAAATACAGAAAATTTTTTTTGTAGAGCTTAACGCCCACATTTCTATTTCTTATAATTAACCCCAAACGCTCTATTGTATCTTTAAGGTTAGCAATCGTTTTGTTCTCGTTTTTAAACAATTTTCTTTAATCCTATTAGGTAGTTTGGGAATCCTGCAAACTGGACAATTCTGTGGGTAAGTGTGCACCCTTGTCATGATGAAATTTGTTATAAAAAATAACACAGGTTGGAAAACAGTTCAACCGGCCTGGCACGCGGGTCTGGTTGTGAGTCACACTTAAATGGTTTAATGAAAGAACACTAACAATTTCATAAGTCAAACATTTGAATCTTTGAAATTAAATTACTTTTTGATTTTATAATTGATTTCGTATTGTTTTTACGCATACATTTATGATGAAACCTTTTGAGTATTAAACTAGCAATATTTCTTTGACTGGGTTGGAACAAGTCGCGGGTGATTGTTATACGAGTCTGGTCGAGTAGTGAGGCAAAAAATGACCCGCTTTCCATGTGCATGAAGATATCGATTTTTTCAATAGAAAATCCGATTTTTGGAAAACTTTCAAGTTAGCCCTATTACCAGCGTGTTCCGATAATAAGACTGGCGAATGCCCATGGCAACAAAAACTATCATCAACTTTTTGGTTTCTGGAAATAGACATCCAAGACCCAAGTCCCGTCCAGGCACACTATGCGCTAAGTCAGATGTCGTCGCGCCGCAGGATAATAGGATTAATAAATTATTTCAGGCAATCTGATTGGTTGAATTTCTACATCAATCAAAATGCCATTATTACATTCATTAGAAAGGAGTTGTGCTTTCCCAATCGACAATAATAATAAGTTTTTGTTTTGGGATGCATTGTTATTGTAATTCAACTGTTCTTAACATAGATAAGTGTTCTTCCTTACAATAGCTGTCACTAACGCAGTCCCAACGAATTTAATTCTGAACCAATGATTGGCCAATATTTATTACTAACAGCTTGCCCTAATAAACGCCCATCAAATTTGAGTGGAGAGTACTATATATTACGGCAACTACTGAAATAAACACTTAAACACACTTTCAAAGGGCATATTTGTAGAGACAATGCAACATACTGATGAAAGGACATGGATATCATATCTTCACTATTTTTGAATACTTAAAGTTTATAAAAAATTGGAATGTCAGTGTAGGAAACTGTCACCTTTTTTAATCTGCGACCTGATTCAGCCTGCCTAACAATGAACCGCAAACCGACACGTCTAGCACTAAACCACGATCCGACCCTACTCGATCAAAGAAAGATTACTAATATAATACGCAATGTTTTAATGTAAAAGTATCGAAAAAATATTTTTTTCACGAATCGCCAACTTGTCCAAATTGAACAAGTTTTAGACTTCGGTGCTCTAAGTTTTCATGGCTTAGGAAAGCATATTCGAACCCGACATTCAAAAGCTCAGAAGATATTTTATATGATAAAAAGAAACGTTCCTTACATATTACCCAATCGTATATATACTATATTCTTCCCATTCTCATACATGTGTATGTCTCCCCTGTTTAATTTCCTTTAAAAGACTACATAAAACTACTAGAAAGGTTCCAAAGCAATGTTTTGTTCGGGATCCGATTACTACAAAGGGCTAAAGGACCCCAACATCCTCCAATATTTCTTCTAAGAGACTGAGTATTTCACTTCGTTCTATAAAATGTTACATCAAAATGCTATGTTCATATCTGGACCTTTATATTCTTTTCCTTGCTTTCTACACATTTTCTGAGAAACAATGAACGTATTGTTTAATGTGAAGAAGTTACATCTGCAATCGTCAATAGATTTATGTTTGAACAGAGTTACCAAAATGGACAGTAATATTCACAAAAATACAAAGATAAACTTTATGCAGGAAGATTTTTAATTATTTATAGAAAAATCATTGTGTAAAATTTCGAATCGGGTAGAGTCAAGTCGAGTACCTAGTCCGAATCAACTCGAAATTTAAACAATAACAGATTTCGAGTCAGGTCGATTCAACTCGAGTTTTGTTAATTTGATATTGAATAGTGCAGTATATGTTTGCTTAATTGAAAACAAAATATAGTTTTCTAATTGAAAAACCTTTCTACGAAAGCTTTTTCAGAGTGATTTGGGTCGAGCTAACATCAAGATGTTAGAATTGATTGACCAATAAGTTGGTAACCTCTCCCTGCTGGATGAATTGTTTTAACTTTTTTAACAAGACGTTTCATTTTCTAGTCTTTCGTAAAAGTTATGTTAAAATTTGATAAACTCCGATTTCAAGTTGGTACACAAACTTTACAATATATTTAAGTTACAGTTGATAGGTCTTCCTTTCATTAATTTAATAACATCAGCATTGATTGCTCAATGCCATATCTATATAAAAAAATTATCAATTAAACGTTTTTAGCCAATTACAAATGGAACTGTTAGAATTTAATTTTTCGTACTTGGAAAGCATTTGTTTAGTTAATGGGGGCTTTACTACTAACGAAAATATACCTAAAGAAATTAATACATGCATATTTTAAAGCATACTACCATTTCATTTTTGTAATTAGTGTCATTAGGTTATTATGCAATTAAACTCTCTTAATAGTACTACAATAAAAAATAGAAAATTTATTAAAATCTATAAGAATTTCAAAGATTCAAATGTTTGATTTTCTCAATTTTTCTTAAATCTACTAGTGTTTTTTTAACCTAGCATTTATAAATTACCGTTGCAGAGTTATCCGTAATTTGACCCAACTCGTATTATTATTAACCGGGCCCGTGGGTCGGGTTGACCCGTTTCCATCCTGGAGTATGTAGTTGTTAGTAAAGCATTAATCATAATTCAAGACTAAGTGATTATTATGGTATTGTACAAATTATAAGGAAGTGTGAAGCTTTGTGTTAGCAAGACAAGATAATAATACATACACTGAATGTATATTTAGCTTTCAATATGAGTCTCACCCATTTAATGCTACTCAAAAAAAGCTTTTTTGACTATAATAATTAACTATTTTTAATCATTTTTTGAATTCTTTGTATTCATGCTTTTTTATGTGTTTTCATCTACCTTTTTCAGTTTTTTTATCCCAATACGCATGAATTTTAAGTCATAAAGATGTTTTCAGTACAATTGATTACATGGTTGTGTTTACATAAATTCATTAAGTCATATTATGCAGTATAACATTACTGAAGAAAATGAATTTGATCACCATATTCTCGATGAACTTCACAATATGAATCTATCTCAACACATCAACTTTCCGACTCACATAAATGGAAATTTACTTGATCTTCTTTTTTCAGATGATAATTTTCTTAAGGTGTTTTAATATTCCATTGTACCTTAATAAAATCCGATCATACGCAAATGATACAAAAAACCGCTGCTATTCATTTTCTCAGGCCAATAAAGTTGAAATATATTTAAGATTTCATTTTACAGTGATGGCAACACTCCTTATTTTATATTCTGGTACAACTCTTTGTTTGAAATAATCGATTAATACGTGCCGAAAAAGCGAAAGACCCATAACTCACTACCATAATACTTTTCTTCCCACACTGTTGATCTGTTTAATATTACAGGCGCTGCCAAACGTAAATATCTTAAAACTCCACTTAGAAAAGCTTTTGCCAAACTTATCACTGTATCTACTGATCTTTTTCATTCAATTGAACTTGATAAAATTATCTTTATAGAGCAATTTTCTCACAAATAATCTCTGAATACATGCTAAAATTGTTAAAAATCTTTAAAATCTGAAGAAAATATTCAATTCTTAACTTGGAAAATTCAGCGTGCAGAAAACCCTTCTGAAATTTCTTCTATGTTTAACCAATACTTTCAATCTGTATTTTCAGAGCCTAATTTAATTAATTGCAATTTTGATAATTCGATACACAATACAATTAACTGTTCACTTGATAAAATTATTGAATTAATAAAAGACTCTACTTGACATGGTTATGGATTTGCTTATCTTCTATCTTCATTCATTAAGTCATATGCCAATTCCCTTTCACCTCATATTCTTAATCTTTTTAATTATTGCATTGAACTTGGTGAATTCCGTCAAAAGTGGAAAGTGGCAAAAATTTTACCATTGCACAGAGAACCGAAAGGGCCCTCGTGCCTGAACCGTCCTAGAGAGTAACCTCCTCCCGGTGGTTCCTGGGGAAGCTACCTCCCAAGGCGAAAGCCAAAGGGTGGTGCTGAGCTAATACTTGACGGGCGCGTCGCTTTGCGGAGTCCCGAACCAAGAGTGGACGTTAAACAATAGGGTATAAGAAGGTGCTGCCATGTGTGCTATGCACATGTGGGGGCGGTGATGATGATGTGAGACTGTCTGGTAGTTTTGTGGAACAGACGGCGACGTCTAGGCATTAAATTGATGCCGGTGCCCAGAGTCATAGAGTGCGTCTACGAGGGCAGTAATACAGAGATTTTTCTCTGTCTCTGGCCTCTAGATAGGCCTTGGCCAGCATTTGCTGTGCCTTCCTATGAGGGAGCCCTGCTCTGTCATGGGTTTTAGTGCGGACAGTAGATGCTCACGAGTTACCCAGTTAGTAGCCTTGGTTGGCGAAAGCTGGAGAGNTCTAGCATTAAATTGCTGCTGGTGCCCAGAGTCGTAGAGTGCGTCTACGAGGGCAGTAATACAGAGATTTTTCTCTGTCTCTGGCCTCTAGATAGGCCTTGGCCAGCATTTGCTGTGCCTTCCTATGAGGGAGCCCTGCTCTGTCATGGGTTTTAGTGCGGACAGTAGATGCTCACGAGCTACCCAGTTAGTAGCCTTGGTTGGCGAAAGCTGGAGAGGCGCAACCCTCTCATGAAGCTCAGCCTTCGGCTTCACTCCTGCTGATCAGACTCAACACAGATCAGCACTCTGCGTGCCAGGGGTTGCCAGAGGTCAAGCATGATTAAGCCGGCCCTAGCGGGCACACTTCCAGGGGAGGAGTCATGGACTTGATCTGTTGACACGCACTCTTCAGTCTGTTGACTGGTAGAGTAACCCCGACCACCATTGCACAAAAAAGGTTCAAAAAATGATGTTAAAAATTACCGTGGATTTATTATTCTTCCAAAAATTTCACTTGTGTTTGAAAAACTTATTTTTAATGAACTACCCCCATAATGAAAAATAGACTAACTTCTTCTGTTTGGATTTACCATTAATTACTAATGTACTTTGACAATTTTATCATGATTTTGATGCAGGAATAACCTCAGCAGATTTTTACAGCATGATTTACTCACAGGCAAACTACAAAATATTTTGATATCGGTGGTAATTTTCTTTCCATACCTGCATCATACTTATCAAATCGTGTTCAGGAAGTCCATTACAGTGGAGCTGTCTCTAGTCGTTTACCAGTTTCTATTGGAGTGCCTCAAGGCTCCTCTCTTGGACCTTTACTATTTCTCTGCTTCATAAATGACCTACCTGAATCTTGTTGATGCACAGTTGTATATCTCTTTGGAGATAACTTAAAAATTTTTAGCAGCAATTCTGGAAATCTCCGGAAAGATCAACTTTACCTTATAAAATGGGCTTTCGACAACACGATGGAGTTTAATTTTGACAAATTTGAATAGATTATTTTTGGAAATATTACTAAGCTTGCTAATGATATCGATGTTTGCCCTAGTTCATTAGTGCGAGATTTAGGTGTTTATGTAAGAAATAACTTATCCTGGTCTGACCATATATTTCACAATCGTGTTTTTATGTTTTTAGATTGTTCTCTACCATATATCACCAAGACATCTACCAACATTACTCTTTAAAAAACTATGATTTTATCCATTTTGATGTATTCGTCTCCTGTATGGTTTCCATCATTTTGAGATATGTCACATTTCGAAAATTAACAAGGAAGATGTAATAAGTGGATATCTAAAATTTCTAATTATAATCATAGACTTATTGCTCTAAATTTGCTTCCAATATCACTTTTGTGTAAGTATAAAGATTTGATGATTTTCAATGCATTATTACATGATATTTATGATTTTGACATCTTTTGTAACATTTCATTTTATGTACCATTGTGATCTAATCTTCAATCAAGTTCTATTACTTTATTTGAAAAATCAAAACTTAAGAAAACAAAGACTCAGCAATCTAATTTTAATCATGTTACAAGGCTTGCAAATTACCTACACATTAAAACAGATATCTCTGTTTTTGATGCCCCTAGACTTTTTAAAGCTAAAATGAATGCATCATATGCTAAACTTNCTTTCGTGTACATTTCATTTTATGTACCATTGCGATCTAATCTTCGATCAAGTTCCACTACTTAAATTCAAATATCAAAACTTAAGAAAACAAAGACTCTGCAATCTTATTTTAATCGTGTTACAAGGCTTGAAAATTACTTGCACATTAAAACAGATATCTCTGTTTTTGATGCTCCTAGACTTTTTAAAGCTAAATTAATGCGTCTTATGCTAAACTTCTTAAGCACTGAATACGATAATTCATATACACATGTAAAAAGTATCTTCTCTGCCAATGTAATATTTGTTTTTCTTCTTTAAATTTTGTATATTTGTGTTATTCAGTTTTAAATAAAGTCGTTTTATTATTATTGTTATTATTATTAAGCTTAACCTTAACAAAGTTTTGAGTACTTTACTTTCGAATTTATACAAACAAAAATTAGATAATGTAGCTGACGATAATCTCGATGCGATAGACAAAACAGTCATTAAGTATGTTGCACGTTTCTGCAAAAGCGAGCGTTATTGGACAGGGGACCTTATTAGAAATCAGGGCGGCACCGAACAGGTTTGGCCGGCTTAAAGTTTGTATAAACAGGTCGGATTTTCCAGAAATAATCGAAAAGTTGGTCTGATTTAGATTTATTCAGAATGACGCAATTTATTAACACAAATGATGAAAATGAAGAATCTGTCCCACTACTCTTTTTATGCAATATTATAAAATTAATTAGATGTGGATAACAGCGTAATTTTTGAGCAGGTATTGTGAACTGTTTGCAAAAAAAGTTTTAATCCGCACCTGCGGAATATTGATTCCCAGTTTTGAAGGTTTTTCAATATTTACATTTTCATGAAAAAAAATATTGTTATCGTTATCCTGGGAGTCTTATCGATTCCTGATTAGCTATTGTTGATAAATTGGAAAATTGATGGAAAATGGATGTTGCCATTTTATCAATAATTCATAGGATTTTCTATTAAAATTGTGGTTATAGATTTTTATTGAATCATAAAAATTTACAGTTGTGTATGTATTCATGCACAATTTTTTTGCAATTTATAATAAAAATGTGACGATGAATTTTAAATTATCACCAGTATTGATCTTTTTAACGTACATGAATTAATCAACAATCTTACTACATTATTGTACCTGAAAACTTATTGAAAATGGTAGAATCGTGAGCAAACATAATTCTGAGAAAGTATGAGAACAGAAGGAAAAAAATGCTTTAAAATACTACTCAACACATTAAGGAGACGAAAGGGTAGTTGCAATCAGGGCAAAATAGAATAATATATTCGAAAGAAATGTTGTGTAGCAGTTGTTGTTAATGGCAGCTTTCGGAAAGTTAGCTAGAAATCAGTCCATTCAATACTGAAAACGAGAAGATAAACTGAAATTAGCAAGAAAAATAACTAAAAGTGGTATGAGTACTAGTTGGAGGGTTTGGATAACTTCATATATACTAATGTGCGAAAAATCACCAATAATGTATTCAAGGACATTTTGTAACATTATATGTAAATTTGAAATGCAAAAATTTTTTAAAGAAAAATAAGCAGTCAAATACAAAGAGACTAGAATTATAATTATCAATAGAATTTGATAATCCGATTTTCTGAAATATATCAAAAACTCGTTTGAAATCACTAATACTTCAACTGGAACTCGATTTGAAATCCACTTGAAAACATTGTAAAAAGTGAAATATTTTAAATTTCAGTTTCCGTTTAAATCGCAAATAAATATTTTTTAGCATAGAAAAGTCAAAATTACTGTGAAAAAAGTTCTCAAACTCGAAACATAAGAATTTACTTAAGTGGAAACATTGTATAAATATCCATATGAAAATTTAGTAGCGACAATGGTGCCGTAGCCGATTTTGTATCAAAATTTATTCAAATTTACCCAAAATTCTAACTTAACTTTAGCACTTTAGGCTTGCATGTTAGCGCTTTTCGACCAGGGGATTTCCTTTCCTCAATTAAGCTTTTGATAATTACCTAAAAAAGTTGTGAAGCGTTTCTAATCAGACTTTGGGTTCTCCCAATTTTTGTAAGAACTTATTACTGTTAATGAGGAAAAAAGGTATGTAAATAACGTAAAGAATTATATGCCATATGTTAAGAAGGAATTCTAATGAATTCTATTGTTTCCAACTGCTTAAGCTAATATTTAATGAGTTTTAAAAAAATACCCACATTTTGAACTTGATGACCTCATCGAAAACAAACATGGCACCTCATGCGGTTTAAACCGCGGATGAAATACAAAGTGCGTTTTAAACCGAATCCGAATCAAATATGCTCGCATACGCGTACTATGTAACTTTATTTGTTACCGCCCAAATTTCTACAGCGCGAATCGCTACCAAATCGGTCAACAATTTCGTTTTCCCTCATATTTACACGAAGCACTTAAAATTATGCGCATTTTCACGAGAGTTGAGACACTTCAAAAAACGCGCACTTTGACTTTAGAGCAATTTTCCCGCGGTTTTCGAACTTCATTGCATACAGAAAATGCCTTGTCGGAAGTCGTTCGAGCGTCAACGAATTGAACGTCATTTTCAATTTATTGCATCAAAGTCATGTTATAAATGCAATATTTGTGATAAAATTCTGGAAGGTGTTACTAACAGAAACTTTTTGTCAAATGGGACTAGACACCTTGCTGCTTATCACAAAAATTTATCTGGAATGGACAACAGACAGCTACGTATTTCTCATTCTATGTCGAGTGTTTCTAAGAAAGATCTTCTGAAAGAACAAGTTGCAATAACTTTTGGCAAAACGCTTTTACCTGCAAACATTTTTCGACAAGAGGAATGTGTGAACTTTCTCAATGCCCTTATCAATTTTGGCAGTGTTCCGGATTATCGGACTATTGAGAAAGAACTTTCGAAACTTGCAGACAAACAACTCGAACAGCTAAAAACTTGGGAGTTCTTTAGCATTCAAATAGACCATTGGACAAATGTTTCATCACAGGCATGTATGGTTTTATCTGCATCAAATATCAACTCCAACTGGAAGCACAAATGCGAGATTGTAGACTTCAAAGTAGTTAATGATATAAAAGCGACCACAACAGCTCGAGAGGTTATTCGGTCTCTAGCCTATGTTGGAATGGAAGCTAAAAACTGTATCGGGTGGCAGAGCGATAACTGCAACGGAATGATTGCTGCCTGCAGGGTTTTTCAAACACAAGTAAATGAAGAAGCGAACTCTGAAATATTTGAACTGGAAGATACTGAAACAGGAGGAGAGGAGATTGAACAGACATCAATGGCCACTTTAGGGGAGTTCATCGGCTGTGGTGCGCATCGGATCAATTTAATTATTCTTGATTCAGTCATTGACGTTCTGTTTTTCAAGCAACTCAACGTGTATTGCAAAACATTTGGTGGACCCAAGCTTTCTGTTACAAGATGGTATGGTCACTATCGGCAATGTGAATGGGCTCTCCGGCAAATCGAAGCTTTTACAGATCGTGTATCATCAACCAACAACCTTACAACATACTCTGGCCTGGATGCCACACTGCTTAGGCAAATGTTCACCGTATTGGATCACATAACTAAGCTCGGGAAATTTTTTGAGAGTGAGAAGCCTCGAGCAGACAACATTGTGGCACAAGTCCGAAAACTGAAGGATTACTTTCTTGAAATTCTATCAATGGAACAGCTGAGAGATCAAGTGAAAGTGTTTTGTTCGCAGCTGGCAACTCGCATGGACGCTCCGAGGCGGTTCAAAGAATTTCCGTTAATTATTTTAGCTGCTGCCTTACTTAACCCGGAGAAAACTTCAAGAGACGTGTTGAGCTATGAGGAACGTGTGAAAGCAAAAAACTTTATTGAAGAGTTTCCTCTGCCGTCAATTGAAGAATCTGCAACCTCAGAAACAGAAGTATTTGACATTGAAGAGTGTGATAACATCAATCCTCTGGAGGCAGCGTTCAATCGGATTAACTCAAAGCGCCCACGAACTGATGCGTCTGATACTTGCATTCGGGGAGAATTTGAAAAGTTTTTACGTCTAGATGTGCAAGAAACAGCGTTTGATTTTTTTCGAACTCGGCAAGCAGAGTTCCCGAAACTTGCTGAAGTTGCGCGCAGAGTTCTCAGTATTTTGCCCTCTCCTGCAAACGCAGAGCGAGCGTTTTCCAAAGCCTCATTCTTAACACTGAACCGTCGAAACCGTCTTTCGATGGAAAAGGTCAAAAAACGTTTAGTTCTTTTCAATCATGATTGATATTTTATTGATAAAATTCATTAATAAATGATTTCTCCCGTTTTTTGTGTCTCTAAATTCTAAAGGCATCTCTCAGTTCACTCATGATCTGAAATCTAATCCGTGCCAAATTTAGCAAAAAAGTACCTCATCGGAGAGTTTAGGCTCTGTGCTACTTTATGTACATTTTTCAAGTTTGAAGTCGTTTTCAAAAAATCATTTTCAAAAAAGTTAAAGTGCAACGTTTTTGCACTTTAGCTGCACACAATCTAGACCCAACCCTGAACGAAAAAAGATTAGCCGAGCGGCTACAAAAAGATATAAAAAAGATATCAAAAATTATTCGCGGTTTAAACCGACGGGTTAAATACGACAGAAGCGGTTTAAACCGCGCAAAAGTGTTAAACAGTGGGGTCATGTACATCACTGTGTGCAACGCTTAGTTTTATTAAAATTATGCAAGGGTAAGGAGAACATATCCTCCCTCTTTCTCTCCATGCCTGAGGACCGCAAAAAGTAGACCAATAACCCATGTAGGAATTACAATAAAAATATTTCAAACAAAAATAAAAATTCGTAATGAAAGTTTTCTATTGCCATGGGCTCGTTTAAGTGTGTGGCTTCCGCTTTCCTAGCTATAAATTTCCTGTTCGATGTCATCCCATTTCCTTTTCTTTCATCCAACCAAGGCCCACTATAACGTAGTAGGCCTTGATCCAACCCGTTTCACTTATAAAAGTCTTAGTTTTCAGACCGGCCTTAACAACCTAGGACCTATTAAGAGTTCGCATGTTACAGTTTAATAATACAAATGCTAATTAAAGTAAACAATTACACTGTGTGACAAAAAAATATTTTTTAGTTGAGTACTTTTTTCGTGTTTCTAGTCAATTTGATGTTGCTGAAAACGAGTTTGAGGTCATTTTTATAGTAGAAACCATACTTTAAGAATTATCGTAAAATTAAATTTATTGACTAAATAGGTCATTGAATTTAGGAATCGGAAATTGTATTATGATAGAGGCACCTCAAATAATTTTTATAATTCTACACAAACATCTAGCTGCATTTTGATTTCAACGTAAGCAGATGTTTTGTATTCATCCAGATGCCATGAGGACTGAATATAGTCTAAATAAGATAGTTTTCAAATTCCATTAACTGAGACAATATCAACGCTCTTAACTTTTCAACAAACTTTTCTTAGTGATAAAATAACTAATAAATAGATTGTTTTCATTGATCAGAACCTACAGAAATTATATGGAGGGTAATTATACTCGCAAAGTTTTATTTTCCGCACATTTTAATATGTTCTAGATATAACCACACTCTTAAATAAGTCTATTGAGTAGTTGTAATTTTCCCTTTGTTCATCACTAAACAAACATAAATTTTCATGAAATACATTCAGTTGACAAGTCAGAAAATGAAGGTTAGTAGAAACTCCCGGTAATATCCCATTTCTTCAAAGTAGAAAAGAAAATTTTGGTTTGTTTCATGCTAAGATTTAGCCTTGCAACTATTGGAAGAATAATTGAGGTCCTAAGAATTTATGAAAATAAATCACTTGTTCCTTGAAAATTTTTGTAGGTTAAACATGCAGCCTCTTATATCTGGACATTTAAGTATTGGAGGTCAATCCTGTGAAGTTCAAGAGTTGTGTTGATTGCAGCATATCCGAGGAAATCTCTTATTCATAGATAAGAACAACTTTGATTATTGTGGTTTTTCGATTCAGGTCAAACATGAATAGCAAATGGCATAGGCTGTTGATTTTCAAATAGCCAAGAAAATATTACTTGGGTGTCAAGATCCAATATCCTAATAAATGCTAAATTCTTAACAACATTTCATGTACTTCAAAATATTTTATAAAGTTCAGAATATATTTTTAAAAATGTAACAGAAAGATTTAACACAGGTCTTGCATTTATAAGAGGGAATGAAATTAAAAGAGAAATCATGAATAATATTGTCATAAGCCCAGTGAATGGTTCTTATGTAGTATGCAAGGAGCATAAAAGTATGTGAAAAATATTCTTTCCCTATTCTGATACCCAATGTGAAGCATCACAACAGGAAACTGAGGTCATAGAATTATTTTTGGAAGATATCACTTCAATGTCGAATGCCGCATATATTCGTAGACATTAATTCAACAAATCAATGCTGTGCATGCGTTCTAAAACTTAAAATACCAATTAGTCATAAAGTTTTGTGTGTAAATGGCATTCAAATTCATAATACTCGAGCCAAAATTGATTGAAATCAGTGAAAAAAATCAGTCAAATAAATTTTATATCACACAGAGTTATTTTTAAGGAATATATTAGTACAAGTACGGAGAGTGTCTCCTTAATTTAGAAGTTGCACACTTCAAAGAAAATTTAAAAAAATTCTCAGTTGTGATATTCAAAGTTTGCATCTTTTCATACAAACTTTATATTTTAAAACAATCTTGAGATTAAAATTTGAGGATTAATTATTTTATAAATCTCAATATGTAGACTACATATCACGAAAATTAAAATAGATTAATTCAGTATTTTGGTTGATTAACCTTCATGTAACTAAGCGTCTACCTATCTTGACATTTGAATTTTAATTATCAATAAATAGGAGGACATCTTCAAATTTGATGTAGGATTCTTCAGTACCAGAACTTAATGATGGATAAAGATAAATAAGACGTGGAAACTGATAATTATGTTAAATAATAATTGTACCTCCTTCCTACTGATAATCAAAAAATCAAATGTCTACATATATAGATATTTGATTAAATGAGGGTTAAACTACCTAATGGGAATATTAAAGAAAGGCTTTTATAAAATGACAAAAAAACATTTAATTACGACATTACCATCACACAAAACTATCTTATTCTACACGTGAGAAATTTGTGGATAACAGAATACTGACGTTTTACCTCATTTTTAAAGTATATACTTGAAAAGTAATAAATAAGGGGATTTACATCGAAATAAACAAGAAACGCAATGTAGGCGAGGTTATTGGCAATGATTGCGAATGGCTGATATGGTTGTTTCAATAATTGGGTTTTGTACCACAAGTACGCTTCTAACGTAGCATGAGGCAGAGTAGTTACCACAAAACAAAAACTAACAAGAAACAAAGTAAAAGTTACTTTTTTCTGACGTTTTATCCTGGCGTTGCAGGAGCTTACACAAGATGCTGTTGACGTGTTCCTCCGTCTCCTAAAACCAGAAATTTTTTTGGCGCAGCAGGAGTTTTTTCGTTCTTGAAATGTTTGCTCGGAGTGAATATCAGATCCTACATCTTCACTAACTATGGAATGGGAGCTTTGAAAGTTTATAGGGGTCTTAAGGAAGGTTTCATTTGCTTGTGATAGTTCTGGAGTCTGGGAAGCTGTTCCATTCTGAGGTAAAGTAACACTCGTTTGACGATATTTCCGGCTTTTCATTGTAAACGCTACAGTTATGTAGACATAAATCATTATGAAGCAATTGACGAGAATTGTACCGAATTTCGCAGAGTACCAATAAAAATCAACGTATGTTTGAGTCTTTTCGTCACCATAGCAATAGGCTATAGGACACAGTGCATTTATTAACCCAAAAATCATACATCCCACTAACAGCATTTTCACATGGCCACTGCTGAATAATGATTTGTATTTCAAAGGTTTGCAAATGGCTACATACCTGTTAACCGTTATCATAAGAATCATATAGCAAGATGAAAATGATGTAAACGTGTAAGCACTCGAGTTCGCCGCACACATGACGATTTTACAAAAGATATCTAGTCCAGAAAATACTTGTCTAAGCATTTTGTATGACATAAAAATCAAACTTAAAAAACAAAAGAAAAAATCAATGAGTCCAAGGTTGAGGATAAGATACTCACTTGGATGACGGTTGGACTTTTTAGCGTAAGCGTACACTACAAACCAATTCCCAATGATTCCAAAGATATTGATGATAATTTTAAATATAAATTCTCCTACTTGTAACCACATGGGAAGTACACTGTCATTGTTAAATACTGGATGGCAAAATTGTAAACTCACTGAATCATTGCCTCGAAATAATTGTGTGGTAGAATCTGTCATACTATTTTTAACAGAAATACATTCAAAACTAATAATAAATCCGCACACCTTCTTGCGCCAATTGAAAGTAACGTATATTCTCATTGGCTAAAGGTGTTTTCAAGCTTTTAAGTTAGCGATATGGTAGCAAAACAAGTACACAAAATACTCAACTATTTGGTTTGACTTGAGCGTCTTTAATCTTATTCCTGCATAAGGGGTGTATCTAATCAAATATCAATGTCTTGGGCGTCAATACAGGTTGAAGGGGTATATGACATATCATCCACGATCTTTCGTTAAACCTCAGCAAACTTAATTTTTGCACTTCATAGAATCAGTAAATTATTTTAATACAATAAATATTAAACCCTCTAGCATGGAGGGAAGCTACATAAAGTAGGTACACTGCGGCTCCATGTTTTCACTATTGCAGCTTAATGATATAAAATGATCAAATTCTAAATAAATTGAAGCATAGGAGATGAACAAAATCATGCATTGATTGCATACATACTTGTAATTGCATGATATATATATACATGTATATATATATATATATATATATATATATATAC
>CABFPE010000124.1:626977-643159 GCA_900660155.1 Hofstenia miamia | reverse complement strand
TGTTGGAGTATCCATCCATCATCATATAAAGCATCAGCATAAGGCATAAATTCAGCTATAATTTGGCAATATCTTTGACTGTCGATTGTGGCTTTTCCGTCTAAAATTTTCAAATAAAACCCACGATAGGAAAGTGCTCCCCAAACCATAATTTTTTGGTCGAACTTTGGAACCGCTTTTGTTGGTCTTGGACATTTCTTTGACGACCACACTTGTACTTTGTTTCTGTGTAGTTGAAATACGCACTCATCAGTTATCCAAACATCTTCAAAAGTGTAGTCTTTCCAATCTTTCACGAAATTTAATCTTTTTTCTTGATGTTCTTTTGTAATCAGAAGTCGATTTTTTCTGCCAATTTTTGTAACTCCACTTTTTTTCAGTGTTCTCTGAACTGTGGTTTCATGCACAAAGATGTCGGATTCAGTTTGAAGTCGGTTTGCAATTTTTTTCCAGAAATATAGGGATTTTTGAGAGCAATTGCGACTGTTTTCTGAATGAATTTTCCAATAATTTTTCGAGGGCGTCCACTTCCTTTTCTTCTTTTGAAAGATTCTCCTTGTCGAATTTTTTTCAGCTTTCGAAAATAAGTTGATCGAGAAATTTGCGATGTCGCAAAGGCGTTTTCAAGCTGTTCCAACGTTTCCATTCCGAAGAAATCAAGTAGAAACTTTGCAAACAAAAAAATTTGTTTGTTAAGTGTTTTAAAATAATTACGAAGTACCAGTTTAATTAATTAACTTTTTTGTTTGACCATTTTAAAGTTCAGAAAATTCCCGTTGTCTTTTATTTTTATAGTTTACCTCTAAAACGTCTCAATGCGTTTCCACAAAGCGTGAAACATTAGGTGTTCAGTCTCATTTTTTTTGCAGCCAACTATATTTTATTTTGTTGATCATAGGTTATTCACAGGAAAAGCACAATATACTTATCTCGAAATTGTATGTAAGCCTATATAAAAATGCTAGTAGAAAATTATCTTGGAAGTTTCGAATAACTGGTAAACTATTACTAAATGCTGTTGCAGAAGGAATACTTGATAAAAATCACTAAATTTTTCAGGGATTTCTCACTTCTTGTAAATACCTATTTTGAAAAACTGATATGCATGCTTTAAAATTTTAAATTCTAATTAGGTTTACCATTCCACTTTATCTTTGGAAATGATGCTGCTGAAAAACGCTGTTTTAACTTCTACAATTCATATAAATGTATTGGTTGCTAAAATATATATAAAATTATTGTTAAAACATTTAGCAAATTTTTTTCTAACTCTTTTCATAAAGTTACTAAGAAATTTTTTTACGAAGCCTAGGGAAGAATTTGTCTCATTTGGCAATAATTGTAGCATAATTAACAAATGTACTCTAGTGTGAACTTAGAGTTTAAAATCTTTATTGTGCAATACAACTCCATTAAAAATAATGTTTTAGCTTCTTCAGTGGAACAGCATGAGAAAAATAAAAGACTTTAAAATTAATTAAAATACATAATGCAAACAAAACCTTTGAACTTAACATAAAACGAATTCATGAAATGTATTAAAAACATTCCGTCGGCGAGAAAAATCTTTGAACCGACGATTAAATCAAAAATATTAATGAAATATTTAAAACATTTTGGAAGCAATATATTTTTGCAATTATGTAACCCAGATGTTTCCAATTTTAATGATTAGTAAGGTACCTGCATTATATTGTAATTGCAGACTCATTGGTCTGGTAGTTGTTGATTACAATGCTTTGAATTGCAAAATTGCAGTTACTATCAGAATAAAAGCAATCGAATTTGCAGGTGAAAAAACTTCATGGTTACACATATGCGATATTCGTAAACATTCGAAGAATAATCATTTTCATGCGTTTTGCTTTTAAGAGTCCATATTTCTCTTTTTGGGCTAAACTACCTAGATGCAATTCACATGCATAGTTGTATGAGCTCATTACCAAGAGTGCTGACTAGATCTTTAGTCAAGCAGAATGTCTTAATTGAGCCCAAGTATTAAATTCCCATTCACATATTACAAATTTTCTCGATAATGAATTTTTCATAGTTCAGTCGTGTATTGATGGTTATACCAAGATATTTGTTCCATTTTTCCTTATTAACATGTTTATTATGCATCTTTAGACTTAAGGAGCTGGTTGCGAATTCTTTTTATTTTGGAAAAAAATGTAAAGCAATCTGCGAGGTGGATATGAGTTGACATAACTTTTTTTAAAAATGTCTGGGTTAGGTTGTGTCTTGGAATTGTAAAAAAATATAACAATTGGCATAATTTAATGAAATTAGTTTATAATGAAAACGAGAAAGTGTTGTTGAATGTTGTAGTTTTGTGAAGCAATTTAGTACAAAATTCATAATATAATTTACAAAATTCAATGACCTTTTGAAGGACATTGTGCAATATATCACTAGTGCCACTACTAATTTGATTAGATGTCAAAGAAATGGAAAATGAAGCTTTTAATTAACTTTTGAAATTACGTACAAATATATTTAAATTTCTAGCAATCATATTTAAAAACATATGGAAATCAGTGTATGAAACTATCAATAGTTTTGTTCCACTTCATAAATGCCAATAGGAGCACAATGATCGACTAATTACTAATGAAATTTGAAAAGTTAACGCAAGGTCGTTTAAATTTTAATTGGCAAATCCCTCATATAAAAAGATCTAAATTGTTCACTAGTTTGTAAGATGCCTAAGGGCCCACATCCAACATTGAAACTGAATGATTTCAACTTGACCATCTACGTTCTTTATATGGGGCAAACCGCTTGCCTACATTTTGAAGTATGGGATTTGAAATCTTGCGAAATAGATACATCTATTGGGAAATGTGCTCTAATTCGGTGATGTGTACTAAAGTGTATTTCTGTTAGTGAAGTACATGAAAAGATTCACCATTTTAGAATGAAAATTCCAATTGTTTAAATTTTTTAAAATTCTTTTCCTTTCTTCTTTATGATGTTCAGGTAGTCAGGAGGTTGAAATCGATGGTAGCAACAACTAGTCAATTTTTTAAGAACCCATTGAAAAATTAAAAAATTTCTTGTGAGAAAGCATTGAAATTTTATTGCAAACAAGCATATCTAGAAATAATGTTTTAAGAGAAACGGATAATTATAGTAATATATTATAATGCAAAAAACAGTTTCTTTTTTACATTAATGTTTCATCAATTGTCTACAGATATAAATGCCACAATTGCAATAAATTGTGCATTGGTGAAACAGTTCGATACTTTGGAAAAGAATAAAATAGCATCTTAGTGAACATTCAAACACAGAAATCTATCAGCATCCTCATGAACTTAAAGAAAGAAACTAATTTTAACATCATAATAAGAACAAATAACACCAAAATAGCAAAAACATCATACAAAAAAAGATGATCATAATAACATTTTAAATTATATCAAACGAACTTACCTGTTTTACTTAATGCAAACATATATATTTTTTAAACATTTAGTGTAGTAGTTCTGAAAAGTTATATTAGCCGCAATATTGTAGTCTGCCGGTGGCTCAGAAGTGGTTGAAATGCATCAAGAAGTGCTTATAGACTAAAATGAATTTATGCTGGCACTGTATACTATGGAATATTTTCTAAAGGTGCATAGTGCGCCAGTGGCATCCGATGTTCCATGGTATACAGACCCAGTTAAATATTTCATCTTTAGGCGAATCTCAATTTTCATAGATGTCTGCATACGTAGTTAGACATTTACATAACATATTTCTGAACCACTGAAAAAAAAATTCTATAGCATACGGCGCTAGTATAAATAATAGGATGCCTATTTCGGCACTTACAGTGCACATTTGTGTACCATTAGTTTTTTTAAGATCTAAAAAATTTTTTCAAAGAATTTTATAGTATACATCGCTATATAGTGCCAGTATATATATGAACTTATCTAATATTTTTATAATAATTAGAATATTTCATTCTCTATTTTTCCGCTGCAAAATTTTCAAAGTTATCGGAATTAATCAATGGAATTGCTCGCAATTTTATTTTTCAATTTTAGTTTCGAAAATAAACAATGCTTTGAAATTATGTTGATTTAAAGAAAACAAAGAAATGCATTGAAGACCGACAAAATTTTATTAAAATTGAATAATTCTTGAACACTAATAGAATTATAAATGGCAAGCGCTTTGTTATGGTCTTCATTACGTATGAAATAAGTTAATAAGAATTGCGGGGCCTGTAGAGATTGATTTGATGTACAGATACTAAACGTGAAATAAATGAATATTTTATAAGTTTGATCTACATTCCATAAAAACAACGAGGTCTGCTACATCTACTACTATATTAACTCATTGTTGTTAATAAGCAGAGGTAAGTGTGGAGACCATGGGTAGTATAAGACCATAAGACTCAAACACATTCTGTCTGCACCTGTTTGGAAAAATTTATTGTTAATTGCCATCTATTACCCCCCCTTACAGTTTCAGCTTTCATACAATGCAAAAATTTCATATTCTCCAAAAAATTCATCTAAATTCCCAAGGTAAGAATTTGTCATGCTCAAAGTTTCTTTAGATATAAGTACTGGGTCTTCAAGGAATAAATTGGTGAATTGATATAGTAAAAAGATATGCTATAAAAATGGTGTTAATATCACTATCTGATAACTAATACTGTTTAGGTCAATTGGCCATTTTTCACAGCGTAAAGATTGATAGTCGAAATTGATAAGTATTTATACATATTGAGATATCATACTCTACCGAACATATTACTATTTTCAAAGTGACTAAAATTTTGATCTTTCATAGTGGTGTAACGCGACTACTATCATGCATTTATCAGATATAACACATTATTCTAAAATTCTAATCAAAATATTGCAAACTGTTTTCTTTGTTATGAACATTTTTCAGACAATCCAAAGAAACAGATAAGAAATGCAATTAGCTGTGCTAAATAATTATTCAATTTTAAAGCATTCCAAAAAATTTAGAATGAAAGTTGCCTCAAAAATTGAAATTTGTTCTTAGAAAGCATCAGACTTCCCTTTTCGAGTAATATTTAAATTTTCTTTCTCGCCTCTCCAGTTCACACAGACTCCATCAGATACTGTATGTTAAAATTCAATTGCCTAGTGAAGGTTCATTTGAAATGATTTTTAGTGCTGCTATGGTTTTTATGTTAACGCAACTTTGAAAAATTGCAACAATAAAATTAAAGCCTTATGAAATAATGAATAGAAAAAACTGTGATAAGAGGCAATTATCGTAATTGTTATTTAATCATTTTGTATTTGATATTTGAGTTTTTACAGAATGTGAATTTGGATTGGATTCGCTTTGTTTCGTAGCGGAACAAGGATTTAGGACAAACAACTTTGCGTTTCTTTTGGCGCCGAATATGAATGTAAACGGAAACAATTTCAATAAAATTCTATTAAATTTCATCATTAAAGAAGAAAATCATTAATTATTATCAGTTATTTATACATACATTAATAACCTTCCAATATTTTTGACATTCATAAATAACCAATAATTCATCAATAATAATTTGTTTAAATTTTTGGAGAGTGGATGGATTACATCGATAAACACCGAATTTTATATATCCACAGAGGATGTAATAACAGGGGTTGAATTTTGGCGACTTGAGGCCATTATATCTTATGAATTTAGCAATAAACGCAAATTAATTTTAGTAGCAACAAAAAAGGTAATAGGCAAACGCAATCAGTATGCGATACGATTTACAAAATCCCATTGTATTCTGCATCTTTCCGTATATTGCATCGTTGAAAAACTATAAAATTGAAAAATGCGAGCCAATTTAAAATTTGAATGACTATAACCAACTGTATAAAGACCACTCCGATGTATGACTATATTGACATGTAATATGTAAACATAGTATAAATGTAAACAAATTTTGTTAAATCCTATGTTGTTTTTTAACAGACCAATTGATTATCAATATGTATAGTTATAATAGAGAAAAATATATAATCCCTTTATTAAATTACGTAAAATGTAATTTCGCATCATATAGACCGATGTATTCGATTTTCTTTTAAACAGAAACTTTGTAATTAAATATGCTTAATAAAATTTAATGTAAACATTTGGAGCTATTAACCGTGCAGTAGCTTCCCAAATAGCAAACCACCAATATTCCGACAATGGGCCATTGTAGTTGCCATTAATGGCAGATGACCGCTGGGGAATTAATGAGCCAGTGATGTATATTCGACAGTGACCATTGGTGAGCCAATAATAGGCATTTGTAGCAAACAGTAGGTTTTTGATAGCAGTAGCAGGAGCATTGCTTTTATACGTAAAATGATATTGCACATTGCTAAGCAGTTCAAACATTGCTGTTTAAACAAACACAAGCCATGCAAAAGGCTGGGGATGTCTTTGAGGTTCAATACACGCACTTGCTAGAAATTTAAAACAGTGTCTTGTTTATAAATGATAACAATAAGCATACAAATCTGCCAAATGTAACAAAAATTTAAAATTTCAAAAATAGGTTCAATTTTAAATTAGTACTCTCTTAAATAGTGAAAAATCTTTTCGCTTAAGTATCACTATTTGTATAACAGTGAACTTCAAGGTATCCAAATATTCATGAATAAATTATATTAAAAATTCATTTAGCAGGTATACTTAATTTTTTTACAAATTTAACATTTCAAAAAGGTTTTCGCAATTTCTTTTTTATATTAAAAGGATCTAGGAATCAAAATCAAAAACAAGAGCTGGCAGACTAAATTGCGTTATCAACTACTGAAGGGTAAGTAAATTTTTTTGTAATGAAAATATAATTTGATCTGGCATAATTGTAAATTAATATAATTAATATTTGTTCGCTAGATGGCAGATCCAACCAATAGTCCCATTAATGGGCCATTGTCGCATAAGTAATACTTTTAGAAAATAGCAATCAAACTTTGAGGCAATGTATATATTATATACAACAATATAATATTTTCTCTGTAAAATTGTGGGACATTAAGGTTTTTAAAGCTTTCTGTTTTGACGGTTATGGTTGGCAAATGAATGGTCATTATTGGCCATTTGTAATATTAATGGACAATGCGAACAATTGTTATATTATATATATAGAGAGAGAAAGAGAGAGTAGTTGTTGAGTACGGTTTGTTGTAATATTGCACCCACATGGCTTACACTACTGGTGAGAATTTATGTTGTCAAACACGTAAACTTTCATACATTTTATTTCAAATGTTTTTGCTGTAAGTCTATGATGCATTCGACGAAGAAATGCACAAAGTTCTCTGCTGCATGCATAGATCTTTTAATGCAACATAAAAGACACAATAGATTGGAAATCAGACTATATGTCACAAATGACAAGCGACCTGGAAAAACACAAACTTAAAAATCAGCAAGAAAATTTATTGAATGGGCTCAAGACGATAAACTTACATACTTTATAATCTAGACAATCTTCAACAGATATGCGTACGGTACGGAGAGACGATCACAATGATACTAAGAACGAGATTATTATATTTGGTATGCAGGAACTGAAAAAATCTGCGAAATCTAGTGAAAAAATGAAATCTGAGCAAGAAAAATTTGAGCAAATTTTATATTTCATTGGTGTCGACTGTAAGAATACCTTTGCTGATCTATATAGAATTGGAAAGCATACGAATGGAAAACACCGACCAATAATGATCGAATATAATAATTATTGGGACAAACTTAAGATATTGGCAAATTGTTGGCACCTAAAAGATTATAAAGATAAAATATTTATAAAAAAAGCGCTAAATGGAAGGGAGAAAAGTATTTTGAATAAACGTTACAATATAATTCAAAGTGGAGTTGATTCTAAACGAATTCGGGTAAAAAATTTAGAACTATATGTGGATAGGCCATTTGTCAGTCTAGATTGACTTATGCCCGTGAGTATTGATGTTATTTTATTCTATACCAATATTAGATCTATGAAATCCTTAATTTTCTTCTCGCAAGCGATCTGGAAGTCCAAAAGTGACAACCCCTCAGACTGACCATCTCATTCAACCATTCTCTTCATCTTCCGAAGTCAAAGCAAATCTAGATGTGGTAGTGCAGAATGTATCAACACGCACCATTAGGCGTCGATTGAATACTACCTTTGACATTCCATCGTGCAAACCGGCAGCCAAACCCCGATTATCTTCAAAGAACATTCGAGGCCGGTTGCGCTTCAGCAGGCAATACCAACACTACACCCCTGAGATGTGGCATCAAGTTACGGTTAGTGACGAATCCACGATTTGCCAGTTTACATCATACCGGCCACACGTTCGACGACAAAGAAACCAAAGATTCAACACACGTTATACGCAACAAACTGTCCGCTCAGCACCTTCTGTGATGATTTGGGGTGCTATAACTGCGAATTGGTGTGCTGGTCTGCATTTTGTTTCTCACAACGAGACAGTCACAGCCAAGGCCTACCTCAAAATAATTCAGGAGAAAGCACCCATGTTTATGCAGCTTCGCGGAACATCTGTACTACAACAAGATGGTGCTCCTTGCCACAGTGACAAAGTTGTGAAACAGTGGATTGCATCACAAGACTTTCGGCTGCTTGAGAACTGGCCGGGATATTCCCCAGACCTCAACGTCATAGAAAATTGCTGGCATCACATCAAAAACTGTCTGAGAAGCAAATTAAAGTGATATGGTGCAAAGAGATTACTGTTGATTATTGTAGAAAGCTGGTCAATGTCAAATCACATTGCTGCGTGTTTGGCTAATAATGGCGGACATACAAAATATTAGTGAGTTTTTCTGAATTAACTATCTATTTTCTACATGGTGTTATCATATTATTTCTACATTGTGTTATTATATTGTTTCTACATTGCGTTTTTTAGTGTAAAATACAAAAATTTCTAAATTTAGAAAGTGTTCCCAAACTTTTGGCCAGTACTGTATATATAGGCCTACACTAATTAAAATTATTTTTGGGCTCTATGTGCAAAAGAGCTAGTTATGTTGATAACCTGTGTATTTATCTGCTATAGTTGATGCAAATATGATAGTCTTTCAAATATAATTGCCATAAAAATTTTTTGGTTCTTATTGCAGAGTACACAAATCAAATATGCTATATAAGCCTCATTTTATTACATATTGCCTAAAATATGCTCATTTCATAAATAATTATCTTCTAAAATGTATATTTTTTAATGATTATGAAGGGCTTACTTTCAAATNCAACACTACACCCCTGAGATGTGGCATCAAGTTACGGTTAGTGACGAATCCACGATTTGCCAGTTTACATCATACCGGCCACACGTTCGACGACAAAGAAACCAAAGATTCAACACACGTTATACGCAACAAACTGTCCGCTCAGCACCTTCTGTGATGATTTGGGGTGCTATAACTGTGAATGGGCGTGCTGGTCTGCATTTTGTTCCTCACAACGAGACAGTCACAGCCAATGCCTTTCTCAAAGTAATTCAGGAGAAAGCGCCCATGTTTATGCAGCTTCGCGGAACATTTGTACTACAACAAGATGGTGCTCCTTGCCACAGTGCCAAAGTTTTGAAACAGTGGATTGCATCACAAGACTTTCGGCTGCTTGAGAACTGGGCAGGAAACTCCCAGACCTCAACGTCATAGAAAATTGCTGGCATCACATGAAAAACTGTTTGAGGAAACGCCAATGCACATCACTCAACGATCTCCAGGAGCAAATTAAACTGGTATGTTGCACAGAGATTACTGATGATTATTGTAGAAAGCTGGTCAATGTCAAATCACATTGCTGCGTGTTTGGCTAATAATGGCGGACATACAAAATATTAGTGAGTTTTTCTGAATTAACTATCTATTTTCTACATGGTGTTATCATATTATTTCTACATTGTGTTATTATATTGTTTCTACATTGCGTTTTTTAGTGTAAAATACAAAAATTTCTAAATTTAGAAAGTGTTCCCAAACTTTTGGCCAGTACTGTATATATAGGCCTACACTATTACAATTATTTTCTGGGCTCTATGTGCAAAAGAGCTAGTTATGTTGATAACCTGTGTATTTATCTGCTATAGTTGATGCAAATATGATAGTCTTTCAAATATAATTGCCATAAAAATTTTTTGGTTCTTATTGCAGAGTACACAAATCAAATATGCTATATAAGCCTCATTTTATTACATATTGCCTAAAAT
This sequence comes from Hofstenia miamia, assembly GCA_900660155.1. NCBI lineage: Eukaryota > Metazoa > Xenacoelomorpha > Acoela > Hofsteniidae > Hofstenia > Hofstenia miamia. Next base: position 632,966 of record CABFPE010000124.1, on the reverse strand, counting down.
ATGCTCATTTCATAAATAATTATCTTCTAAAATGTATATTTTTTAATGATTATGAAGGGCTTACTTTCAAATAATCTGTAATGATACAGTTTCTACAAACTTGTTGTTGTGCTATATAATTACTGGATTAAGAATTCAAATTATGACAAACTTTTTAACACGATTTTCGTTCTTGACTAATCAATCTTTACTTTCACTAAAAAGCATTGTTTGTTCATTTCAAGTCAATAGATTTATAAGTAGAATTTTTTCAAAATTTAATAGAATGATTTTCAAAATACATTGTGAAGATATATGGCTCTGTCTAAGTTAGATTAGAATAAATTTTCAAACTATGGTTTTGACACAAGCAGGGTTCTAGTAAGCGGGGGTGATGCATACCTCCCTAATATTTTTTCTCAGGGGGCAGCAAAATGACATTTTATGAAATATTTCAATATATTCATTGTATTTTCCATTAATTTTTTAAATTTACAATGCAGTAATTAAAAAGTTTATTTTTCTACATTTTCTTACAATATAAACATGGAATAAGTGATTTGTGTTTTCTTTCTAAATACATGTATAATTCTTGAATTTCCGCTTTTACACTGGAAAAATACATTATTTATATTTTTTGATCTCCTGATTTATTCTATTCTTCTAAACAAAAGATTGGCATTAATGTTCCTTAATTCGTTTTTGAGGTAGCTCTTTTGCTACGTCTGCAAAATTGGAAGTGGGGCGGGTCGAGCCATGGGGCAAGATTTTTTGTAAAGTGGGTACCCATGGGGCACATTTAGAAATTGTAAAAATATTTTTCTTATATCGCAGTTGCCTACTTGATAAAAATTTGATTGACTAATTTTGAAGTGTATTTCCAACTCTTAGTAAAATTGGATTCCTTTCAATAATATCAACAAGATCCTTAGATCTGATTTGTCATCAATAGTGTTTGCAATTATCCTTACATAAATATATTGCGTAACATATTAGTTTTATAGAGTCAAAATGTTTTATTTGGCAATTTATAATTATTATAATATATATATTATTGTTAGATTTCTATTGGTAGTAATAGTAGAGATAACATTTGAAAAAATGGTACTGTATCTTCTAGGTAGTAAGGATTCAAAATATTTGACAATGGTGGTGTGGTGGAATGCTTTGAAAATGGTCATTGAACAAATATCGGGCAACAAGATATCGCAAGCAGTCCTTAGATCGAGAATTTTCTTAATGGCGCAATTTTGGGTTTTAGAACATAAAGCTTGTGATCATATGGGGCAGATGTCAATACGTGGAAATGCAGAAGGGCACTAAGTCTGAGGGAGCGGGGTAGGGCAGATCACAAAATTCTGCCCCACTTCCATTTCTGGAGTAATTATATATCCATTTTTATATAAGCAGTTTTCATTTAGGAAAAACTAATTTAAGTTTTAGATTTCTAGTCGTCCTATATTTCTACTTCTAGCCTTGAGAATAGCATTAACGTCTGATAACATATATTTATCCAATACCATTTAAGAATCAACAAGCTGCAATATAATCAAAGGTGGTTAAGTCCCAATAATTGTCTAGTCAATTTCGATTTTCTATCCAATGCTTCAGATGTGTACACACGATTTTCTGACGTGGTAATTTCTCAATTTTGATCAATTGAGTGATCAAAATCTGTGAGAATCCCATGAAATTTTCAAAATATTTAAAAATTGGATATTAAAATGCATTTAACGATGTTAGTTTTTAAATCGTTTGAATTTTTTCCGAAAATATTTTGATTGAGCCAATTAAAATGAAGTTTGAAAACATTCCAACATTTTCTGCCTTGCCTACAGCACTGCCATATTTTAATTAGGGTCAGTCTTATCTTTGTCTTCTTTTTGGTTTGATATACTTATTTTGTTTTAGAGCAATCAATTATCAATTTGACACTAAAAACAGATCAAAAATGAATTCAGCTTAGTGGAAGTCAAAATAGAGTTGAAGCACATGAGTTTATATTATTCAATCTGGTGGCTGTTGCTTCCAAGGAGAAATTTTTTGTAAGCTCAGGATTATCAATAACCGCTTGATGACCGACTGGAGGAACTCGTTGGAAAAATATTGGAAAGAAAGGTGTCAAATGTCAGTTAAAGAAGCTTTTTAAATGCATATGCATGTATTTGTATTTGAAGCAAGGCGATATCTAGACTCCGTATCGCCTTGATTTGATATATTCAATTCAAATTAATCTATTTTTATCGGCAAGTTAAAGACAATCAAAAGTCAACTACGTTTATGAACAAGTTTATAAACTTTTAGCTGAAACATTTTTACCACTGATTTACGGTAGGGGTGCACAAAAGGTTATTATTTAAACTGATTAAATTTAATAGAATTGTGTGAGATGGTATTTTGCGTTGAAGCCTAAGTCAATATACAAAGATATTTTTTGTGCATAAATTGTAAAAAAAAAATATTTGCACTTTCGATTTTCAAAAAATACCTTATTACAACAAGTGTAATTATTTTTAATAAAATTCTTGAAAGTTTTTCTACTGTCAAAATTTCACTGTGATTGTTAGCTTCACTCTGTTTTATAATACTTACAAGAAATATTCATGTAATTATTTTGGATCTGTGATTAAATTTAAATTCTCAAAATGTATCTTTAAAGTAATATCAAAGTATGCATATTTTCTCCAATAGTAGTTTACTGGGAATTATCGATGTACTCTTTATAAAGCATTAAGAAAATCCAAATACATAATGCGATGAGCATTTTGGGCAACCTAATTTTGTTGAATGGATTCTAAGGATAACGGTTCTTTTTTTATAATCAAATATCTGTAACGAAATCTTAGACCAATTCAAGTTTATATATATTTCATAGAAATGACATATATTCAATTTAGACTTTTTTTATAATAAAATATCTGTAAGGAAATCTAAGAACAATTCAAGTTTACATATATTTCATAGAAATAACAATATAAGTTTTCAATTTAAAAAAACAGATACACAGACCTAATGTAAGATAAATGACTTTGAAAAACCACACTGATGGTGACAAAACCTTGTATTATACCTAGTTCTTGACAAATTTATTTTTGAAATTTTTTAGCAACCTGGACATTAGTTAACACCATAAAATTTAAAAATTTTCATGAATTTTTTTAAAATTCCTAATTGATTTTTAATATTAAAATAAATATAATACAGAAACAAATAAAAGTATAATAAACAAAAATTAGCAGTTTATGCAAATGCTTGTTCAATATCTGTAATACGAAAATTTTTGCAAACAAGTCATAAGGGTAAAATTACCAGCGGGTAGATTTTTTACTGTAATATTCATAGCATTAATCATATAATGAATAACTTGTATTGTATCAATAAAAATATAACATCGACTAATAGTAAATGCAAATGGAGATATATGCAGTGAGTGCTTACTAATAAGACTTAAAACAACTTAATACCACAATTATTAATGGGTTAAAAATTTAGTATAGCATAATACTAATAAGATTTAACTTAGTCTACAAATTTTATTGATAAGAAATACCAGCAGCAATACACAGCCTGTATTGCAAAAGGAGTCACCATTGTTGCACATTAAAATTTAAGAATTTTCTTATAGTATAATAAAGCTTTTTAATAATAAAAATTTAAATAATATAATATACATGATTAATTTAGTTGAATTATCGAAAATCAAGAAATAATGCGTCTAATTTGTTATTATTTAATTAATTATTTTCAATCACATCAAATTCCTTAAAATGGAATTTGCTAAGAAGCAAGAATTAATATGGTTAAACAAATAATGTTGCTAAAATATAAATACCACAAAATAATTATTCATGTCACGATTTTAAAGGAAACACGCTCTGAATACCTTGTAAATTATTTTTAGAAAGTAGACATAAATTTTGACATTTAATTATTGTCAAATTTCATGAAAATTATTTTGCAAAGTCGTCCAATGAGGACATTGAAATTACCTTATATCGGCTGCTTCATATGCATTAACATTTTTTATACCATAATAATTTATTATTTAAAACTTTTGCTATGCATGAAACTGTGAAAATAAACTTAATACATTTCTTGTGTATTCAAGGAATTAGAGAAGATTGCACAAAAACTGAAATGATAAACTTTTTTGAAATACAATTATATGAGGGTTCACATTTGGTAATGGTTAAATTTAATATAAAAAAACAGCATTTCCCGAAGTGATTACTTTAAAAGCATTTTTATAATTTCACTTGGTTTTGACTCCGGCTCAATTATTATTCTAACCTTACCACATTTTAGCTGCCTAATGAGCTGAGTGGCTTTACCAGTGTATGTTTTGACAATGCAAAGCAAATTATAGCAAATTTATATGTCTTAGCAATGGCAAAGCCAAAATATTTTCAAAAGCAAGTAAGGCTATAAGAGGTCTATGTGGACCAATGTAATATTATTGCAATTAAGCCTATTATATATTTATATATATATATGATCCAACCGATCGATTTGTCAAATATACCTTTGTCAAAATTGATTACGTACATCGAATTCTAGTACTTCCTCTTAATTCAGATATATAATTATACGCAACACTACAAAGTGAAATCATTTAAAATCCATTGAAGGATTTAATAACATACTTTAAATGCATCAAAGGAAACGATTAAAGAAAATAATACAAGAGTTTAATTAGTCTCTTTCACATCATTTTGATAAAGGCAATCAAACAAAACTATACGGAATAATGACGATTGCGAGGATATCCGACTGCAAAATTTAAATTTATGTTATTAGCAAAGGCAAAATAATTGATAAAATTAAATATCTTACCATAACTTTCAAAATGATTGGTTTCGTTGAAACATAGTGGTTAGCTTCAATTTTAGGGCAATTTAGAGACTCTTGGGACAACAGAATCAAGATGTCTATGTTCTTGCAATTGTTCTATTATACTTACAAAGACTTAACTGCAAAAAGTATACAAAATTCATGAATAAAAAACAAAAGCAATGTATCTACATGTATAATATATTGAATTGAATGTCACTTATGAGTAGTTAAGATGGGCATGACCCCGTTCCAATGGGACACCCTGATGTTCTCGTAACACCCGTGGCTATTTGCCATGTGGAAATGAGACAATTCTATTGGACGCCATCTAGCAACGAAATATTTTTGACAAAACTTAATTGAACAAATTAATTTTTTGACAAAGTTTCTATTTTTGATTTCTAGGATTTAGGCAAACTGATATTTTTGATGACAAATTTCACTTAGGGCGTGTGTGTTGTAACAATGTTTAAACATGCAACGTAATGTTTTAAGGAAAACAATTCATAGATCTAAAACCCAAATAAATGATGTATTATTTGCATTAGAGTGTGTTTCCAAGTGTGTTTCCAAGTGTGTTAATATTGATGCAAGAGGTGGAAAACAACATGGAAAACAGCAATTGTGTATAAATTGTAGAATAAATTGTTACCACAATTTTTACTCATGAAGTTCAGCATTGTACAATCTTCAAGTTTCCATCTTCATTCTAAAATATGACAGCACTTCCACATTCACCCAGGAGGTGGCCGCCAGAAATGCGTTAAGCCATTTATTTAATGTGGCTGGCTTTCCCCAGGAGGCCTATTGTTACCACAGACCTAAACCATGAGCAAGGAAAACGATAATAACAATTCCAAAATAAAATATCTAGTGACATTTGATAACACCCAAGTACTATATAATTTGTAAAAATGTAAATTCACTTAGTGAAAGTAAGTATTTCATTACCAAATTCAGGCTAAAAAACTAGAATAAATATTCCCCATGCTAAGAATTATATGTGAAACAAAACGTATTGTATATGAGCTTTTTTTCGTGCAGACCAAGTTGTTATGCAGAACTTCACCACATCTAGGGAAATTTCACAGAAGTATCACCATTTATTTTTTGTAGTTGACATGAGAAATCACTTCGCCCAAACTTGTTATCCAGATTATTCAGTACATTGTAAGCT
>CABFPE010000124.1:571285-616088 GCA_900660155.1 Hofstenia miamia | reverse complement strand
TGTTTTATGATTTTAAATATATTTATTGGATTGTGAATTGTAATCGTCTAAGTAGTTTTTTGAATTCATCTCAGATTTTGAAAATTCGTAGTGGAAATAGGGTTAAAGATAATTTGCCAAATAGATTGTTTCTCAAAATTTTCAATTCACACTATATTTTGCATATATGGATCAATTATCTGGTTTGGTAATAAAACGAATTTACAAAATTAGATAAATTTTTTTATTGATTTCCAACAAGCCAAATTATTTCGAGTGGCCTAAATTTATAGGTTTATTGCCCATGTCGCTATATTTACATTTACTCGGCCCTGTTTTCAATAAGCAATTGCTATTATATTGACTGAATTACCAAACTGTAACAAAGATATAATATTTTTTACTAAGAATAGAGACAACACATTATTCAAGAAGTCAAGAGGAGGTGGTATATTAATATCAATTCCTAGACATTTCAAACCTAAAGAGATAAAGGATATATTCAGCATCAATAATTCTAATGATCAAAATTATTTTAACAAAGCTGAAAAAAGAAATATAAATGATTTAATAAATATTTATGGTATGTAAGTTATTAATGAAAAAATTCCAACACACATAAATTCAAAGAATTATTCATTGATTATATAATATATGAATCTCAAGAAAAAGCCAATATAGATTATTTTGTTACTGATTGCCGGATATCATGTGCAATATACAAAGAAGAAATTGAACCAATGAAAAAACCAATACATTATCAATATGTTCATACAAGATGTAATTTCAATAGACATATTATTCAATGACCTTTTATTACTAAATTGGGAATTCTTATATAATTTAGAAAGTGTTGATAAAAAACTAAAATTTATTACTGATAATTTAAATTATCTTTACAATAAACAATGCCCACTTATAAAGATAAAGCAAACTATATATGATAAAAAAATTACTGAAATGTAGACTATGGACAACAAATGAAACTAAGCTTTTAATCAAAGTGAAACATACAGCATATATAAAATACTGTAAGGATAAGAATATAGCAAACTTAATTGAATATAAGAACATAAGAAACCAAGTAGCTAATAAATGTAAACAAGGTTTAAATATTTTTTTGAAACAGTCTTTTGAAAACAAAAATAATTGACAAAAATGGAAATTCTAGTTTTTCCACAACAACAAATTTTTGGAAGTTCCAAAATTAGAAACGAAGATGATGAAATTATTAAAAACGGAAAATTAATAGCAACTACAGGGTGTCTGAAAAAAGTGTATTCACTCTTAGAATTATGAGAAAACCTTTATTTATGGACATAGAGCGAAATGAAATAGCATCGAAGACATGAGACAAATGTGTTTGAAGAATCATGTTTGCGAATGTTCAAATTGATGACCATTATTGTCCAGACAACCCTGATAACGCGCACCAAAGGATTCGCAAACGTCGCAAAACATGTCATTAGGAATATCACGACATTGTCTTTCAATTTCCAATTTCAATGCATCAATTGTCCTTGGTTTGTTGGCATAAACGTTGTCTTTTAAGTATCCCCATAAAAAAAGTCCATGGGTGTTAGGTCTGGGGAACGCGCAGGGTATTCAATGGGGCCNGAAGAAAAATGTTTTGAAAAGAAATGCAACTAACATTTCTTAATTATGGGAAGCAATTTAAAACAAGCTTCATAACATTCCAGACTCATTCATTGAGAATCTTAACAAATCTCTTGCGAGCCCAATCAAGCGAGTTTTGGACGATCATGGACACTCTGAAAAGTACTGTTACTTTGTATATAAATTCTACTTTTGTCAAATTTCTAAACCAAATAATTTACTTCTGAAACCAAAATGTTTGTTTGTAACTTGTTTGATTTTTCAACATATACTTCTTGACCAGGACAAATATTTTGAAATGGAAGGCATTCAAACGTTGTAAGAACAACTTCGTTATCATTTTGAGGAGTAGCATTATTGACGAAATACATATAATAGTTTAAGTTGCCTCAAAAATAGATGCATCCTACAGCAATTAATGAAACTCTTATTTTTTAGGTGGATGCGAAACTCAATGGCTTCCACTATGTATACAGGATGTCTCAAAAAAATGTACTCACTCTTAGAATTATGAGAAAACCTTTATTTATGGACATAGAGCGAAATGAAATAGCATCGAATCATGTTTGCGAATGTTCAAATTGATGACCATTATTGATAACGCGCACCAAGGGATTCGCAAACGTCGCGAAACATGTCATTAGGAATATCACGACATTGTCTTTCAATTTCCAATGTCAATGCATCAATTGTCGTTGGTTTGTTGACATAAACGTTGTCTTTTAAGTATGACAATAAAAAATCCATGGGTGTTAGGTCTGGTGAACGCGCAGGGTATTCAATGGGGCCCCTTCGTCCACTCCATGTGTCAGGAAAAACTGCATCAAGGTAAGCTCGTACATCGCGATGGTAGTGGGGAGATGCTCCATCTTGCTGAAAGTAAATTTCGCTGTCTTCACCAAACATCTCTGATATGTGGACCAACAATTTCCTGAAAGAAGTTGAGATAGCTCTCACCATTGACAGTTTCGTTTAAAAAGAAAGGTCCTATGATACCCAAGCGGATATTCCACACAACACTGTTACTCCTGGTAAGTTTACATGGCGTTCAATTGTTACGTGAGGATTTGCAGGACACCAGTACGTGCAATTATGGTGGTTAATGGTATCGTTTAATTTGAAGGTTGCTTCATCGCTCCACACAATTTTGTGTGCAAACTCGACATCGTCTGCACATTTTGCCAGGTACCATTCACAAAATTCGACTCTCCGGTCAGGATCGTCTTCGTTGAGAGCTTGACACAGCCTTGGAATGTAGCATTTCCAATGCAGACGCTTCATGATGCGGTTTACGCTATCTTTTGAGATGTGGGTTTCCGAGCAGTTTGGCGAAGTGATTTCTGTGGTGATCGAAGGAGTGCTTCCTGCACCTGTAGTTCTTTTCCAGGGGACGTAGATGTCCATTGGGGTCCTGAAAGTTTTTTGTTGATATTTTTAACGGTTCCATCTTCTTCAAATTTGTCTCTGATGCGCGCAATGGTCCGACGAGTGGGTTGCGGTTTTGCAAATTGATTTGTGAACCGGCGTTGCACTTCAGTGGCGTTTTCGGTCTTCCATAGCATTTCAGGACAAACGTTCTTTCTTCGAAACTAAGTTGATTTCCTTCCATAGCTTCAGTAATCCAGGATATCTACAACACAAAGAAAGACTGAGTACATTTATAATTATCAACAATTTGAACATTTCGCTATATGTCGCTAAATAAAGGTTTTCTCATAATTCTAAGAGTGAGTACATTTTTTTGAGACACCTGTATATTGAATGAATCATTTATAAACTTAGGAGAATGATAATTCAAAAGAATTTAAGAGACAAGAAAAAATTTTATTTTGCTTTTGTAACACTACATCAATTTAAGGAAACATCAATACATACACCTAAAAGTTAACAAGTCTCAGGGTCCAAGCAAAACACCGACATGGTTTATAAAAGAAGCAATGAAAATCACAAGTAGACCACTATGCGATATATTAAATCAATCCATTAATGAAGGTGTTTTTCCAGAGGAATTGAAAATTGCAGAAATAATACATATACACAAAAAGGGCGATTGATGAAGCTACTAATTACAGTCCAATATCAGTTCTATCAATTATAAGTAAAATATTCGAAAGAATTTTATATAACCAAATTAATGAATATTTCGAAAAATATCAAATAATACGATCTTTACATTTGGATCGAGAAAGAATGTCTACGAATAATGCATTAATTTTTGTTTTAGACGATTAGAAAAATCACATAGATAAAGGAGATAGTATTCAGGAGCGTACCAAGAATTTTCTGACGGGGGGGACGTCAAAATTTTTGAAAATATCGAGAAAATAGACCCTAAAAATGCATTTCACGATCCTAAATTTTAAATTTTTCAATTTTTTACGAAATTTTATTTGATTTATCGAGTCAAAATCAAATTTGGAACCCTGACGGGGGGACATTCCACCATGTCCCCCCCTGCGTACGCCACTGATAGTATTTACGTCTTATCATTAGATTTTTTTAAAGCATTAAATTTAATTGATCATGAAATACTAATTAAAAAATTAAAACATATATACAACTTTAATGAATATGTAACTAAGTCAATAACCTCAAATTTAACTAATAGACAACAATGCGTAAAAGTAAACAATGAAATCTCTAATAAACTAATAATTAATAAAGGAATACCTCACGGCTCAGTTCTAGGGCCATTAATATTCAATCTTTATGTTAATGACATCAATTTTAATGAAAACATAAAATGTGTCGAATATGCAGATGACACCCTGCTGTATTCAAACAACTACTGTGATTTATTAAGCGCACTGCAAACTGCAATATTTAATAATAAAATGTTGAAAGACTAGATTTATGGTATTAAGTATTTCTAACAAAACTGAAAAAATAATGTTAAAAATAAACAATAATATTATACAAGAAGAGACAAAAATTAATTGCTTAGGAATAATCTTTAACAATAAGTTAACATTTGAATTTGAAGTCAACAAAATAATGCAGAAAATGATACAAGGAATCAAAACACTAACTAAAATTCAAAAATTCATACCTATAAATTGGAAAATTACTCGAATAAATCATATATATTGCCTCATTACTCATATTCAGCCTGTATATTAACAACTCTCAATAAAATATTGAAAATCAAACTAGAAAGAATTTTCAATTGAAGTATCAATACCATCCGTGAAAGAAGAAATCAAGCTACAATCAAATAACTACTTATTTTCATTAGAATATCTACAAAAATTAAGATCTCTAGAAGTATTTTTCAAATTGAAGCCGAGAAACAAAATACCAACTAAAGTACATTTAAGAGCAAATTCTTAAATTTAAGAAAAATATGATGAAGAACTCATTCACTAATTTTTGTAATAACTTATGGAATGAATTACCACCTCAATATAATGAATAAAAATTAATTAAAGACTTTAAAAAAATGTAAAATGTATTTGAATCCAAGAAAAATCAACTATTTAAATTACCAAAAACTCAATCAATCCCAACAACCAAGCTTAATCATTGAACCAGAAAAAAACTATTTTTAAAATCTTAATAAGTACTTATCACTTTATTTGTATAATGATTATATGTACAGGGGATCTTAAAAATAAATAATATTTATTATTATTTCACAGCGTATGCCTAGAATTCTTGTGTTATTATTGTATATAATCAATGCAGTGAATTTGTCGAAATATTTTTAGCTTACAACGGATGGAACTGTATTATTTTCTACAAGGTGTAGTTCCAATGTAGCAGCATTGATAAACAGCGAAGCATCAAGATTTTATAACAAGAGCAAGACATTCTCAACATGCTTTAATTAACACTACAACGGCTGGAAAATTGTTATACCTAGAACGGCGAAACCCGTCAATTGACGATTTTTATTTTTTAATGAGTTTTTAAGCATAATAAAATTATAGCAACATATAATATTATGGTATACATTCTAAAGTACTATACAGTGATATGTTGGCAGTAAATGTTTAAAAAATGTTCAGTGTATGTCCTTCTAAAATGTAATGAAAAACGATTGTGCAATAATTCAACATCATTATTTTCTTTTTAATATAAGTGTATTTATTATAATGTTATCGCTAATGTACCTAGCTTGATTGTGTAATAATTCATCAAGAAAAATCATTCCTGAATTGAAATGAAGAGCTAGCGTTTCGAGTTTGTTACAAATTCGTGGCGCAAATTGAATATATCTCAGATCTAATACTTACTACTGGCGTATTGTAGAGACTTTTGTAACTGATTAGTTCGTCCAATAGGAACTAAATAACAATACACTTCAAATAAACTTAACATTTATTGGCTTTTGTGTCATGTCTCATCATTTCATCTATAATTTCTGCATTTATATACAATCGTTTGATTTCAAAATTTACATTTTGTTTTATCAGTTTTACTATGGCTAGAAGAAGAATTTCAGCAGAAGAAGTTTTGCGACNATTGAAATGAAGAGCTAGCGTTTCGAGTTTGTTACAAATTCGTGGCGCAAATTGAATATATCTCAGATCTAATACTTACTACTGGCGTATTGTAGAGACTTTTGTAACTGATTAGTTCGTCCAATAGGAACTAAATAATAATACACTTCAAATAAACTTAACATTTATTGGCTTTTGTGTCATGTCTCATCATTTCATCTATAATTTCTGCATTTATATACAATTTTTTGATTTCAAAATTTACATTTTGTTTTATCAGTTTTACTATGGCTAGAAGAAGAATTCCAGCAGAAGAAGTTTTGTGACGTGTACTTGAGCTTCCTTCCGATGAGTCTGGAGATGAATCCAGTAAGTTGGTGGCACCCAACTTGAATGACATGAAGCAGAGACTTTCTTTTTTTTCAAAGCAACTTCAGCAAAGTTAAGCGAGTTTGGCTGATCAGGAACAACAGAAATTTCATTTTCTCCAAAAACAGACGCCAGAATATCGGTTTCATCTTGAGCCAAATTTTCACCTAATATAGAATTGCTGATAGCATTCTCCAGTAGTGGTGAATGAATGATAGTCGAGTTCTTTTTGAGATAATTTGGGAATAGTGGAAATTCTTCTATCAAAGAATCGAAGAGTATGCGCACATCCCCAAGGTTAATATCTTCTTCCTGTAATTTAAGTGTGACAGAATTNAATTTGACAATAAATGTAATAATAAAGAATAGCTCACAATATGTATTTATTATTTACTGTATGTAATAATGTAAAATAGTTGCCATTAACATTTAAAAATTGCTAGAATTTTATTAATATTATTCAAATCGTCAATTGACGGGTTTCGCCGTTGTAGGTATATTCAACAATACTTTATTTTCAAGATGAGTTATCATAAAATTTTCTTTTGCATTTTGTGACACTTCAAAAATGATAAAAACTCACGAGAGGGTTATAAAAAATATTTCTTTAAAAAAAATTATAGCAGTTTTAAAATAAAAAAATCGTCAATTGACGGGTTCCGCCGTTCTAGTGTTAAACAATAGAAGCGAATTTGTCTCAAAATCAGGTTAATTATGATCTTGCTAAAACTAATTTCCTGCAACATTCCTTTAAGCATAACAATCCTGAATTATGCAAATTTGTATGCAAGTACTGTAAACAGCACATTTGCTTAAAGTGAATATTTTTGTATTTTTGCCCCAACAAAAACACATATCTCATTTTGAAATTAGTGCATATTTTCCTTTATATAGTAATGTCTTATGTAATGAGAATTTAAATAGAAAAACTGCAAATTTTGTTTTTTGATACCTATCTTTCATTTGCTTTGTTTTCGTTTGTTTTACTTGAATGCGTCAATTCTGATAACTACATATGAGTTTAAGATATAGAATCGTCAGGCTTTCTAGTCTTAATTATATTGAGAAGACAACCGAAATTAAGCTTTACAACAGACCGTATGTTATTAAGAAACAACTAAAAGATCTATTCTGGCCATATTACAGATAGCAAAAATTACTTCGTGAGTTAAGAGAAACTCATTACAAATTGTTAAAAATTCTTTTTAATAATTGGATAGTGTACTTTTCAAAATTTTAAAGAGTGCAACCCTTGAGGAACACCAGCAATATAGCCAGGATCTTCTATAAAGCTATTGATAGTGACGGAATGATAGCGTGAGTTGACGCATTAAGCGTGGCATTGAGTTACTTGGACTCAGGTTTTACATCTAAGGCCACGGTTAGACTATCAATTGGTTCAAAAGTGACCTGTCACATTTTGATTGAATCGCACGTCTAACCACCCGAGATAATTGGCGATGTGACGATCACAAAGAAATCGTGCGCGTTCGATTTCTTCGTGATCGTCACATCGCTAATTATCTCGGGTGGTTAGACGTGTAATTCTTTCAAATGTCATAGATCACTTTTAACCAATCACCTAGTCTAACCGTGGCCTAAGAGTCAGAAGAAATATACATGTAAATAATTGTTTAAAAGATTTTTATGAATTTCTAATTTATGTCAACCTGAACTATGTGCACAAGAGGGGATTTAATTTTCTAATGATGATTATTTAGAGAAATTAAAGACTTATTTTTCTAAATTTTAATTTATTTGCGCACATTTGTACAATATATTGTAATTACATACTGAAAAGCAATATAATGTTCTCATTCCCATCATCACCATGAACAACATCATCATATTCCTCTTGCGCCTCTTCTTAAATCATGACATCATCTATAAATAGATATATATTCAGATTTAGTTAAAATATGCCAAAATTATGAGCAAAAATGAATTTGAAACCATCAAATTTAAGACATTTTCAATTCTTCATGGAATAACAAATACATATTTTCACTCAAAAACAATGTTTACGTACAAACTTAGGAAAGTAAAGGTATGGATGAAGGTAAAACTGGGGAAGGCTTTGATACAAGACAATTCAACAAATAGGTAATGGGCATACAGTAAAACGACTTGTGAAGAAATAGTTGTCACTATAATAGTTTTAGATGAAATTATGCAAGGGAAAAATAACAATAAATAAAGCCTCACAACCAAACTTATGAGGTAAAATCTAGGGAAAAGTTAGTGAACAAGTGCCATTTGGTATATACATGTACTCCGCAGAGAGCATTATCAATCTGAAAGAGAGAATTGAGGAAACGAACTCCAATCTCATGCTTACATATATTTATATAAAGATAAAAATGATACAGCTAAGCAAGCAAAGCCCATGAAGTGTGAAAACAGAGATATTATATATTAAAAAATTCTACACAAATTGATATGGAGGAAATTACACGAAAATACTAAAAAAATCGTTTATTCAATGGGTATATTAAAGCGATAACTATTAATATTAATCTATATGCAAATATATTAAATCGTATACAATATATAATTGTACAAGTTTATAACAATTTAGTGAAAAACAAAATAATTCCATATGTATATTTAATTCTCAATGCGATTGTTGAATTACAGTTTTCTTTTCTTTGCAAATACTATGTACTTACACGTCAAGTGTATTATTTGGGACTCGAACTTTAAAAATTCCTGCATCCAATGAGCTCTTAAAGATTTTAGTGTTCAGTAAAGAAAATGTAAAATATTCGATTTTAAATATATTTACCGACCGGCTTAGAAATATTTTGGCAATTAATACTGAATATTCTGAAAACATACATTTGCAGAAAATTTTTTGAAATGGTCATTTATAGTGCTATCGCCAACAAGACGTTTATTACCTAAATAGAATAGTCTACCTATACCATGACATCACTTTGCCCATGACCTGTAACTTTGCCACGCCCCCTCCCAATCCGAACTCCTGGGTACGCCCTGAATTACTTAGTAGACGCAACCAGTTGACTATTTTATTGAATTTTCTTTTAACTTAAAAGTCACATTTTTGGATAATATGAGACTTATCACTACGTTACTCACATGCCCATACTTGAATAACTTTTTTAATTAATACGTCATGAATGAAGTGCATTTAAAAGGTACAAGAATGTCTACTTTTAAACACAATTGAATCCGAAGTTTCAGAGCTCACTCCTGATTTTTTGTGTTTGGCATTCCTAGACACATTTCTATAAGCCTTTGCCATATATGGTAGTTCATTCTATCACCTTGATAGTTATTAACCTTTATTCTCCGTAAATTTTAATGTGATGATGATTATTATTATATCCGTTTATATAAACATGATGGTCTCTGATACAGTTTATAAATTGTTGGTAAGTTCAGATATACATTGATCAATCATAAATTTTAAAATTGTAGTAACATTCAGTTGATAAACCTTATTCTGTCATTCCCCACACAAACAAATTTTTAAACCATTGAAATTCCTGCACCATGCTGAGGACAATTCCCGCTGATACCTTGATCCTAATATATGCAAACTCTCTTGAAAATCAGCTTCATCTAATTGGGTGACTGTTTTGGGAGTGACAGCAAACATTTAAAGAACACTATTGTCAATTTTTCAAGTCGAATTGCCTTGTCGAATGCCTTAAGAATTTTTCAAATTTGAATCCTGGGCGAGATTCTAGAATAATTTCATCAATTGCTTCCTCTTCGTGAAGTCTGGTTTTTTGATTTTATGTTCAAAATATTTTGTCATAAGGTCATTAACCATTTCTTGTACAGTACATTCCATTTAGCATTTATTCTGATTCCATGAAAGACTGAAATGTCTGCTACTGAATGTATTCCAAAATCCTTAAGTTTGTCATTTAATCCTGGTTGACAAGAGTATAACTAACGTTTTGTTCAAATTTTTTAATGTTAATGCAAATTTTTGGAACATCATAATCTATTTTACTAATTCAGTTGAATAGAGAATGTTTCGTTTATACAAATTTTAAATCACCAATAAATGAATAATAAAGACGCATTGTTATAAAAAAATTTGAATTGTGATAGTGATAATGAATTTTTTAAAAGCGAAATATTAATTTCAGGTAAACATAAACATTCATAATCAGCATACAAACATTATTCAAAAAACAAATATTTTTTTTAAAAAATAACGTTGGTGTTTTTACACTTAGTCTTTAAATTATTGCTGTCACTCACAATTCCCAAGAACTTGTATCCTGTGAATACATATATTTATCTATAATTACAATTTTTTTTACTATAATTCTATGTTAAAAATTTCGATTATATATTTTTAAAGTTTTGCACTTTAGAGAATGCATTTGAGAAGAGTTAACTAAGTTAACTAACGGGAGCTCGCGCTCCCCCTACACCCCACTGGTTCTGCCACTGAATTATATATAATATAAAAACATGAATTGTCATAATTAGAAACTACAATTTTGATTTACCATTTTAGGAAAGCGACAATTGCCAAATATTTGTTTCACTGCATTGGAAGGAAAATTGCGTCACAAAAATCAACTAAAAATGATAACTACTTAATCAAGATGAATGCGGTCACTCTTTTTTATGAAATATATGTATTTTAAAAGAGCAAGGAAAAAATTGAAAAACGCTAGCATAATAGTTTACACTTCGAAATATTCAAAAGGAATTGAACTTTAATTTTTTTGTAATCGCATTCACATTTCCACTAAGCGTGTACTTGTTATGACTAAAGAACTTACAAATTAAATTTAACTAATGAGATTAGAAATGAAATCCACTTCTTTTGGGACAAAGATTTCATTAGAGGCCTTGAACCATTAACCTTAAACAAAAAATGAGGTATCATTTCGATATCTAAAGACAATTATGCGCAAAACTAGTATAATATTCTGCTTTTACAAATCTAAATTTTTCTCTACCTCCTACTTGAAGTTAACAAGATACAGAGGAATAATTCAAAAATCATTGAATACGTTTATGCAATGAAAATATTAATCAACTTAAGAACTCAATGTATTATAACTAGTAATACCATATATCATTAGCCAAGGATGAATTACAGTGCATTGAAACAAACAAATAAATAAATTACTACACATGTCAATAACTATACACTTGACTATAAACTTGTTTATTATTAGAAATGTATGCGATTGCGGAAAGTTACGACAAAAAAATTTAGCACGTCGCTCACATATCGATATACAGAAACCGTTCGCGGTCGACATATAGTACAAAAACATTAATTTAAACTAGAACAAGAAATCTGAAGTAAATAATCTGTCACAAAATAATTGATAAATATATTGATTTCTTAAGAGAACATTTTCCTCTAAATGATTAATGCAATACTCATGATTTATTATATAGTAAGAATGAAATTCAACAATTAATAATAGTTAGATACTCCAATCCGGAGCAACATGTAAAATCAGAATCTTAGTAGAAATTATTGACCAAAAATACATGATAAATATAATTACCACTTATTAATGTATCCAACTCATTGTAAGAGGATTAACAGTGCACACCAGGTGACTTCAAGCATTTCTAAGAATTGTGTGACAGTGAATACCGCACATAGTATTAACAAAAGAATAAATTGACATAATTAGGCAAAATCTAAATAGAAACAATTTGAGTACAAATATGATTTAATACAAGCATTTAAATGCACAAAATTGCGAAAAATCAAGTTAAGCAAATTTTAAATTATGATTTGAAAGTGATTTTCTACAAACAATGGAGTAACCGAACATCATTTTTTGCGTAAAGATTAAAAATGAAATGCGTTTCTTGTTCATCAGCTACGACTTTAGAGTATGCCACACAAATCTAAATTAGAATGCAATTGTGCTGAAACTTTAGATACATAATGTATAAAAATTATTTTAAAACTAAAAGCATATATATTTTTTATTGCTTTTCACATTTTTGTGTCTCTCATTGCGTCTTTTCTAATGCTGAAAGTAAAGTATAATGCACCATTAGCTCATAACACTCAAGGCTAGAAATGTTTTACATTAGTAAGTAAATCAAGGCGGAAAAGGAAACATTGTGCAAAGTGTGTGATGAAACATAAAATATCACGAGAACACGAACTAGTTTGCGACAGTTTGCAAAAAATTATATGGTGTACTGGAAAGTAAGATAACAAAGGCAAACAAAATTAGGCAATTTCCACAATAAATGTAAATTTTATTTAAATATAAGTGAAATTTTATATGCTGGTATTTCTCCACACATAGTAATGCGTTAAATACGTTGGAATAATGCGCTAAATAACATTACTTTTAATCCCAATACATACAGACATAATAATATCTTGAAAGACAAAATAATATTTGAGTTTCTCATAATACTGTTAGTAACAATTTTGATTGAATACTAACCCTAAAGATGTGCATTTATGATGCAAAAAGGATTCACATGGCTGGTAATTCCTACAAAGTATGTATTCCACTCTTCATCTTTAGTTGTTACAGATATAGTAACATCAGCTTAAACTAAAGCCTGCATAACTTCTTTTGCAGCACATCTCGATACTCAACCAACAGCACACTTCCCAATATAAAATTAAATATTTGTTCTTGTTCCGAACAAGCACAGCAAAATAATCACTTATAAGGATACTTCTTTTTATTTAATTATAATAAATTAAATAAGCATTGAACTGTAGTTAATAATTGAAATATAGCAAACATTTATATATAAATGGTCAAATACAACAAAACTGTTTAGCGTTAATCCTATTTACAAATAGCTAAACAGATACAGTGTCACTTCTTGCTTGAACAATTTTTTTACGTAATTTATCAGCATGTGTTTGTCGTGAAGAATTACGAGACCCTACAGGAGAAATGTTTACTGAACCAGATCTTGATAGTGTATCTGAAAATCCAGAATCAAATGACTGCTGCCTGGAATCAATGCTTAAGAGTTCAAGATCAACTTTTTGCAAAGACGTTTTGACTCCAGTTATTGGTTCCAGCTTCCTGGAACTTTTACTAAATAGTTCATTAGATGGTTGTTTTGAGAAAACTTCATTCTCTAGTTTACTTCGTTCTGATTTTAATTCAAGAATAGTCGGAGAAGCACGGGAATCATCATATGCCGATTCAATAGAATCTTGAAGATAGATAACATCTTCCTTCAAATAGCGTATTTCTGTAAATAGCATATTACGTAAATGAATGGCAATATCCGTGACATGAAAATAGTTTAGTTTAGGTAACAATTTATTAAGTTTTTCTGGTAAATGTTGATTGTATTGGTAAATCTGATTTGAATTTGCATTTAACCTAGCAGTAAGCGGCCTACATATCGTCTCATCACAATATTGAATTACATGCGAATTATGATTCTTCAATATCTCAACATATTCAACATTTTCTCGATTTGCCTTTTCTCTAAGCACATTCAAAAACATTTTTATGTCTGTTTTTAGCTTTTCTTTAGTCGAACTGTTTGAAAAAATTGCAACATCTTTTTCTAAATTTGGAATATTTACAGAGGACAAAATATCAACTAATGCATCTATTTCATTGTGTAGGTCAATACATTCTTCAATGATATCTACCCCGATAAGAAGCTTAATTTGCTCATGTTCAATATTTGGAACTGTTTCAGTTATCATAGACCATAATGAAAATGGTTTCTCATATGTAGCCATTTATAACTAACATGCCTCCATTTTGTAGCGCCTAGCTACACTTTTATTAATGCAATAATATCATATTTAATTTAAATCGAATACCAAAGTTGATGTAGATTTTTAATGTAGAATCATAGCAAAAATTAAGCATTTATTTTCAAATCAACATAAAAAACCTTGAGATCGACATAGCAAATCTTTATGACCAAAAGACCAAAAATTAAGCATGAATGAGGTATGAAAATCAATAACATTGAATGGGTCAGTCAAAATATTGTCATATATCCATTAAAATATTTATCTGAATATTTTTAGTAAAATCAAGTATAATTTTTCATCACTGAGAATAGATTACAACTTAAGAAACAACTGTTTATTTAAATCAAAGACTAAATTTTGATGTCCTTTTAGATGAATTTGATATTTACGTTTCATTTATGCATAATTTTTGTTCATTTGGTCATAAAGATTTGCTATGTTGATCTCAAAGTTTTGTATGTCGGTTTGAAGGTTGCTTATGTTCATAAAAAGTTCCAACCAAAAACAGCTTTCAACATATCAGATTCATAAAGTCAATTTCACGTTTCTTGCTTAAACATTGAAATTTTAATTGATTATGTGTTAAATTACAATAATTTTTAATGAATTCTATCTTATTTATGCTCAAAACAGAATTTTTTCAATTGATTACAAAAGAAAAATTTGACATAATTTGACATAAAGTTTTGAAATTTTTGAAAAAAAAATTTCTATTAAGTTGCATTGTTGAATTAGATGATTTTACATTTTTTAAGCAATTATAAGATGTAATCATTTAATGCATAATATAATTGTAAAGTAGGGTTTTCAAGCACTCAGCAACTTGATCAGAAAAACTTGGAAGGGTAATCATTAATGCATGAACTCAAACATGAATGAAACTTGAATGAACTCAAAAATAGCATGAAAATGAAATCATTTTAAATTTCAGTATCAATTGCAAATAATTATCTCTTAGCATGCAAGACTTGTAATTATTGCAAAATAAGCAAACTCAATGTGAAAACACTGTTCTAAGATTGTTTTGTCTAAACAACTTTTGGAAGATTCACTGATAAGTGGACATATTAATAGTTCAATCCCAGGGTTTTTAGTCAAGTTCAAGTTCCCAGTCAGAGTTTGCTTTGCTTATCTAATAAACTATATTTGTGATTTTATATATTCAATTTATTTTGTATTGAATAGGGATCTTAATATGAAAAACCAAATGTACAATATCCTTTATATCAATACTTTCATGTTTTGTTCCACTGTAACATATTTTTAATGCAATCTGAATTCCTTCAATGACTTGGAGGAGGAACAAAGCATGATTCTCAAACTGTCAGAACTTGATTTTGAAATAAAGGTCATCTCCACAACCTCAGGATCCTCTTTTGGACTATGTATGGAGATAGGGATATTTAATCTGAATTAAGCTTGCTCTTGTTCATATTCCAACATGGGGATGTCATGTAGGATTCACTTAAAGTTACTATATCCATTTCTATATTGCTTTCCTTTCACTACAGACTTCTGTTGTTAATGAACTAGTTATAATCTTGAGAAATGAACAGAAGTTAGACATATTTTACATTAACTTAGATTATTTAATTATATAAACATTACAAACTTCAATATAAAGTTTCAATAATGCTTTGGAGAAAATTGTCTGTTTCCAGTATTCAATGCTATTTAGCAATTGATAAAGAAATGAAATTCATAATATGTAAATACATTTTGTTTAAATAAAACACTAAATTTAGGAATGAAACCAGCTTAGGACAAGTTCAGCAATTAAAAGCTTCTTGAAATATTTCTGAAGCACTTGTAAATTAGTGTATCTCACCACATTGCTTTATGAGTAAATTTCATATCTAAACAAATTATATTTACTGGTAATTATCATAAAGGATTATCTGAACTACACAATTTAGTCAGAACAACATAATCAGACCAATTAAATAATGTAGTTAAGAAATATTTTCAACTTTTTCATCCAACTTTATGTAAAAGACAACTTGTTTGACAAAGGTATCTAAATACCATGTAGGAGTATTATGTATATTTATTGTTACTACATCATTACAAACTTTTCTTACATTGAGCTATTTATAATAAAAGCAAACTAAACAATATATGTCATTGCATACCTATAAAGTGTGTTGCTTTCAATGTGATGCCTTCATGACAGCAATGGCTGCAGTTTGAATTGCAGGGGTTGCCATGTGTTGGCTTTGCAAATCACATGTTTGCATAAATTTGTGCAATGATCACCATCCAATGTCTTCATTCAAAGAAGTTCTTTTAGATCTGTGATGGTGTTTCCTTTAAACATAATTCCCATGAATTCTTTAGGGTAACTAAAGTCTGGATGTGTATTTCTGCACCTACTTAAAACTTACTTAGATAGAAGTTGATACAAGTTATTTACATTTGTAAATCATGACAATAATTTCGTTTTATCTTTATTTGTGTTTTGTTCTTTAATCCTCCAAGAATCCACTGTTCAAGAGAATAGCTGCCATGGATGAGGGAGTATTAAAGACAGGTCTATTACAGTTAAGCAAGTTTTACACAACAATGTTGAATCATTTGGGTACAGTTTATTGTAATGGTATCTTATACTTTTTTGTAGACATTTAGCTTTTGGTTGTTATTCTAACCTTTGAATCTAGTTTGTGTTTGTCAATTGTGCTATGTAGCAAGAATTACTGGTTTTGTTTTGTGTAACCAAGACCAAGTTTGTTAAATATTTTGTTTACTTATTGTTTTAAAAATTAATGAGAGTAAGATTTTTATGTGATCTCCCTATTGAACTCAGTAACACCAGAAGATTTGCTGCTACTGTTTTGGAAAAGAGCATTTACTTATATATTTAATTATTTAAGATAAACATCTTTAAGTGAAACTAACATAAATTTTTCTAGGTTTAACCATAACACTGTTTCATAATGTAAACAATTAAGATTTTGACAGCTAACATTAATTTAGTAATTAACAGTGCATAGGGTTAAAGAAACACAACAATTAATATAAATTTATTTCATCTGTTTCACTTCATGCAATTAATAACATTCCAGTTGTTGTGAACTGTTTGCAGCTAGAATCTAATAATGTAATGATTACCACTACTTATAAAATAATGTAATTCTTCATAACCATTAATTAAATAATTGTTCATAACTTTGGTAAAAGTGTAAAAGTGGAATTACATTATAAGCTTTTAATATAAAACCCTATACACAATGACTAAACCTACAACAACAAAGTTTAGGGTCTAGTTGCAAGCATAACCTCACAATTCTAAAAATCCTGCCCTAACAAAGATCCTGATCATCAAATGTACTTTAGGCAAATATAAAAACAAGATTGATTATATAATTGTAGATTATAGTTTATGTAAAAATGAAGAAAACTACTTACAAACATTGTAGAGTTCCTACAAAATAATCAAATGAATAAAATGTCCATATACAGAGTTAGTAAGAAATTTGCATTATTAAGTTAAAAATATATATCCAAGTTTTGTAGAGTAACTGAAAGTAAGTTAAATAGTAGAAAAGTTAAATAAGGAAAAATAATAAATTTATTATTAAATTTATAAAACTGTGGAAAACAAAACTTCCCTATCACTTTTTCTTGGTTTATCTTTTTCAGCTAGAGATGTAGTCACATTCAGATACTCCTTTGTGAAACACACAATCTTGATTATTTTATGTTTGAATTGCAAACAGAAGGTAACCTTTATGATTTTTCTTACAACAGATGCTGTACATTTAAAATTATTATGAAAGAACTAAGTGTATTTTGCCCTTGACTCTTCATCAGATTAGCTTTGCGTACTACAAATTAATATTTTCTGAATTACTAAAAATATATAAAATAAAAAATGAAACTAAATTTTATATTTTCATGGATGACATCACATTAACCCAACATATTATATATATATATATATACAGTACTGGCTAAAAGTTTGAGAAAACTTTCCAAATTTAGAAATTTTTGTATTTTACACTAAAAAACGCAGTGTAAAAACAATATAATAACATTGTGTAGAAATTAAATAGCTAATTCAGAAAAACTCACTAATATTTTGTATGTCTGCCATTATATGCCAAACACAGAACAATTTGATTTGACATTGAATTGACTAGCATTTTACAATAATCATCAATAATCTCTGTGCACCATACCACTATAATTTGCCTCTTCAGATGGTCAAGTAATATGCCTTGATGCTTCCTCATACAGTTTTTGATGTGATGCCAGCAATTTTCTATGATGTTGAGGTCTGGGGAATTTTTCAGCCAGTTCTCAAGCAGCTGAAAGTCTTGTGATGTAATCCACTGTTTCACAACTTTGGTGCTGTGGCAAGGAGCTATATCTTGTTGTAGTACAGATGTTCTGCAAAGCTGCATAAACATGGGAACTTTCTCCTGAATTATTATGAGGTAGGCCTTGGCTGTGACTGTCTCATTGTAAGGAACAAAATGCAGACCAGCACGCCCATTCACAGTTAGAGCACCCCAAATCATCACAGAAGGTGCTGAGCAAACAGTTTGTTGAATGTAACATGCATTGAATCTTTGGTTTCTTGGTTGTTGAATGTGTGGCCAGTATGATGCAAACTGGCAAATCATGGATTTGTCACTAAGTGTTACTTGATGCCACATCTCAGGGGTGTAGTGCTGGTATTGCCTGCAGAAGTGCAACTGGTCTTCTTTGAAAACAATCAGGGTTTGGCTGCTGGTTTGCACATTGGAAGCTCAAAGGTAGTATTCAATCAATGCCTAATGGTGTGTTTTGATACATTTTGCACTACCACACCTAGATTTGTTTTGACTTCAGGAGATGAAGAGAGTGGTTGATTGATGACATAACAGTGAATGAGACTGTCAGTCTGAGGGATTGTCACTTTTGGTCTTCCAGACTGCTTATGAGATGAAAAATTTTTGTAGTTGCTGATAATGAGAAACACTTCTGGATACCAAAGATACTGACATGCCCATTCTAACAGCTATAGCATGATAATTGTATACATGATATGAATTTGAGAAAACTTTTTGTGTAAAATTTCACTACCATGAACCATATTTCAAACTATAATGATAGTGCTTTTTTAGTGAAAACGTATTATGTGTAAATCTAAAGTTGTGTTAATTTGATTTAAATGAATCTGTTGTAAATTCTAAGAAAAAATCAGGAATTTCAAGTGTTCCCAAACTATTGGTCAGTACTGTATATATATATATATATATATATACATTTAAGGGCCTTGTGTATGTAAATTTTGAAAGAGCTCAACAAAATTCTTCCAAACCAAAATTTTCCATACACAGAGTGCTTCCCAGCTTTCCCAGATAACAATTTTGGTTCTTTTTATGTTGTCTATTGTTGTTTCATAATTTTGGCTGTTGCAGCAATTACTAACAACTTCAGTAATAAATAATCAGTGAGCAGTTGCTCAGAAATATAACTCACTTTGTCATTCTTGTTACTAGATCATTTTAATATAAAAAAAAGGATTTGCACAACCTTTTGTGAAATTTAAAATTTTTGAAAATTATATTATACTAGGTAAGTGAATTTTCAAAATAATTTATTCATAAATATTTGGACAATTTGAGATTGACAGTTAAATTTAAACGTTACATTTGAGCAGAAGATATTTTTCATGATTTAAGAAAGCACTTTTTCAAAATTGTACTTAATTTTAGATTTTAAAATTTTTGTTAAAATAGGCAGATTTTTATGCTCATTGTTATCATTTATATATAAGACATTCATTTAAATGTTTAACAAATGTTTACATTGAAAATGTTTGACAGTATTTGAAAGATAATGGTCTTCCCTTTGTTGGGCTTGTGTTTGTTTAAGCAGTAATGCTTGAACTTAACTGTTCAGTAATATAAAATGGTATTTTTTTAATATAAAAGTAATGCTAAAACAATCATGTGACAACATAAAAAAATGTTGTTAAGAATTAAGACCTTAAAGTATTGATTTTTTCACAAACAACAACCAAAATGCAACCTAATGTGACATTGTCCAAGTAATGAAATAGTACCATTTCAATGCTAAAACAATGTTGTTTTTGATACATAAAACAACCACATAGCAACACAAAACAATGTTGTTTAGGTCTTAAATTCTTATCTAGGATTTACTAACAAAGTATTCAAATGAAAGGCCTCAAATTTTTTCTCACACTAAATTGAGCATATAGAATGATATTTTTAATAGTTATATCAATTATATGGATTTTTATATGGCACACTACATAGTGCTTCTTGTTAATATATTTTCTCAACAAAGCACCTCTCAGCCCTGGATTTTAATCATGATAAATCATGTGCTGCATTGACATTTAATAGTGTTTACTTAATTCTTTTTCAAAGTTGCATGAATCCTTTGCTTATATTATTCTTGCAAGAGGTTTTGAATTCTTCAAATGTTTTACAAGACATAAGAGAGCTTATTGATTTTCTGGAAAGAAACAAAGATGTTCACAATTACAAAGCATCAACAATTGTTCTATATTTATCTTTAGTGAAAAATTTTTGTCATACATTTTCCTTCATTATGCTGAAATTAATTTTAAAATGAAGAGGTGGGAAATTCTTATTTCACAGGAATCTAAAAAATACAATAAAGCTGTGAGGCAAGCTATTATTTCAACAAAAAATTTAAAAATTAATAGAGTGCAAAAAGTGTCAAAATATACAAAAAATTCTTTCAAAGATGTTTCACAACTAGAATTTTTTGAATTCAGAAGTGTGTTATTTCTTCATATACAAAGCACACACAACATTCAGCTTGGGTCAATATTAAATCTTTCATATAGAAATTTGAAAAAAAATAAAAGAAAATGAGCCATTCATTATTAAATGTCATAAGACAAGTCAAATGCATACTTTTATGATCAAGTTAAAAAAATTTGAAATAAATATGCTCAACAAACTGAGTGAAATATATTTTTATAAATTTGGCAAATTTAATGAATGGATAATTTCTAATGGTTCCAGCAAAATCTAAGCTGGTATAAAATAAAACTGTGCATAAATATTTTCCCCAGTATTCTGAATTTGATTTTAGACCAACATCTGTTTGTAAAATGTTGGATTTAGTTATTAATCAAAATGAAAGTTCAATGTCAAATGACATAATTTCTGCTCACTATAGTAAAATGGGACATTCTAAAGAAACTGCCACAATCATTACCTAAAATGCCACATTTCACCAAATTGAAGATTTCCACTCTAAAAAGCTTGCTTTAAAAAATCAATAATCAACATCAAAAATGAAGCAAATAAAAAAATTTACAAATGCAATTATTAAATTTGTTTTTAATTCATGTTTTTAATTATTTCTGTTAAGATGTTTAACACACATTGATGCAAGTATGTCCAAAGCTAAATACTATACTAATTTTATCAGTAAATCATGGACAAATTTTTAAAAATTAAAAAAAATTCTTGAAAAAAATCCCTATAATTATATCCACAAAGGTCTCTATGAATTGCAAACTCAACAAAGCACCTCTGAAAATAACAAAGCCCCTCATAAAAGTATATATATATATATATAGTTATACTGACTGCTGTGGACAAAACTGGGCCTTCATTTGACCACTGTGTACAACCAAATTTTGATAATGACTGCTCTGGACAAAAGGTCTGAAAGGACAATAAATTATTTGTCCAAGGCCAAATTTCATGTAAATTATTGGTCCTACATGCATAAAAGACATATNGAGTATATATATGAAAATGATTATAAACGACGAATATAAGTTCTGTATAAATTACAAACAGCGAATATATATGTATATATATATATATATAGTTATACTGACCACAGTGGACAAAACTGGGCCTTCATTTGACCACTGTGTACAACCAAATTTTGATAATGACTGCTCTGGACAAAAGGTCTGAAAGGACAATAAATTATTTGTCCAAGGCCAAATTTCATGTAAATTATTGGTCCTACATGCATAAAAGACATATCCCAGTAAATATTCTTATCCCATCATGTTTACCTGTCATCCTATGGGATACCTTTCATTTGGAAACAAGTCCCATTTTGGTACCAAGTGTGTTGAAATTTTAATTTCCTGGGCATTGAAACTACTAATTCCCATGGGAATAGTGGGTCATGTAGCACTTCACAGTGAAAATTCCTAAAATTGCCCACAGAAAATCAGCTGTTGATGCTAAGAGCCTCAAACTTTGCATAGATATGCTCAACATGGATACAATAATCACTGTATAGTCAAAGTCCACATAACTCAAAATTTGCAAATTTCAGAAGTGAAATACTGCCACATACAAGGGAAAAGTACACAGCAGTTGACGAAAATTATTATTCAGACCAGTGTGTACGTTTTTCAACATACACAGTGGTTGCTATACCTATATATATATATATATATATATATATATTCTGCTAAATGTTCTTCAAAAACCTCATCATGATGTGTTTCCAAACATAAATATTTGAAATTCTGTAGGCTAGTGTCTTTTTAATTTGCATACCCCCATTGCATGTATATTTCAGTTCAAGTGAATACTGTGAGAGTATTGACCAAATAATAGGAATATTGTTATTCTCACTGGATGCCTTAAAAATTTCAGATCATTTCCTCCCAAATGTAAGGTTCTTGCAATTTCCATAGCAAAAAAGTAATTGTTCATGTGTCTCGCATCAGGTAGAAGCTATAGGAACATGATGATTCAATAAATAAATGCCTTATAGTTAATCTCTGTTATGCTCTGTAAATATAAAACATAAATGATGTGAGATACAAGTTCTTGGCATCATCCCACAATTAATGAAAAACTAGAGTAAAACTATTTGCTAAGCTTAGATTGGCATATAATCCAACTTATTTTTATAATAAAAAACAAAATTTTACTAGAATTTACTTGAGTAGGATTTTTTACATTACAGTAATTTGTTTTCACTTGACAAATTTTAAACTGAGTGCTTAAAAACAAAATGGAATAACATGTGAAATTGATAAACAAAAACATATATTGAGTCCTTGCTGCATGATGATTAAAGCTGCACAAATATTTTCATCACAATTCCAGTGCCATCACATGGGGAACATTTATTTTTTCCTCTTAAATAAAAGTCTGATAAGAATACATACATGATCTCATTAAAAAACTTTTTGAAATCCATGCTGTAATGTGTTTCAAAATTGAAGAAACCATCAACTAACAATGATATTTTAGCAATAAATTGTATAGAGGCAAATACACAATCAGAAACACAGATATATTGTTTCACTAGGTGTTTGTGTGCCATAGCTTAGAGTTAAGAGACAAAAAAGAAAATATAATCACTAATATTTATGTAATTTTCTAGGCTATAAATCCTTATATTAATAAAATAAGTTTAATTAGCTATTTAGACAATTATATTTTGACAAATCCAAGGGACATGTTGCTTATGATAGAAAAAATCCCACTTGGGATAATTCACCAACAACAAGTATTTTTTAATTTTGTTGCAAATATGAATGTATAAAACCAAGAAATAACATTGTGATTGATTCAATATAACTCTTTAATTGTTTTATTTATGTTTAATATAAATTAAGGAAAGCTAACTGATCTTGCACATCATTAGAATTCCATGATTCCTGAAAGCAGCACTTAGAAACATTCTGTGTTAGGACAAGTGTGCATAGAGGCATTATATTTCTAGGAGTTTTTCTACTCAATTTTCCTTTTGATTGATTTAATTCTTATTACATGACTAGGCTAAACTTCTTGTTTTACTTCCAAATCCATGTAGGTTGATAATAAGACCCCTAAGCATAACTAAATGTTACTTCTGTAATCTAATTGACATAAATTACTTACAGCACAACAAGTATATGTTCATATTTAGCAATATATATATATGTAAGGTAACTATTTATATTTCTCAGTTGTAAGCACAATTATAAATAATATCATAACAAAGTTAATCAATGCTAAGGAATTAAGTAGCATCACAAACATAATAAAAACATGCAGAGCACTGATGCTCTGAGCTTCAACAACTTGTGTTCAAAACAACTGGCTTCTATATTTCATCAGACATTTGGCTTTGATTTTAAGTCCCAGAAACATGGATCAGCATCTCTTGAAAAATCTGGAAAAAAATACTAACAAAATTAATATAGTTACTTGTCTATGTAATAGAATTCTACTACATTCTTGAAACAGTTCCTAGGTATAAATTTAGGCTATGTTTAGATGTGCAATTATACCAAAATGTGACATATCACATGTGAGCAACCATGGCTTTAGAATCTTACTCACTCTAAAAACTTATGAAAAGTAACAAGTTTTATCATTTTTTCATCAAGCATCTGATGGGGATTCTACACCAGAATATACAAAAAGCAAGTTTGCAAACTCATTACAAGCTGGAATGGTCCATTCATTATAAAGAAAATACTACATTAAAAACATTAAACACAAATCTGAACTTATGCAAAAGGAAACACTGAACCTTATATTACTAAAGGCTTAGATATATTTGAAGAACCCCCTTTCAAATAATAACTTAAATGCAAATTAGTTTTATATTGTCTATTCACATACTGCCTAATTTTACAACCAGATAATCTAAGCCTAGTAATGTGGATATTATTGTCATGCTTCTACTATTCAATCCATGGTTTAGAATAAATTGCCATTTCATGTCTTGTGCATGTAAATGGCCTTATGATGCCTTTGTGGTTTCCATGTGTTTCATCTTTACACAAATGTTGCTACACTAGTTTTGAGTGTTCATGCTCATGCTTATGTGACATTATCACATATGTGTTCAAGTTGAGAGAAAGAGTGGGAACTTGTAAGACTCAATTATAGTAATAATTCATTGTTTATAATACTTTGATTAGTTGTAAAAATTCATTAAAGCAGTACTTTATATTAATTTGCCCCAGCAGTACTTTGGCAAAAATAATAGGACAAAGTTGCACATGCTAATTAATGCTGATGTGCATAATTAACACAGATAAAGAAAAGCCAGGAAATTGTCAACAATGTTAAAAGACAGGTACTAGCCGTTTGTTTAATTGTTTACTGAAATTTATTATAAATGTGCAATACTAGTTTATGATTTTGATGAACGAATTTTACTGGATTTACTTCGCTATTTTGTCAGGTTATTTAATAGTTAAATGGAAAGCTAAACATTCAAGCACTAGAGTAATCCTACAGTGGTCCCCAAATACACTTAGCGGAATTCTGGAAAAGCCTGCACACTTTAGCTTCAAAAGTGTGGTACAGCCAGTAGCTGTAGATTTCTCAATGTGCCTTTAAGTTAAAAATAGGTATAGGGATTTATATCTGTTATAGCTTTCCAATTGTTGGTTACTCACCGATTATTATTACTACTTTTAGAACAACTAGCCTAAGATTCAAAATGCTCTACATGTTTGATGTACAGTCTGTTCTGTAAATGGACTATCAATTGACTTACAAATTAGTTTTATTGCCAACTGCATTGATTGTTCACATGTATAAAAGAATAACATGTAGTATCATATCTGTAGGTTTATTACATGTAAGGCAAATTGCATGCGAAGCAATTATTCCTAAATTTACAGGAAGAGTGGATATGTATTTGCCAACATTTAATGAATGGCTTCAAATATTTGAAATGAGTATGAAAGAGAGAAAAGTAACACAAAATGCAGTGGCAACAAGGTTTATCCTCTATTTAACTGTAGCATCATACCAACACTATTTAGTATTGGATACACAAATGAAAATGAAGTACAAAAAATTAATCAGGGAATATCAATAACATTATAATGAGGAGAGTTTTAAAAGCCAATATCAAATGCTGTTAAATAGAATGAAAATGAACAGGAGAAATTATCTGACAAATTACATGTCTCAAGTTGAAAGGTTAAAACTGAGTCCAAGGGAACAAACATATTCAAGATATGATTTGTTTTCACACATCTGTAAAGGTTTACCTGAAGCAATAAGACAACAGTTTGAGATAAAATGAGATGCTGAAGATTCCCTAGACAGAATGATTAGAAAAGGATTGGCAATACAGGTAACAATGGAAAACAATGTGAGAATCAACAAAAGATCTACAATAATAAAAACTCTATCAATGACCACAACAACAACTGCCAATAAACCCATAGGCAAAGAATTATTGAAAAAATCAGGAGAAGAAATTATTAAAATAGAACTTAAGGATGAGACAATAAAGAAGATAGAATGAAAAGACCTTAAATGCCAAATGTGAAGAAGCAAGGGCCACACAAAAAGGTATTGTAAAAGGCAGATAAATCTAATCAAAGAAGAGGAAGCATACTTTGAAGATGAGGATTTATTAGAAGATGATGATGATCAAGAAGAAAATGAAGAAATCAAAAACACAGACATCAACAATTTAATCTAAAGGGAGCACAATCTCTGAAAAAATGAGCACCTGTTCTAATAATTACAGACCTAATTAAAATGAATACAATAACAGTTGTAATCAATGGAGTTATGGTCAAAGCAACTATTGATACAGGAGCAGTGATATTGATTATAACTGATGACTGTGCATCAAAGATAGGATTAATAAGAAAAAATTTAAATACTGAAAAAAGCAGACTGATAAATGCATCAGGTGATTACATAGATGTAAAAGGTAAATTGGAAAAGGTACCAATGAGAATAGTGAATACGACATTTCAACAGATATTTACAGTGATTGATACAGAAAGGAATCCATTACTGTATGAAGTAATACTAGGAAATGATTTCTTAACAAACAATGGATGTATAATAAACTATACAAATAAAACAATAACAGTACAAGAAGAAGTAGTGATGACATATGAGAAGAAGAAAGGAACACAGTAATATTTTGATTAACAGAAGACACAAAAATATTGCCAAACAATTGGAAGATGTGCCAAATAGAAACTGAACATGAAATAGATGCCAAGATAATGATATATGATCAAATAGGGATAAACATGAAAAAGCTGTTGATTACTTCTAGTTTATGCACAGTGTGAAAAGGCAAGGGAGTGATACCAATATTGAATGCAACCAATCACACTGTTAATATAAAGAAAGAAACATTGACAATAGAAGACAAGAAAATAAAGTCAGAGAAGTCATTGGTAGATAAAACGATCAACATAATCAAAGATGATCAATGAGAATACCAAATACCCGAAATAAAGGATGAAGAATATCAACACCTGAAACAGGAAGAAAAACAAGAATTAATCAAAGTGTTGAATAAACATAAAAAGATATTCAACTTTGGGGAAATAAGTGTAGGCAAAGCAGTAGGTGAAACACATAAGATTGTTACTATGACAGATGAACCTATATGACTGCCATGTAGAAGAGTGCCAGAAAACTTCAAAGAAAATTAAAACATGATACTGAATGAATTGATAGACAACAAATATAGATTATGTATAGACTTTCAAAAAGCAGTAGGTGAAACACATAAGATTGTTACTATGACAGATGAACCTATATGACTGCCATGTAGAAGAGTGCCAGAAAACTTCAAAGAAAATTAAAACATGATACTGAATGAATTGATAGACAACAAATATAGATTATGTATAGACTTTCAAAAACTCATTGATGTAACAAAAAAGGATGCATTCCCATTACTGAGAATAGATAACATAATCTATGAAGCCAGCAAACACAAGTATTACACATGAATCAACTAATGCAAAGCATATTGGCAAGTACAAATTGAGCCCTGAGACATAGAAAAAACAGCATTTATAATGCCATATGGATTGTTTGAGTGGATGTACATGGCATTTGGCCTCTGTAATGCACCTGTGACATTTCAGAGATATGTAATGAAAGTGCTCAAACAGAATAACAAAAAGATGGAAGAAAGAGTAAGCAGATATATAGATGACATATTAATAGCAAGTGATATGATAGAAGAACATATGGAAAAACTTGATAGGACATTAACAATTCTATATAACATGGGAATCCATGTAAATGGGAAAGAGTGTGAAATTCTGAAAACAGAGGTAGTATTCTTAGGAAGACAGATACAAAAGGGAAAGATCAAATTGAAAAATAATGCTAGAGAAATGATACAAAGTATAAACAGCCCAAGAAACAAAAAAGATGTCCAAAGAATAATGGGGTTTATTAACTATTATGGATCCTTTATTTTAAATGTAGCACAGAAAACTAGCAAATTGACAGCATTATTGAAGAAATCAAAAACATTTGAATGGACATGGAAAGAGCAAGAGCAATTAGATAATATAAAGAATGAACTCACTAAAATGCCATCATTGAATACACCAAGTTATGATGAAGAATTCATTCTGGATTGTGATGCTAGTAATGTTGTGATAGGGGCATGATTAGGGCAAATTAAAGATGGCAAGGAGGTTCCCATACAATTCTTTAGCAGAAAGCTCAAACAGAGTGAAGAAAATTATGGGTCAACTAAATTGGAAATGCTAGCATTAGTGGAAAGCATAAAGAAATTTAGGTATTTCCTAATAGGACAAAATTTTAAAGTGAGAACTGATAATAGCAGGTTGGTATGGTTAAAAAAATTCTCAGGTGACAAATCCTCAATAGTGTCCAGATGGATAGAATACTTGAATGAGTTTAAATTCACAATAGAGCACCACAAAGGAACAGAGAAAACTGAAGGAGAAAAGAAAAAATTTGAATTCCTACCACATAGTGAATAACAAAGCCTACCAGAAATTAATGCTGATAAAAAAGGACAAGCTATAATGCCAATTATAATCAAAGAGGAGATAACAGAAACCAAAATCATTCAAAAGCAACAAATGGACATGATATTAATGGAAATAAGAGAGATATTAAAAGATAAAAAGAAATTGTTAGGGAAAGATGCAAATAGTTATTTCCAAAGATATAAGTGGAAAGTTAAAAAGAATGGTCTTCTATACATAGAAGGAACAATGCTTCACATTGCAATTCCCAAATACTACAAAAGAGAACTAGTAAGGAAAATGCATGAAAATGGACATATTGGAATAATACAAACAGAAAAAACATTTAACACAAGGTTTATAACAACAGCCATATGGAAAACAGTGCAAGATATAATTAACAAATGTATGACATGTCTGATAAATAACAGAATTCACTTCCCAAGACAAGCACCACTTGAAAAAATCATAGTGACAACACCAAATCAGATAGTGCATGTGGATCTAGAAAAATTATCACAGGATGATGAGGGATACCAATACATTTTAGTAATTGTTAGATAAATTCAAGAAATATGCAAGTATGATTCCACTAGATTAAACAACAGCTAAAACAGTGGATGAAAAAATCATGAAAGAATGTATATTAAAATTCAGACCAATGCAAACTATAATATCAGACAAGGGAGTACAATTTGAGAGTAAATTATTCGAAGAAATGGCAAAATGGATGGAAATCATGACTGAAAAAACAACTGTATACCACCCACAAGCAAATGGGGCAGTAGAAGGATTGAATAGAACAATTATCAAACTAATAAGAGTTTTAACATTGAGAATCAGAGGAAGAGATTGGAGAGAAGTCATTGAAATGGTTGAATATTTCTACAACACATCAGGTACACTTGACCATGGGAATGACACCTTACAAAGCAATGTATGGGAGAGAACTGGCAACACCATTATTGATGCAATATGACACATACTCTGATAAACCTGATAATGGATACATTAGAAAAAGGGGTGTTGGGTTAGAGTTAGGGTTAGGGTTAGGGTTAGGGCTAGGGTTAGGAGAAAACCACCTGATTGAGATAATCAAAACAGGAATACATGAAGCAATCTGCCACAATAACAAAAGATCTGCAATAAGACAAGAAAGAAATTTCAACAAAAAGATTTACAGAAAGCCACACAGGAAGGGAGATAAGGTTTATGCATACACACTATTCAGAACATAAGACATAAACCAAGTGAGAAAATTGAAAACACAGTGGGCAGGGCCATTCAGTATCACACAAACATTACCTAATAATAACTATAAACTTAATGATAGAAGGACTTTAAATTTTCAAAACTTGAAAAGAGCAAGTCAGAAGTAGTACTAGAAGTATTAGATATCTGAAATCCAATTGTCAAATTAAGGGAATGATGATGGAGTTATTACTACCTTGTAATATGAGAAGAAGAATAAAAAGGAAACATTCACAATCCAATTAACAACTAAAAGAGATGAGGAAGAAGAAAAAAGCAATGAGGAAAAAAACACCCTCACCCAAATGTTAATTAAAGGGCAGGCGGATAAGAGAGGGCCAACATCGAGATGCCAAGCATCAATTAAAGGACGTGAGGTTGGAGCAAATATCTACATCATCAATGAAACACTCCCCCTCCCAGCAAAACTCGATGTCAATTAAAGGGCAGAGAGTATACAGCTATAAAAATCAGTCTAATCTGCAACTAAAGGCAGTAGGTACCAAGGTCTGTGATCAACTAAAGGATCCAGATATTCAAGAAATAAGCGACGATTCTGACATGGACATAACTGATCAACCATCAACAAGCTTGCTCCCCACAACAGTGCACAGTTCATGAGTATTCTCCCATAGACAAATATCAACAACAACAATGTCATCCAGATCAGAGGAGAGAGAAAGCAGGATGACGAAAATAGGGAAAGATAAAATACACCCCTATTTCATTGCTAATAAAAGAATACACTACAACTCCTATGACAACCTGTCTCCAGAAACAAAACAGCTAATAAAACATCACACATTACCAAAGAATGAAGAAAGCTCCGCAATTCCTATCATAATAGATAAAATCAACAGACCTACATGCAATACAATAATAGCATATAGAAAAGATATGAGGGAAAACTTCAATCACCCGTACTTCAAAAGTACTGTCCACATTACATTTGATGAACAATTCACACTGAAAGACGTCTGAAAACTAATGAAAAATAGAGAAAAAATAATTAACAAATGCAAACAGGTCAATTTGGACAGAAATCATTTAATGATAATTTATTTCATTAAACAATCTGAAATAAATTCACCAAACTCATAGCCAAATATTGAAGAAACACTCAAATTAGCAAAAGAATACAAGACAAAAGTAATCATGATAATAAAACAGCAAATAAATGAACAGCTACCAGATTTCATAAGAATACTGGAGGAAAAACTGGGGAACGTGTTCATTATAAAAGATAAAGGAACAGTGATATCAGAAATGATTAACATTGACCTCCAAATAAATGCAAGAGCACTGGTGGAGAGAGTGATGGTCGAGCCAAAAATCGCAGTCAATATGTATTATCAAGTAAAAACGTTGGAGTTAACAGGAATATGAGAGCAAATTGAAGAAACAGGAAATATCTACCTTAAATGTAGCATGAATCAGATGCTGGAACACCTATAAAAATACTGGATGTGTGGAAAGAGATGAAAGCAGAAAAGCCAATACATGAGGAGTGGCCGCTGATTGACATAAAATCACCCATAAGGACTTATCATAAATCAGTAGAAGCAGCCCTATACAAAATCAGGAGAGCCTATGAAATGGAATCTAGAAGAAACTTTAAAAACATGATATTTGAATAAAGAAATTCACCTCAAATTCAAAGCAAGAACATCAATTTGGATATTAGCAATAGCACTGACACACAATGAGAAATTAGTATTACCCATGATGAAGAAAGAGCGGCACAATATAGCTAAAAACAAAAAGTGTGAAATTGCTATAGCACCAACGCCTATCAACATTAAACATTGGATGTTACAACATGTCGATATTACAACTCTGTCGCCAATGAAAAAAGCTCAACAAAAGTTCGAGAAATATTTTACGAGACTATTAACGCAACAACATATGTTGGGGAGACCCAGTATTGTAGAACTCGCCAACAAGACAGGTATATGTACCAGTGAAATCAACATACTAAACGACGAAACTCGGAAATACATGTGGGGAGCAATGTCCAATACAAAGTTGAAAGCACTAAAACAGCAACCATGGCTAACTACAAGAAATCTCATAAGGAAGGAGCAAGCAGAAACGTTAGAAGTGATAAAGAAAATTGAACACAAAGAAATGAACAAAATAATAACGACAGAGATGAGGAAATATATCAAAGACTATCTGCAATGCGCACATACAAAGATAATATAAAAAGTCGCAAGTTATGTGAAAAGAAGGAGAAAACCACCTGATTGAGATAATCAAAATGGTTAGCAAATCTCAGGAAGAGATGCAACTAGAAGATATGTTGTTACAATCAAATATGATAGCACTCACTCCAAATACGCAAAGGGAAATTGTTAAGATTAACATGGAAAAATGGGGCGAATGAGAACCAAGTGAAATATCGTGATGACAAACGTCTACTAGTGGAAATAACAGTGAAAAGAGAAGGAAGAAACAATATAGTTCAGAGGATATACAGAGAAGTTTATGAATGAGAAACGAAATCACTTATAAAGATATTGTGCACATAAGCTTTTACAAAACAGGAGATTGAACAAATGTTGGAACAGCAAACCAACTAGCAGTAGATATTGAGTGTATCACGTCGAAATTCATAATGAAGCCAGAAACTGCACAAAACCTGATGAAATATGGATTGATAAACACGTTTTAGGAGAATATTAAGAAAAGCAAAAATAATTACCCCACAACATTCGATATGACAGCAACCGCAAAAATGGAAGGCTCATATGCAGAGATAGAGAATCAAACTATGACAATGCTACTAAAATGTACACCACCTCTGACGATATCAATTCCAATACTTCTTCCGACATGGAGATTAAAAGATAAAAAAGCAGTCAAGGCACAATGGCACAAAGAGAATACATATGTCAACATGCCCGAAGAAGCAGAAAAGAAAGTAAGGGACGAAAGATACAAGAAATCAAAAGAAATACTATTAAACAACAACAATAAGAAGAGAATTTACATAGAGGGAGCAATAAAACCGTATGATCTCTACAAAGAAGGCGAAGCCATACATGAACAAATAAAGAAGATGCAGAAGGAAATAGAAAAGCGACCAACTCAAATGGTAATCCTCTTCTCCAGGATAAACGATAGAGTATGGGGAGAATTATGGAACTCAAAATACAGGTACTACGACGTAATGAGACGCATGGAAATAATAACAATGATAAGACTGGGAAAGAACAAACCAGAAGAGATAACAAGAGAAGAAGTACAGAACAACATCAGTGCGTTCTATGACGAGGCGTCAGTATTGAAGTCATTGAGATCAACCTACGAGTTCTTCCATCTGAACACAACTATACACCCGGAATTAGCACATACCAGTCTAGTGGATGCTATAATGACTTTAATGATAGCAATTAAAGGATGACGATTATACAAGAAATATTACGATGAATTCAATGACAAATTAAATGAACTCAGAAGCATGTGCACTATTTTGAAATCGCTAAAAAACCCATTGTTCATACAACACAAAAAGATGGTAACAACAGAAAAGATGTCGTACTAAAACTGACTAAGGATGAACAATACAAGAACACAGATTGGAAGTTCCAAGAGGCGAGTAGCATCATAAAGAAAGCAGCAGAGATGGTACATGGGGAAAGAGTCATCATTCTTAATTAGCTACCCTGGAGGGGGAGTATGGCACAATCACATGTGCGGTCAAGTTGAGAGAAAGAGTGGGAACTTATAAGACTCAATTGTAGTAATAATTCAATTTTACACACATGTTTATTATACTTTGATTAGTTGTAAAAATTTATTAAAGCAGTACTTTATTTTAATTTGTCTGGCAGTAATTTGGCAAAAAGAATAAAACAAAGTCGCGTGTGCTAATTAATGCTGACGTGCGTAATTAATGCAGACTAAGAAAAGCTGGGAAATTGTCAACAATGTTAAAAGACAGGTACTAGCCGTTTGTTTAATTGTTTACTGAAATTTATTATAAATGTGCAATACTAGTTTATGATTTTGATGAACGAATTTTACTGGATTTACTTCGTTATTTTGTCAGGTTATTTAATAGTTAAATGGAAAGCTAAACATTCAAGCACTAGAGAAATCCTATGATGGTCCCCAAATACACTTAGCGGAATTCTGGAAAAGCCTGCACACTTTAGCTTTTCAAAAGTGTGGTGCGGCCAGTAGCAGTAGATTTCTTGATGTGCTTTTAAGTTACGAATAGGTATAGGGATTTTTATCTGTTATAGCTTTCCAATTGTTGGTTACTCACCGATTATTATTACTACTTTTAGAACAACTAGCCTAAGATTCAAAATGCTCTACATGTTTGATGTACAGTTCTTTTTTATGACGTATTTACTGTTCAGTAATTTAGTGGACTATCAATTGACTTACGAAAGTAGTTTTATTGCCGACTGCATTGATTGTCCACACGTATAAAAGGGTAACATGTAGTATTATATCTGTAGGGTTATTACATAATGTAAGGCAAAATAACAAGCTGAAGCATCGCGGTTGCATTCATTCCTTTTATTTACACAACTGTAATAACAAGGACAATCAATGCACTAAATTATTAAGTTAACACACACACACACTAGCACTGAGGTAACCATCCACGCACTGAGTCGACAACTGGTTTCCATTGCGAAGTTCAAGTAGAAGCTGGAGCCGTCACCAAAGAAGAGATCTTCTAATGCGCATAGATCTGAGTCGGGTTTCGACCTTGTATTACATCTACTGCTCTCAATCTATATAAACTGTCGTTAGTCCGAGCATTCAGGAACACTGATGCAAATATTAATTAAGTTAATAAGTGAAGCAACAAAATAGGTTGAGGTTGAGAAAGTTTGGGATCTGTCACACCATATACCTCGCATATACACAGATAAATGGTTAAGCAACTCTTAATTGATAGCGAAATCAGTGTTGACAATATTCTACACTTAGTTTTCTAATTTGATGGCTTGTTTGGAATACACCATCCAATTAGTTAATTTAGATAAACATAGTTCCAATCATTTTGATTTACATCTATATTACTAGGGAGACCTGACTCTAACATCTTGTCCCTATTCCTACTCAAAACTCAGCTAGTGGAATTTTGTATCAAGATATTTATTTAATACATCATTACAAGAATTCTCTTCTTCATCACTTTTGAGTTTTGTCCCTAATTATCTAAGAACACTGTACTCGAGAAGGTGTCCGTCATGGGTAGGGGTGACACATCTAGAGTCTGTGGAATAGGAACAAAGTCTGTACAACAGCATACATTTAGGTTGCTATGGCTTACCATACTTCAGTCTATCTAAGCTAGTACAGGCATTTAGATTTTGGCTTGTTATTCAAATCTTAGAATTTGTTTATATGTTTATTCTTAACTCTACTTAGCTACATTAAAAAGGTTTTACTTTGTTTACGTAAAACCTGGTTTTATTAAACGTTTGGTTTACTTAATATTTCATAAAATAATTTGCAAGTAAGATTTTTCTACAGTTTCTCGACCACAACAATGTAGGTAGAATTTTAATCATGGGAGTAAATAGCAAATATTTAAGGATGCCAATTAAAATTTAGAAAATAATTTCATATTTTACTTTAGTCACTCATTGGTGATCTGGATGAAAAAAGCCTATTTACAAAATTTAACAATTTATTATGAATGGAAGCTAAGAGAGCTTAGTTATACACGAAACTATAACAAAATCACAAATTGAGTATAATAAAATCTTATCATTAACAGTTTTCTAGAAACAGTCTAAGAATTTTTTTATAGATAATGCCAATTTAGTAATATTTTTCAATGATAAAGGTGACATATTATTGTTCAGTCTTTGTAGACAGCTTATCTGCCTTTATTCTTTACTGAATTAACAAGCGAAAAAAGGTTGACACTAGGCTAGGTCAGAAACTTTATGCATATTTACTTTCAACAACGTCTTTGTCAAAAGCGGATCATTTGAAAGATATCTTCTAAATCTGGACGAATAGCATAAAACGAATTTTTTGAAAAGTTTCTATTCACAAACATTTAATTTAATGTTATATTTTTCAGTTCCCCTTCTGAATAAATTACTTTCAGACATAAACGACTCTAGTTTCGAATTGAATTGTTTTGATAATTTCATAAAGGTATTAGGTCATCATGAAAAGAGCATCAAGCGCACCAATATAGGTGTCAGAACTTCAAATAAGATCTGTTTCCAGTCTAGGGAGTCCACTTTATACTACAAATCATTAACAAAATCACTATGGAGACTTCATTAAACACCGTTTCGTTGTTTAGTTCCTCTGGATGCTTGGTCTACAATATTATTTTAGTGGCTATGTCATCTAATTTTCATTAATTTTTCAAAAACCGATTTAGGTCTAAATTAAACAAATTCTTTTGACGAAATGTCTGTGAAATTGAAAGTGTAAACAATTGCAATAATAAAAAATATAAAAAATTCTTTCACTTTTGTGATCCTAAAATAACAACATTCGCTTCGAAACAAGCAAAGGATTTACCAAGCAAATTAGAGAGCTTTATAAAAAAAGAAGTACAGGTAGACTATAATGTCGCTATGAATTTTAGAATGCAATTTTAATTAACAAACAAATTTGTATTAAAAATTAGGGGCATGAAGTAAACAAATTCAATTGGGATTTAATGCGCACTACATTAAGTTTTCTAAATGGCCTCAATTATTTGAAAGGAGAGCATTCAACCTGGGAATTAGATGTTCAACTGCGTCAATCAACTGATGTTTGTTTATATTCTAAATAGATGTTTGAATTATTTCCTTTAGAATGGTAGTAGTAGAAGGTCCTTGCGAACAGACTTCTGTAGAAATGGTTTTGCATGATGCAATTCCAAGTAGATGGGCAAATCTGCGACATTTCCGACTTTCTCGAATCGCTTTATGAGGAGCCTAACAGATCCTGCAGAACAAAATTTTTAAATTCCTACCGACTTTATAGCCTACTTTTATAATATATTTTGAGAAATACTAAACTTCTAAATAAAAACGTTATTTCTATATTTGTGTCATTGTACAGTATGCAATTTCAATATACATTATGCAATTGATTTTGAAATGTAGAAAAGGATTGCTTATCATAAATAGCTTCATTTGGATGTAGTTCTTACAATTATCAAAAAAAACAAAATGTTTC
This sequence comes from Hofstenia miamia, assembly GCA_900660155.1. Lineage (NCBI taxonomy): Eukaryota > Metazoa > Xenacoelomorpha > Acoela > Hofsteniidae > Hofstenia > Hofstenia miamia. The sequence continues at coordinate 578,839 of CABFPE010000124.1, read as the reverse complement.
AAAAAGCATGAAAAGGTTCAAGTTGGCAAATTCTTTGATTTGGTAACTTAAAGTATCTTGTTACATCAAATAATACCTTTGTATTTTCAGCCTCATTTTTGTTCACATTACTGTAAATTGCTAGGCAGTTAATACAATAGGCCTAGGTTGCATGTATAGGCGTGCGCAGGATTTTCTGATTTGGGGACATTTAGTAGTGAGCAAATAAGTGACCAAAAGCGGGGCGAACGCCCCGCAAACATTTGTGAAAAAATAGACATTAGAAATACATTTCACGGCAATATTGAGAACAAACATACAAGCATTGAAATATAAAATTTCATTTTGCATGCCGATTTTGCTATTAGCTTTATTTTAGGGAGGGGCTAACCGTCACCCATTCCCCCCTCCAGTGGCTACGAGCTAGAGATTAGTGCGGTGCGGTACGGTTATGCAGTGTACCACGGTAGTGATTTATAATATTGTGGTGATTAGCAGTAGAATTAAAACAACTTGTGTGACATAAAAGGTATAGATAACGTGTTTTGTCTTAAGATTTAAAATCTTTAAGTATTTTCCAAGAAACTGTTTTTGAAGGAAAACTAATAGATTTCACATAGAAAATATTAAAAGTAATTTTTACATATTTCAGCGAAAAATAGATACTACTCTAATAATGCTGAACGCATTGACAAAATAATCTACAAATAATCTATAACCCTAAAAAACAATTCAGAAATATCTGTGGTTTCTTACGAAAATAAAAATCGACATTGTTGCGGCATACTGCGGTTAATTTCATTTATTGCAGTGGTTTGCGGTATAACACGCACATTGCGGTGTGTATTGGTGAAATTTTTTCTCTGCGGTGGAAGTAATTTTACAAAATCCTTACCGCGCTCACTACTACAGGATTGTGTAAAGCACTTCTTCTAATGTGACTGAAAAAAGAGCAATAAAAGAGTTGAGAGTTTCATTTGCTGTCAATGTCATTTGCAAATTTGGGGGGGGAGGGGGTGCAAGGCTTGCGTTTTGGGAATGCATGCACCTCCTTTCATTTCTCTGCCTCCGCTACTGCTTGATCAGGCTCGGGAGCATAAGAAAGATTACTACGAGGATGTCAGAACAAAATTTTATTTACTACGTTAACAACTAAGTTCGTAAAAATAAAAACACAATTCTATTTAGGTAATTCCAAAATAAAGGTCGACGAAAGTAAATCTTCAAGTATTGAACAACTTCAATTTTAGTGAATTAAAACTGAATAACATGTATAGGGAATTTAATAGAAATATAACAAATGAATCTACTTTATATAAATACATAATTTATACGTAGATAAATGCTTGTAAGGTTTATTTTCTAATTGCAACCTCGCATCCATTAAGGGATGATTACCATTACATATAATTAATTTAACACTGCTCAATGATGAAGTACGAGACTTTTATAGCTTTCACTTAATACGCAGCTACATGTAAGGTAATGAACGAGTAGCAAGCCTTCAGATAAAAATTCATGTAACTAACAATTTAACCTATTTTAAGCACTTAATCCATAAATCGGAAGCTTCACTTCATGACTCCAGGGATTAGACTCTTCGAAGATCCAAGGAGTCTAAGATACATTATAAGCTTGCATTAGATAATTTATAATGAATTCCAAAACAAGATTTATTGTAATAATAGGGAATATAACTTGTATATGAATTCACAAACACTACGAGGGGTGATCAATAAGTTCTGCAAACAGTATGTCTCTATTGAATAAATGAACTGTAATCAAGTAGATATTGCTGTCGTGCTTCAATCGATATCTGAGCTAAGTTCACGCATAATATTATAGCTATAAGTAGTCGCTGCCGTTCACAATCAGTCTCACAAGTTACACTGGTTTTACACTCTGAATGGAGCCATCAAAAGACAACTTTCGCTTCTACATTTTTACAAGTATGAAACTGGGTTTGAAGGCGAGGGAAATTCATCGCGAGTTAGCAGACGTCTTCTCAGAAAGTGTACCTTCATTTGACATTGTTGTGCGATGGATCCGACGCTTCAACGATTGTAGGGACTCTTTGGAAGATGAGGAACGCTCAGGTCGGCCACGCTCTTCCTTGACCAAGGACATTGTTACTCGTGCAGAGGCCATTGTGACTAAAGATCGGCTCATCACACTGAGATTTCTTGCTGCTGAGTTGTCCATAAGTTATGGAAGTGCCTACTGCATCATCCATGACGAATTAAAGATGACCTAGCACTGCGCACGGCGTATACCGCACATGCTCACAGATGATCAGCGGGCACAAAGAGTCCAGATTTGCCGCAGGTGGCTTGAAATGTTTTCGGAAAATGGTCTGAAGCGACTCTCCGATGTTATGACAGGAGATGAGTAATGGCCGACCAGTCCTCCAACACGGTCTATCTGACTGAAGATGAACCTCGACCTCAGGTTTTGAAGACGAGTTTTCGCAGCAGGAAGAGGATGTGTACCATTTTCTTCAACACCCAAGGTGTCGTGGTTCTTGATATTCTATCTGAGAAGTCAACAATCAATGCCGGGTACTACACCAACACTGTTTTGCTCGAGGTTCTCCGCAACAGTGCTGAAACTGCAAGAACCCAAAGTGGATCCCGTTTGCTGCTCCATCACGACAATGCCACACCTCACACTGCAGCCACAACTGTGTCCTATCTGNCTCCTTTCATTCCTCTGCCTCCGCTACTGCTTGATCAGGCTCGGGAGCATAAGAAAGATTACTACGAGGATGTCAGAACAAAATTTTATTTACTACGTTAACAACTAAGTTCGTAAAAATAAAAACACAATTCTATTTAGGTAATTCCAAAATAAAGGTCGACGAAAGTAAATCTTCAAGTATTGAACAACTTCAATTTTAGTGAATTAAAACTGAATAACATGTATAGGGAATTTAATAGAAATATAACAAATGAATCTACTTTATATAAATACATAATTTATACGTAGATAAATGCTTGTAAGGTTTATTTTCTAATTGCAACCTCGCATCCATTAAGGGATGATTACCATTACATATAATTAATTTAACACTGCTCAATGATGAAGTACGAGACTTTTATAGCTTTCACTTAATACGCAGCTACATGTAAGGTAATGAACGAGTAGCAAGCCTTCAGATAAAAATTCATGTAACTAACAATTTAACCTATTTTAAGCACTTAATCCATAAATCGGAAGCTTCACTTCATGACTCCAGGGATTAGACTCTTCGAAGATCCAAGGAGTCTAAGGTACATTATAAGCTTGNCACCTCACACTGCAGCCACAACTGTGTCCTATCTGGAGGAGCAAGGAGTCCAACTGCTTCCACACCCACCATACTCCCCAGACTTGACTCCTTGCGACTTTTGGTTATTTCCAAAAGTCAAAAAGGCCATTTCTGGAAAGCCGTTTTGAAGGATTCAAGACTTGGCGAGAGCGGTTTGTTCAGAACTGCGGAGAATACCTACTTCGGAGTCCCATGGATGCTTACAGAGTTCTAAGATGCGGATGCAGCGGTGCATAGATAGTGACGGAAAGTACTTTAAAGGAATGTGACCATTGATTTTTCAACTTTGTAATTTTTCTTTAAATAAATGAATTGGTTGCAAAACTTTTTGATCACCCCTCGTAATGAAACTANATACATTATAAGCTTGCATTAGATAATTTATAATGAATTCCAAAACAAGATTTATTGTAATAATAGGGAATATAACTTGTATATGAATTCACAAACACTACGAGGGGTGATCAATAAGTTCTGCAAACAGTATGTCTCTATTGAATAAATGAACTGTAATCAAGTAGATATTGCTGTCGTGCTTCAATCGATATCTGAGCTAAGTTCACGCATAATATTATAGCTATAAGTAGTCGCTGCCGTTCACAATCAGTCTCACAAGTTACACNGTTGCAAAACTTTTTGATCACCCCTCGTAATGAAACTACGTAGAGTTCCTAATAAATAATCAACTAAAATAAAATGAGACAATGTCTAATCAATACCAGGAAGGTGAGTAGAGAATGTTAAAGTTCCCTTATTTAAGTTTTCGAAGTAATCAAATTGAGATTACTGTAATAGCGAAAAAGTTAATTAGGATAAATTACAAATATATTATAATTTAAAAAGAGTGCTGATTAACCTGAATTTCCTCTAACTTTTTCTAAAGCTCTCATTTTTCCAAATATGACGTATTCACTTTTTGGATACTTTTGTTGCAATGCGCAAACCTGATTCGTTTTTAATCAAACGGAAACTAATCTGGTTTATTTTATGTCACAATCAGAATTGGTGTTACACATTCAAATTTTTCTCGGGACAGAAATACATGTATGTTCATATTGTCCTCGCCGTTTCACCAAGGGATTACAGATTAGTTTCGTTGTTACAAATTAATGTATTTTATGAATATAAAAACATTAACAAATAAATGATAATGATTTTACAATAACCCATTAATAGTGATTCTATAAATGCATACCAGTTGAAAAGTACTCACAATATAGTTTTAGTCATTTAGTATAAAATACTTTTGCTCATCTTCGGTAGTTTACAATACTTTCTATTGTAACTTCAAGTTGGCACCAAGAAATCCAGGATAAATATAAGTAAATAGAAAATGTATTTTTGCAATACATTTTTTATTTATATCCAAAAATATTTGAGGGGACTTATGATAAAGTCAACCTGAGGAAAGAATTTTAAAAACTAAGCTTATTGTCAGTAGCATAACAGTGTTATGTAATGACGTTTATGTATGTCATGTTGTACTCCAGTCCTGCAAATGTCATATTGAGTATATTCTTTCAAATCATGTGTACCTGTTATGGGTCACAAGCAGAGGCGCACCCAGATGGGGGACTGGGGGAACGTTCCCCCCTCCCCCTCAACAGAGCAGTGATGCTTCCATTCCTCATGAAATGTTTGCCTATAACCAGTGGCGTACGTAATCTGTAGAATGTCCTTCAGTGAATTTTTCAAAATTGCCTTTGACTGGTTAAACAAAAAAGTTTTCGTTAGAAAATATTAAGAAAGTCCAAATTTAGATAGTGAAATGCATTTCTTAGTGTCGAATTCATCAATATTTCCCCGCTTTTTGTTACTTACGGGGAATATATTCCACCATTGGAAAACCCTGTGTACGCCTCTACCTATAACAATTATACAACATATGTAAATAACTATTGGTTCTACTTTATGTCTGCAAGGGTAGACAATATTAAATTGATATTGCAATTATTGCAATAATTCCAAATTAATTAACCTATTGAATATTTTAAAAAATCAATTTCCAAATATTTAAGATTTACTTAAATCTTGCTGAAATATATAATCAATTCCCAATTCCAGAAGCATTATCATTCTCTCTAGAAAATTTATATAGAATTGGCTGTGGAATGCACTGGATAATTTGATGACCCAAAAATATGTAATGCTTCCACAACCCAATTCACCATTTTATGCATATTGAAGGCTTAACATTAACCTTATTTCGCACCATTGTGATATTCTGTTGGACACCTCACCTTATCATGCCAAACCTAAAGAAATTGCCATTAGCAATTATGATTAGTGGCTATATTTAACTTTTGATTTTGTAGAACAATTTCTTCTAACTGCTAACAGTTGTATGAACTACAGGTAACCCTTTTTGTTATCTCTCAATTATGATTTTTCTTTGAAATTTTTTTTATGTTTTATATATTGATTTTATTAATACCAAACTAGTTAACTTACTATGATTTTTGATATAATATTTTTATTCTAATAATTGCCAAAAGTTGGCAATAATCTATTGTTTGAAAAGCAAAAATTGATTAATTTACTAAACAAAAAACATCTATTTGTAGGGTTCCAATTAAAAACTGCCTACTCCTTCGTGTCTGTAATTTAGGGGCAATTTAATGCGCTACTTAAGTGAAACTATGATGAGAAATATAGCCATTTTGAATGAAATGTTTATGAAGTTATAGCTTACTGGGGTGAAAATGATTTGAACACGCTTTCTGTATACACTAACTAGTGAAATATAGCAATATGCTATTAATAATTCAAATTATGGCAAGTTGCAAAATATAGCTAAAGGTATTTTGTGTCAGCTTAATATGAAATGATCCCCAATCCTGTGCATTGTTCTGTTATCAGGAGTTGAAGTCAGAGATAGACTTGCGCTGGTCTGGGGTTGGACTAAGAATTTGAAAAAGATGCTTGCTAACTCCACAGCGCGAATCGTTCACAGTTGAACACATCAAACGGAACCTTATCATCATATGAGAGAAAGATATGTAATAATTTTGTTGCCTATTTTGGAAATTTAAATGTTTTGAAAACTCAATTGTTTACTAAATTTTTAAGAAATTTAGCTCAATTAATTGCTCAATTTTTAACACAAATAGACTCAATAAATTCCGAACCTTACTTTAGACCATTCTTAAAAGATTCGTAATTATGGCAAGATTAATTCCATGGTATGAATTGAAAATTGTAGGACCTGCAAACGAAAACGATCTTTCACCGTAAGAAGTTTTAATTCTTGGAATGCTTAGAAGACATAAATCATTAGATCTGTGGTTGTGAAGAAAATTGTTAACTGACGATGCATATAATATAGTCGAAGTGTTTTTTATTTATATCAATTGAATATATATACAACGACGTCTGAATTATTTACATTCTTTTTTACGACGCACCACTCTGTTTCACTGTATAATGTTTTAGAAGCTGATCACTACAATATATGTGTAACAAATTTTCGACATTTTAATAAATTCTAATAGAATTTCAATTTGAAATATTAATATTATAAAAATTTATTGCTTTAAAATGTAAAAATTTTTAGAAATAAAATATAAAATGGCACAATTTTTTGAATAAAACAGATAATCAGGAACATATAATACAAAAGTAATCAATCAGAAGATTCTCAAGCAAGTTTCCGCTTACTTCTATGTATACTCGCCAGTTTTCTAGATGCATTTAGTTTGGTAACTAAGCCTTTTAAGAAGCAATTTACAGACGACGGGAAATGTGAGAGATATTTCCAAAATCATAAAAAAAGTTTAACTAGTCGATTGCTGCATTGCAATTTAGCCAGACGAAATAATGAAAATGCCCATAAAGTAAAGCTAAAGGAATCAGCTTGCAGGTACTTAGGCTTTCCTCTTGTAGTGGCAGTTGCAAATTCTGATGCTTCTTCATCAAGAATTGCTTCGGGAATTATTTTAATTGTTTAATTTTAGTTTTTCTAATACGATCTGTAATCATGTTGTTTCTCCAACACTTAAAAACGTGTACTGGGTCATATATAAGATTAAATAATGGCAAATCTTTATATTAACCGAGATAAAACGCATCGAAAGAGAAACACTGGAAAAGGCGTCTATTTGCAGCAAGATTTTCACAACATAAAGCAATCAAGTTGCCATTAAACTTAATAATGCTTTAATTACTGCTATATATATATATATATATATATATATATATTAATTAATGAACACCTTTCGGGACATATAAGATCAGAAATTTATTCACATATACATCAACCAAGATCAGAA
>CABFPE010000124.1:537271-548920 GCA_900660155.1 Hofstenia miamia | reverse complement strand
ATATAAATATATATATATATATATATTCGTCTTTAATTATGTGAAATGATTTTTTCATTTGCAATTTGTAGTGACTAATGTTGTTCTATTGTTCATTCATGAAGCATAGTTATAAAATATTTACGTTAAAAAGAAATTCGAGTTGATTAGAAAAAATGCAGAATAGATAACATCATTACTAACCTAATATGTTTGCCGGAGTACTTAGTTTAATTAATTGCTCATACATATAATTGCAATTATTGTAGCAATACGTTGGCAATCATATTATTAAATTTACAACTATATATATATAATATATATATATATATATATATATATGTATATATAGGGTTTTTGCATATCATAATACTCGAGCACAGTACAAGAATACATGTGATCCTAAGTGTTCATAAGTTTGGCAAAAAACTGAAAACTAGGTGTATCATTATTGGTTTTTCTATAATATTAAATGGCCAGTGCATCTGTAAAACAACAAAGTAGTATAAATCTATTTTTAACGTTGCATACAAATTTGACATCAAAGGAACAGTCTAGAGCCGTTCGGTGTCAAGGGTGTCAACTAGAAGTCTGTCAAGCATAGATTTTCGGAGGTCACCTAAGATGTCGATATATTTTAAACATTTTCCTAAATATCAGTTCTACTGTTATTCTGAGTATTCTATTTTTTTTATATTAAAATAAGAACCAATAATATTCAAAAACGCTCACCAGGGACCTCAAGTTCCTTCTCATTTACGTCACTGTCGCAAATTATGTCATTCGAATAGTATAATTTATTAATTGTATTCATAACAACTTAACTACATATTATTGTTTGCAAGAACTTAACCACCAACGATTCTAATTCGATTTTCAGTTATGAAATCAGTATAGCTATAGAAACCTTCAGTATAATATATTTCTTCTCTACGTATTTTTCCAAAAACCGAGATTTTCTTGAGTAAATAGGCATCGCTATTTAGTTTTATATTCATACCAATTGTTTACCAAATACTGTGTATAAATTCGCACTTTGAACTGTCAGACATGTTCAATTACTATAGGTGCTTATGAACAAGTATAAAAGGAAGTCAATGCTTTTGCGATCCGTCACATACCTGAATTTTAGCAATGAGCATTACAGTTGAAATTGTAGCTGCCGCTTCCCACAAATATCGTGAAACCTACCCCGAAGAATTTGAGTATTTCAGAAAGGGTCAGGAAGAACTATCAGATGAACAGAAAACAAGACGATTCGAATTAATGACTAAGGCCATCAATGGAGATCAAGATGCTATAGCTACTATAAAGGAACATACTAAAGACCGTCCTGAAGGAACTAAGGAACAGTTGGATCATTTTGTTACAAGCTTCCCAGAAGAATTCAGGGAAAAAGTCAGAGCTACCATTTTGGAAATTCGTTCGTAATTTTTGTGAATGACATTACAATAATTAGGGACGAAGAAATATATTTCAATAATTTTTTTGTTTCATTATTTATTAAGAAGCCTATTAATTTTATAACATTATACATGTTAGACATGGAATCAGCTATCAGCCGGCAAAAATTCCTAAAATATTTTCTTGGTTTAAAAAAATCCTATAACAATCTAAGGTTTGAGAAAATGATATTTTTCAGCGACCTACACAATGCAATTATATATTTATAAAAGTTATCTCTCCAAAATCAATCATTAGTTTTCGATAAATTGAATTGTTTTGCTTTTTGATTGTTTATTTTTACTTTCAATGAATCATTTATGAAGCGAACTAATAATACTAACAGAAATTGTTTATAATAAATGAAATAATTCAAACTTGAAAATTTAAGAAACATCATAAAAATAAAGAAGTTTGAGCACATGTATTTTCTATTTTTGGAAGGAAAGTTCAGAAAAAAAAGAAAGATATTCGCTTGCGAACACATTCAAACGCAAGTAATTGGACACATCCTACTAAAGATGGAATTGTTTGTTTACATACATACTTATTATTCAATGTCGAGGTCAAATACCAAAACAATGTAAATGATAATAATAATGGATAATGCAAACTTAGATTTACATATTTTAAATATCGTACAAACATAAACTAATTAATTCATCTGAACCGTTGACAAACTAAATTCAATGAAAAATGAAAAACTGATTAATGTTATGCAAAAATTGATATATATATATATATATATATATATATATAGTCAATAAGCACTTGTGGAATTCCAACCACTTTAGGGGTCATCATCAGAATACAATATTGCGGCAAGTAAAACTTTACAAAAATAATAATCTTCTTTTCTTAACATGATTGCTTCTGCTATTTTGGTGTTCTTTGTTCTTACAATGAAGTCAAAATTATTTTCTTTAAGTTGGTGAGGATGTTGGTAGATTTCTGTATTAAATTTCCACTAAGATGTTGTTTTATTCTCCTTCCGAAATGTCGAACTGTTTTACCAATGTACAATTTATTGCAATTTTCACATTTATATCTATGGACAGCAGGCGCGTACGCAAGATTTTCTGACGGAGGGGGACATTATCATCATTACCCAATTTTTGAAAATATTGAGAATATAAACCCTAAAAAATGCATTTCACGATCCTAGATTTTAAATTTTGCAATTTTTTATGAAAAATTTTTTGACTTATGCAGTCAAAATCAAATTTGGAAACCTGACGGGGGGATATTCCACCATGTCCCCTCCTGCGTACGCCACTGATAGATAGTTGATGAAACAAGTTCTTTTGGAATTTTATCTTTATTCTTAAATGTATATTCTGTTGTGTATGATTTAAGTATTGATCGAAACTTAACATGTTTAAGTTTCTTATTAATGATCTTTGATTTTTTGTTTAGTGGTGTAATTTGGTGTTGAATGTGTGGTCATTTCCAATAAATGTCTTTAACTTGTAGGTTCACTTTGAAACGACGACCTTTATTAATTTATGAAAACCCATTTTTAGAAAATATTTCAAAAACTTGATCAAATGCAGACGTAAAAGGGATGTCTAGTCCAGTAACCATTTTCTTAAAATTAATTCTTCATTCAAAATTCTTGTATTATTTTCAATTTCAGTGCCTAAGAAAATGATTTTTTCTTGTCTTCCGCCTCGCATGTAAATTTTATTTCAATAATTTCTAGATTTAATTGGTTAAAAAATTCATTTGCTTTTCCTTTATCGTCAAATATGGAAAAGATGTCATCAATATATCTTTTTATATATATATATATATATATATATATATATATATATATATATATACTTATTTGTTTATTTATACATTTATATTTATAAAAATTAAATTCAGCATTTGTCAATATGGTTTTTGTCCGCATCACTCAACCGTAACGCAACATCTTACTTATCTTATTAAACTTTTTCAAATTGCTGTTAATAATAAATTGACTATATGCATATACATCGATTTTCCCAAAACATTCGACAAAATGCCCCAATAACTTCTTCTCTACAAATTACATTTTTTTTGGATTTGATGACGACTATATAGTCATATCTCCACTATGGCAATCACCAGTGTTGGACCTCAATGTCCAGTATTTGCAGTGCTCTCTTTCTTCATTTATATAAATGATCTCCCTGATTATGCTGTATCATCTACCCTCTTTCGTGTTCGTCCTGGCCATTGCACTTTAATGGGGTGAAAAGAATTGTGTACTGTCGGCGAAAGGTTTTCGTATTTGAAATTTTTTTCTCTTCTTTTGAGCGGGGCTATAACTCCCCCTTCTAATAGGATACAAATGCTTACATTGGGAAGTGATCCTAAAAAAGATATTCTAAGATTATGTGAACTAACCCGTTAAATAGGGCAAATTAAGCTGCTTTTTTCCTACCATATGCTATTATTCAACACATTTTGGACATTGTTAGTGGGGTATTTCATTCAGACGGCAACAAGTGCTTAATTTCTCTCTAGTTAAAGCATTTATTCACACAATTGTTATTGTAATTTTAGAGTATCTTTTTTAGATCACCTTCCTTATGATTTTCTGAAAATTTAATCAAACACGTTTTATCATTGAATTTATGTAGATTTTTTTATAACATTAGTTCTTATTTTGTATTAATTTTATTGTACAAAGTCAATACATAGTAAACTTCAGCTTATGACGTCCTCTAACATTGCATTTCCACTAAAAATTCCTAAATAAATTTTGCATTTTTATTGAGTTGTACAAGTTTTGTTAATTCTTTATCGTATTATGAAGATACTGGAATGGGACTGAGCGACACTGAGCGGTACTTTCTATCGAATACAATAATTGGCCCAACAAAAGTAGGGATGGTATCCGGATAATGAATTGAGTATACCGGATACCGAATAATTCCGGGTAATTTGACTGCAGGATACCGGACAATATATTGTTTAATTATTAACAGAGCAACAAAAAATATTACATTAAAAAAAACCAAATATGACCTAATTTTTATGACAAAATACGAAGAAATTTTATCTAAATGTGCCCTAAAATATGACCATCCATTTTTCAAAGTGATCCATTTCAGCAATATAAAACGTTTTGCTATTACTGAGAACAAGATATAAAACAAATTCAAAAACTCTTTCATAATAAAAAACTACCGCTACTTCACTAAATTATAATAAAAGAACATAAATTTCTATATATTTTAGCTATTAAGATTTCTGTCATAGGCTAAGAATTTTCTTAACATAGAGAAACATCCGCTCAACTGCAACCAATGTTGCTTGACCTTCTCGTATCTTGGCATACAATTTCCATTAAATTTTCATCCCCTTTCCTTTGCTAGCAGTGAAACCGGTATTTTATAATCGTGACTTGATATGAGCGATTATTTCACAGATATCATTTCCAAGATCAAGTAATAACAAGATCTGCTGGAATTTCAACTCCGGCAAACATTGAACAACTTTAATTTTTATCATCGCAATTAGATTTTCATCCCTCATATATTTTGCCTGAATACGCATTCTACAATTCTGCAAAACGTGTGTCTTGCAAATACGATAAAATAATAGTTATAGTTCCTTTAATATTTTTTCAGCTGCCAGCATAGATGTCCAGTCCTAGAAACTTCTCGAGGATTAGGCCAGGAATTACATTAATTGAAATTGAATGAATGTATATATTTTAGTTCAAACGATTTAAAGCAGTTACAATCAAGCACTAAATTTAAAGTTTTTTTAATTTTAATGAAACTATGACAAAATATTCCTTTTATGACATTTCATCAACAAAAAATACCGTATTTTCAAAGAACAAAAATATGACTTTTTATGATTTTAGATCTTCCTATTTAACTGCACCACATGTCTGAAAACCATTTAATTTTAAGCAGACTGCAAAATAGACCAATAGAAAAAAATGACTTTTATTACTTGTGGTTGCACTAATTATTAATAAAAAACAACCTCATTTCACAGTGAATATCGACCTCTTGCAAATGAAAATAAATAAACATTAAATAGACTACGTCCTTATATGTCAGAAAAACATGTTCTGTTGCATGACAACTTACATATCATGGAAAAAAATATAGCTTTTTCCCGAAAATTCCATTTTTAAATCAAGCTTTTATCTGGTAAAATTCAGTAAACAAATTAAATTTTACCGGATACCAATTAAGACAAATCCCCAAACAAAAGGTATTTACACAACAATAACACGTAGTTAGTTAATCAGTTATTATTTCTACTGCTAGTCGCAATAATTCAACCTGATGTTGACCCAGAGATGGACATGGGGCGAAAACTTAGGCTCAACTTCGGCCTGCCCTGCAGTAAAATTAACGCAAATTCAACCCATCTTAGTCTATTTTTATCATCTTTGACATTTTTTTAGTTGTTCGATTTGCTAGACCAAAGTAGGGTACTTATGAAACTCATAATATATAATCTACTCACTGAAATTGAAAACCCCAAGTTGAGTTTTAGAGGATTAAATGATACTAATGCAAAACTTCAAAATGAGATTTATACGTTTGATTGTTCGGTAAAATTCGAAATATAGCCTAATGTTTCGGCCCATTTTTCCAAATAAAACTGCTGTCCTATCCTGCCCTGCCTCGCCCATTTCCATGTTGACTACTAAATTGTCAAATATATTGCAGTGCGATTTCTGCGATGAACTGCTAATGTTTTGTCAAGGCTAACGATCTAATTGGTGCATGCGATTTTCATCAAAAACTTTCTAAACTAGGCTTCATCGATTAATATAAAAAGTTGATTAATAGTCCTATCTGGGTCGGGCTTTTTTCAATTTTATAATCGAGGGGTGCTTCAACAGCACTCCCTCATAAAATCAATTCCATTCATCATCTATTACATCTTACGTAATAGTAAGAAAACAAAAAATTGATATTCTGCTGCTCTGACGTCATAATAAGTGCAGAAGTGAGCAAATAGATTGCAATGCCAAAACATTTGAAAAATGTTTTCTAACATCATAGCAACGGTAATATTTGGCGGGGTGGTCGCCAATGATATACTGAACATATTGAGAAGATAGCAATGAAAATACTGGCTTTTTTAGAATAATATGTGTATAACTAGAAAAATAAAGAAAGTATGATTTTTATTTTAATTCTTAGACATTTGTGTGGCTAATAATAGTTGGCAACAGTAAAAAATATCAGGGAGAAATCTTATTTGAAATTAGAGATATATTATGATATTTCTCTAGGATCGAGATTGGGTTAATCGAATAAATTCTTGAAGTATTTCGGCCAACATTAATATAAACAAAATTCGAATTCCACAGTATCTAAGATTTTTTATTATGTAGAAACTTGAATTATGAAATTGTGTCACAGTTATTCACAAATAGCTTAATAATATAAAATAGAAGTATGATGTTTATTTATTGTTTAAATATAGAAAGTTCATAATTGACACGTTTCAAAAGAATACAATTAGTAGGTAACATGTTTAAATTGTATGCTGTTCAATTGCAGAACAAACATTCAACTTCCTTTATGAGAAACCGTTTACTCAGCAAATGTCTATGTACACGCCCGGAAAATGCACCAAATCTAAATTGAAATGTATTTAATAATAGCATATGTGACAGACAATAGATCAATGTACTCTCATTCCAATAATTCATTAACATTGAGATAATTTTTGGAATTAACCCTATGCAGTTTTTTCACTTTTACAAAGAATTTTCTCAAAGACTATTTTGCAAATTTGACAATCATGAGGCATGGGTAGGTCTATTGCGGAACATGCTTTAATGCAATGTTGAAAACTTCAGTTGAAGCGTATTGCTGTAGCAGAAGTTGTTGAAAATATTAACAATCTTTCTTTGAAAAAATTTTATATTCTTTCAATACCTAATGTTCATGTATTTATAGTTTTGAGCTCATGGAGACACCAAAGAACTTTGACTGTTTCTTGATATGTGCAAAGATTTTGCAAACCCATTGAGGGTACCGTGGCCAAAGTCAGGGGTCGTTGGTCCGAAGAGCAAAGTGAGAGAGGTGCTTTCAAATTAAGCATATCGTTTATATTTTTTATAGGATTATGAAAAATTTTCAAAAATTCACGGGCTGTTTAAGGTCAAGTATATATATATATATATAAATATATATATATATATAGCCTTTATTCAAATCAGCACAGAGACGCAGATGCAGCAATAGAACCTCTGAAAACACTCATGTAGACAGGAAATGACAAACACTGATGTAAGGACTTAAAGAATACAATCTCGGCAGAGATTATAATTCCATTTATAAGGATATAATTTTCAATAAAATAATCATTTAAATAATTAGTCTCCCATTTGGATGGTTAATTGTGAAAAAGTTCATTTTAACTAAAAATATAACAGCCATTGTTCTGAAAATATTGTTTATATCGATTGTAAAATAAAGAATGTTTAAATTGAGATTTTCTGGATTCTGTCAAAACCGCTGCTTTTAAAAAACATGCTCTGCACAAACTCGCAACTAGAATGCAGTAAGAATCATTTTTACGACCTTTGAGAATAAAGAAATCTTAAAATAAATAGAAGCACTACACTCTTCATTGAGGTCATTATTAAAGTTCTTTTATTTATATTAGACGTGGAACTCGCAACGCTATCGAAACTTTCTTTCAATTTGATTGGCAGCTTGAGATCACTGGAGACTTTGTCGCAAAAGTTCAACAACCACTTCGTTAAGTTCTCTACCAAGATCCCCAAAGTAGCATGAGCTGCTTTGCTGTTTCCCCCCGCTAATGCGCCAATGTTACATAATGTTATTTAATTGGCTGGCTGCGGCTTAAACGATTATTGTAAATAATTTTAAACGATTTGATAGCATTTGCATTTAGATTTAAATATTTTATATAAATGTGCATGTCTGAATCTCAATCTAAACATAATGACATTAATAATAGCCTTTTTGGCAAAGAAACTCCTAACTGCCAATGAATCCACCAAGATATCTGACTAGATTTGTTCTTATCTGTGTATTCTCATCTTTGATAATCTTTTCTGCATATACTAAGAAACTTGACTTTAGAAGGAGAACTATTTTTATAGGCTTGGGGATGCACCACTGTTAAGTAGCCTCTTCTACCATTGTTGAGTTTTTTGGAAATTTCCAAAACCAGAGGAATCAGCAGCATAGAAAATTCGTGTATATTCTGGTGTGATATTATAAAAGAAAAGAGGTAAGTCGGCATGGAATACATGGTTATTGTAATTCACTCTGAAATTATGGTTTTCCCTAATACTGCTAATTTTGCGGAGTAGCCATGAATATTTGGAAGGAATTGTGCAAGTGGTGGATAAAAACCTTTTATGCTTCGTATGGCTATTTTCATGTTTAGTCTGTTAAATGCCTTTATCAGCATCAACAAAGAGGTGCTCATCAATAGTATTTTTGGTATATATGAGAAGCAAATTTCATGAGGTTACCATATAGTGTCTAGCACCTTTGAATTTTTAAAAGAAAATTTTGTTCATAATTAGCATTTATAGCGCGCTTTGTATTATCCAAATAGTACACACCCCTAAATATATTACGGATAAATTTCTTTATGTATAAAGTCGCGGCATCGATATTTTTCAGTATAGTCAAAATATCAAGTAGGGTATCTATATTTTTTGAAAAAAAATTAATTATAGCAGAAATAATGAAATGATGAAGTATAATATGACAAATAGTCATGCATAGTAACTATGTTTAATAATTTGAATTACACTATATTAAATTAAATTATGAATAATCATAAAATATTACAGTTTCTATCAATATTAATATTTAATGGTAGTAGTTCCTGCTTGAGATTAATAATTAACAAATATGTTGACCTTTGCTTGGCAATGGCCATTTGTATATTCAAAACACTGCCCCGAAGAAAATTTAGAAATTGAGTTCAAAGCTAGCATAGAATAGTGAACTTTTTATACGGTTCAATCAAAATTAATTTAAGCAAATTAAAATAAAAGGCGCCGTTATCGGGCTCTCATTTTTTACTGATAACTGTCAGCAGCACGTAGACGCCCCTATTGAACGCACTATCTTTGAAATTTGTTTGCAATTACAATCATACGTTACAGCTAATACCAAAATCTGTTTGCAGATAGATAAATAGATGTTTGCGTTGTGCTGAGGCAAGTTTACATATTTGAGGTAAAAGACATTAGGGGGCAACAGACAACCAAATCGTGAATCAATCGGTGATCAGTGCCTATTTCAACTATCAAAAAATCGTTTTTTCCGCTAGATGTCGTAGTTCATTTTGAGTGGTTCTATTGATAGTTATATTTAGAAATTATTAAACAAATTTAATACAAATATTATCTTCGATAACCTCTAAGTAACTGTACAGGGTCTATCAGGTATAATGATAGAATAGGAAATGTTTTCAAGGACTGAAAGTCCGTCCACTAAAGCAAATGTAAGAAAAATTATTCGATATTCTTCCAAATTCTGTCACGTACACATTTCAAAGCAGAGCATTTCTCAAAGCATGCATGAACTTGTAAAATATTTATTGATGTTGAAGAATATTAATTAAATGAATATTATTAAATCACATATTAAAATTTACAAAAACGTTGAACCAGTATTGAAATTGAAACGTATACCTTTCTTTGATAACACTGTTAGAGAGAAAATGTTATTGGGTGCTTTCAAAGATGCTAATGAGTCATTGTCGGTTTTTCTGAGTCAAGTCGTCAACCTGACCTAGGTAAAATAGGTCAAAGCTTGCTTAGATCACCAACACACTTACAATTGACATCAAATAATAACCCTGTATGCTTATTAGAAACGGAAATTGACCAAAAATGTAGGGCTGTCCTGCCCAGGAAACTAAAGTCAACCCGATTCCAACTATTTTCATTTAAATGAATGCCNTCCGTCCACTAAAGCAAATGTAAGAAAAATTATTCGATATTCTTCCAAATTCTGTCACGTACACATTTCAAAAGCAGAGCATTTCTCAAAGACTTGCATGAACTTGTAAAATATTTATTGATGTTGAAGAATATTAATTAAATGAATATTATTAAATAACATATTAAAATTTACAAAAACGTTCAACCAGTATTGAAATTGAAACGTTATACCTTTCTTTGACAACACTGTTAGAGAGAAAATGTTATTGTGGGTGCTTTCAAAGATGCTAATGAGTCATTGTCGTTTTTTCTGTGTCAAGTCGTCAACCTGACCTAGGTAAAATAGGTCAAAGCTTGCTTAGATCACCAACACACTTACAATTGACCTCAAATAATAACACAGTATGCTTATTAGAATCGGAAATTGACCAAAAATGTAGGGCTGTCCAGCCCAGGAAACTAAAGTCAACCCGATTCCAACTATTTTCATTTAAATGAATGCCAATTCGTCCATTTTTGACACATTTTATTGATCATTGCCAACAATATTTTCTAATTTTTGGTTTGCAAGAGCAAAGTTGTTTATGCTAGAAACCTAGAATACAATCCGCACAAATAAATTGAAAAATCTAGTTTGAATGTGAGAAGAGTATTGCTACTAACGCACATTTATTAATGTAACATTATTTTTCACCACAATGTTTATGAATTTTTCAGCAATCAGGATATTTGGTTCGATTGGCATGCATTGTTGAGTAATAGCAAGTTATTTCTGAAATTCCGCCACATTATTTCGGCTTGNTTTAAATGAATGCCAATTCGTCCATTTTTGACACATTTTATTGATCATTGCTAACAATATTTTCTAATTTTTGGATTGCAAGAGCAAAGTTGTGTATTTTAGAAACCTTGAATACAATCCACACACATAAATTGAAAAATCTAGATTGAATGTGAGAAGAGTATTGCTACTAACGCACAATTTATTAATGTAACATTATTTTTAACCACATTGTTTATGAATTTTTCAGCAATCAGGATATTTGGTTCGATTTGCATGCATTGTTGAGTAATAGCAAGTTATTTCTGAAATTCCGCCACATTATTTCGGCTTGCATTTTCTAAGTCAATCTCTCAGGGCTTATTCAACCATTTTGTAATTGCATTGTTCTGGGATTTCTACTGTAATTAGAATAAATTTTTACATAATATGGTATTATTATTTTTGGTGTTTACTATACTCGATGCTTCAATTTAGTCGGAATGGTCCACTCATTTGATTAAATGGGTCATAGGTCTTAGCACTGCTTGGTAGAATGGGTCAAGATTCA
>CABFPE010000124.1:504756-516512 GCA_900660155.1 Hofstenia miamia | reverse complement strand
TTGAAATTTGATAGATGTAAAACAGTGGTCAGAGAATGGGCATTCAGAAGTAGTATACTCATAATATAGATTGTTGTTCTCAGCTAGTATAATGTAGTCAATTAGTGTTCTGCTTGATGATGTCATTCTAGTAGGTAATATTTTATTGGCCAATACTAAATTAAATGTATTCAGAAAAAGATCCATTTTACTTTGGTCATTAGCATTAAAATAATTTAGGTTCCAATCCCCCAAAAGTAATAAGTCTTTATTTTCAGAACAAGCAAGTGATAATTCGTCTTCTAGTTGTTGAATAAAAAAATTAGAGAACTTCTTATGAGGACAGTAGGATACATTTAATAACTGCTTTTCAAAACGTGAATTTTTTATTGGATTATTAATTTCAACCCATAAACTATCAAAATTTGATTCGTTATTAGCAAAATTAATTTGATTCGTATATTAGCAATGTCTAAATTACTAGTAACAAAGTAACTATTGTATTTTCAATGGAATTTATAGAATCATGCCCTTGCCTATTGCGATTTAATACAATTTTATAAAATGCCATTTTTCTATAGAATTTGAAACATTTTTAAAAATTTTGCTCGAGTAAGCATTTTAAACGCGTCGAATAGTAATACTACATTTGTTTCTAGCAAATTTGTACGCGTTGGAATTATCACCAAATTTAGCATGCAGGTACAAGCAGTTCTTTCCATTCCTGATTATGAAATGTAGCTAGTATTTTTGCGTGGGTAAGGTGTGTGCGAGAATGACTTGCCACTACGAAGCTTTCATTCTGGAAGTTTTCGAAGACTGCACGCTATATTTCATTTAATATCTGCGAAACATCGTAATCAGAGAACAAATTTAACGCCAGAGAACAAGCAACGAATCAAGTAAGTGTTATGAATTTACATTCCAGTTTCCTAAAATCAGCGAAGCAAAATTAAAGAATTCGGCTTATTTTAAACCTGCGCTTTAGTCGCATTCACTCCAAGGAATTCAGGAAATGTGCAAATTGAAACTTACTTGTAGGAACTGAAAAATAATGCAACCATTTTGAATAAAAAGATTTTTCATTTTTTGGCAACGATTGTTTGATTAATATATATTCACTTTAAAAAATTTTATTTTATTGTGGGAAACAACGGTTTGAATATTATTTATAACACAACTTCAAGAGAACATATACAATCTAAATATCAATGAGATAAAGAAAACGCAATAAGAAAAAAGAAACATCCTTAAATGAAATTATAGGAATTGGATCTGATGGAGAATATTTTTTAATCAACACATCAGAAGATGTTGAGCAATCCAATTCGCACACAACTCTCGCACAGCAGCTTTCACTGCTATCATTAAAGCCTAACATTTGCAGCATATGTTTGCATGTTTCTGATTTGTGCAAACGTTCAGGACTTGCAAATATCATACTATCAAAGGTTCCAGGTGCAAGGAGCAGGGCTACCGCCTCGTTCACTTGGAATAACGTCTGTATTTGCCTCACTTTCTGATATTGAAATGTTTTCTATTCCCACCAGAAAAACTGTTCCAATCAGCTGCCGTAATCTCTGAGCTAAAGCTATGAATCACTCTTTTAGTAAGGTTAAGCGGGAACCAAGTTTCATTAATCATTGGGCGGAGACTTTTATTTTGCCTGCCTCTGTTCTCCGGTCTCCTCCTCGTGGGCGCTCCAAACACCTGAAATACGAAAAGTCAATTCTCAAGAGCGGCTTAGAGCGTTGGTTGAATGGTGATTATGCTCAACTCTGGTACAAAGCAACTGTAAGTTCTGGCAACATTAAAAATAAATCATCTTCTGTCAATTCCAGCCAAAATTTTAAGAGAACTAGACAGCTTGGTCAAGAAGGCAGTTTTCGTAGAGCCATATCAGTCCTAAGATCTGATGGTCTAAGCTTCGATGAGCAAACATTTCATGCACTGAAGGAGAAACATCCTAACAATTCAAAAAAAATAAAATAGATTATTGTACTGAAGACACAGAGCCATTCATGATAAACAAAGACATTTTGATTAAATGTGTGAAAAGCTTTCCCAGGGATTCTGCTGCCGGTGTCTCTAAACTTTATGCTTCCCATTTGATTAATGCATTCCAATGCCCAACACCTGAATATGGGGACAAAGCAATTGCATCTGTGCTCGAAGTAATCAACTCTTTAATATCTCGTAATGCTGGTGATGAAATTGCACCACATCTTTGTGGGGCTAATCTTTTTGCATTGAAGAAAAAGGACGTTGGAATTCGCCCAATTGCTGTGGGAGAAGTTCTTCGAAGATTGATTGCCAAATGCGTATGTCAATTGTCAAGGAATAGGGCAGCTGCTCTTTTTCTCCTCTTCAAGTTGGTGTAGGTATTAAGGGAGTTTGTGAAGCGGTCGTTCATGCTTTGAATGGATTGGTTGAAGCTGTTGGATCGAAGATAAACTTAGCATTTCTCCAGGTAGACATCAAAAATGCATTTAACAGTCTTAATCGTTCAGCAATACTTTGTCAGTTTAAACTTCACTTTCCACAGTTATACCCTTCGGTTTATTTTTGCTACTCCCAGCCTTCTCGGTTGAAATTTGAATCTAAATTCTTGCCTTCAGCTTGCAGAGTTCAACAAGGTGATCCCTTGGCTCCCCTTTTGTTTGCTTTAGCTATTCACCCAATCGTTTCTGCTATCAACCATAAATTTCCTGAATTAGCATGCAACGCATGGTATTTAGATGATGGTTCTCTGGTTGGGGACGTTCCATCTTTTTGTAAAGTATATGAGTTTGTGGTGTTAGTTATGAAAAAAGTAGGCTTGGAAATTAGTTTAACTAAATGTGAAGTTTGGTCGCCTAATCCTAATTGCGATTTCAGTGCTTTGCCCAAAAAAATCAATAGACGAAAAGATGGTCTTATCAATATTGGAGCTCCTATCTCCAAGTCTCCAAAATTTGTCCAAGAGTTCTTTTCGAAACGTGATTTTAAGTCCATTGAAATTATGAATGACATAAAATTACTTGAAGATCCACAGCTAGAATTGCATCTCTTAAGGAGCTGTGCTTCACTACCTAAGATATCGTTTTGTTTAAGAACTTCTAATCCCACAACTGTTGCAGCAGAACCGCAATAATTTGATTCAGCAGTTCATCAGTCTCCGGAAAGTATAGCAGGTTCAGCTGCTTCTGTATCACAAAGACTACAGTCCTTTTTCCCAATTACTAAAGGAGGTCTTGGATTACCAGTTGCGTCAACAATTATTTCTGCAGCGTTCTTGGGGTCGTATGTGGACAATAAAGAACTATGTGAACAGATTGTTTCTATTGATGATTATATTTACTCTGTGCCACATCAGTGTTTGCAAGAACTATCTAGCAAAGGACTAATGTTGTCTGAAATGCCTTTACACATGGCACCAAAACCACAGAAGTCTATTTGTTCCCTTTTAGAGCAAATTAGCCAGAATACTTGTTTATCCTCTAGCTTGTCTTTTCGCGATAAAGCAAGACTTCCCTCCTGTTCCATACCAGGAAGTGGAGATTGGTTGGCTGCAATTCCCTTGAAAGCACTTGGTTTTTCCTTCGCTCATGCAAAATTCCGAATTTTGCTTTGTTATCAACTTGGCATCCCCTTAATTAATGATGACAAAAAATGTACAAAATGCTTTAAGCCTTTGGATTTATTAGGTGATCATGCTATGTCATGCGCGGTTAATGGTGAAAGAATTGCGCGTCATGATCGACTCAGGGACGCTATTTTTGCAAGTGCTTCGAAATGTGCTTGAAAAGTCTAACTTCACAGTCTCGTGCTCGTCCTGAGAACATCTTTTTGCCATGCTGGTCTTCTGGCCGACCAGCCGCTCTAGAGGTGACTGTAATTAGTTCACTGCAGCCTTCGATTGTTTCTCTTGCGGGTACTAATGCTGGTCATGCTCTAGAAGTTTCAGACAACCGAAAGCTTACTAAATCCGCAGAATCATGTTCAGCTGCTTGTATATCCTTCATACCACTATCAGTGGAAGCTTTAGGAGGATGGTCACCAATTGCTACCAAAGTATTCTCCAAAATGTATTTATGTCTTCTGCCAGAAGTGCCTCTTGCGATCTGAATAAGATTTCTACATATTTTTTCCAGCAATTGTCAGTACTTTTACAGCTGGAAATGCTACACTTCTTTTAGCAAGATATGGTGGTTAGGGTTCAAGTAATTCATGTCTAATCTGCGACATCTGGAACACAAACTCATTAAATAGGGTTATCCTCAGCATCTCAACCATTGCACAAGTTTTTCAGTATCGATCACCCAAAAAAAATAATCATTGTAATGTTAATTTTATATGTATTGATTTTCGCTCTTTTAAAAAAAAATTTTATTTGGTGATTCTTAAATATTCTATTTTGTAATGTTAATTTTGTAAAAATGCAATTTGTAATGTTAATTTTATAGACGATCTAAAAAAATTCTTTAAAAACTGATAGGCGCTTCAAAGCATATAGGTTTAACCAAGTATACAGTACTGCTCATAAGTTTAGAAACACTCATCTTCACAAATTATTTCTCCAATGATTAATACAATAACTGATTTTTAGCAGTAAGGTCAAGTTTCATATAATATTTTTATCAGAATTTTAGCTTATTCTAAAAGTTTTGCATAAATGTATTTAGTTGTTTCAGAAATATTACTATTTAAATTTTGCTAAAATCCCATTACATACATTGAATTTACAGCAAAATTAGTGATGTAATAGGATTTTCACAAACTTGAACTCTCAATTCAAAATCTCTTCAATAAATCTGCACACAAAATTTAGACTCAGCAAAATTTTTTACGCTGAATTAGATTTTTTCGCTATAATTGAAATAGCAAGTATATTTATGAAGATAGTTTTTAGGGTGCCCCTTCACAAGGGAATAGGAGGAAAACAATTTCTGATTAAAATATTACATGAAAATTTGAATTCACAATGCCAAACTTGACCCTAGTGTTAAAATGAAAGTTTTTGTTAATCATTGCAGAAATAATTTGTGAAGATGAGTGTTTCTAAACTATATTTAGAAGTAAATCTTTTTAGAATATATATAAACTCTAATATCGTTAATGTCAACCAAAATTTCTCAATGCAATATCCATCAGTAAAATATTCAATTCGGAATCCAATGCCAAGTTGGCAGTTGTTTTTCATAATTATATGAAATTTGCTTAGAATAAGCCCGAAATCTTGGAGTTTTATAGTATTATATTTGGACGCGGGCATAGCTGTGGTATCAACTATTATCTTCCTCAGATAAGAAAATCTCTATTAAGAGAAGGTAAATACAATTAAGTAACACTGATGTCCTCTCAAAATAGCGTCGTGGATAGAATTTTAAGAAACCGATTTTACAAACTTATAAATTAGCAAACAGGCTAACAATAAGACTAAATTCTTCTTTTGAAACACTGGCTATCCAATTAGCTTAATTAGCACTAGAAGCGCTACTATAAAATTTAAATCATATCCATGATCTAACCAATATAAATTTTTGCCTGAGTATGAATGATTCTAGCTCTTTCTTGAATCTTTAGATTTATTTATTATCTTCATTTCTTTCGGTAATTTATTCAAGTAATAAATTGCAGTATATTTTGTTTAGACTGTCGAAAATGATATCTTGTCGTAGAGTGGAATTTTGTTAATGAATTTGAAGAAATAAATATTGTAAATTAATTCTTGTGGTAAACAATAGAGGAAGAAATGTGATATTTTGTTTTAGAAAAGTTTTTATTACACATTTCATGCTAATTTTAATTGCATTCCACGCTTTTCTAGCATTAGACTGTGTACAATTAGTATATAAATACAACTAGCATAGCTTAGATTGCTTATAACTTAAACATGGAACATTTAAAGTATGCATGCGATATCTTTCTAATAACAGCAAACTTTAATATTAGTATTTATTTGCGATGTGAAGCTAAGCTTGGAATCTATTGTTACTCCTAGATATTTACACTTATTTACATTTGTAATAGATGCATTCTTGAATTTTATCGAGTAGTCAGAGATGTCTGTCTTTTTCTAAAAGGTTGCATTATGCAAAATTTCGTTTTTCGCGTTAATACGCAATCTATGCATTCAAAAATAGTGGCTTAATTTCATACGATTAGATTCAATAGATAACTAGTCAACCTGAAGACACTGGCGCTGACAAATATGAACATAATACATCCAGTTTGTGACTATGGGATGTTATCTGGTGTTTATGTTGGCTCAACTCTCGTACTCACTGTGGCTTGATTAGAGTCAATCTCAATGTTGTGAAATTGCTGATTGTTCGCAATCATCACAATCAGCGAACTTTGTGTATTATAACCTCAATAAATAGCTACATGTAAGCATGAAATGAATGTCGAAAATCCGGTGTTAAATTAACACATACTAGTGCAATGGAAACTATGAAATATTGCTCTCAATGCAGTTTAATATTAAGAGAATTTTGATTTTGCTGTTCTATTCCATGCTAATTTTGGTGATTGTGTTGGTTGACACTTCGGAAGAGTTTACATTCTGGAAAATTTTCTTTACGTATTAGTTTGTCATTTTTAACCGATTTTCCAAAGGTTAATATTCGCTGGTTACAATGTATTAGAATTTAAAATCAAAATAGTTTTGATCAATAATGTTTAAGCATGTAATTTGTAAAACATTTGTATCTCATCAATTAAAAATGATACGTTTGAGGAGTGATAAACGCAAAAACAGTTCATAGAAACTTCATTTAAAATATTTTAAAGGTAAGAGTTAATTTTTGACAACTAGCAATCTAGCTACAGAGCTTTCAAACAATGAGTGTTTTGTAAATACAGCCTGACATCATGCAAACAATTGGTACTGTTGCTTTATACAACATGTTATTTGTTGAATTTAGATATAAATCCATTTTAATTTCTTAAAGCAACAAAAAGAAATTTTTTATTAATTATATACCAAAACCTAATGACTTAAGATTTGTAACTTTTGTTGTCATGTTGCAGAATAAAAAAGTCAACAAACCATTTTTCAAAGTTAACATTCGACGAATTATTATCAAGAAATTCATTTTAAAGACTTAATTAATGTTTTAACAATAACAATATTAATAACTTCTTGCAAAAATAAGCATGATTTTAAAGCAATTCGCTTATAAATGAGTTGAAGATAACTCAATGTGATGAAAATTGGGATGAGTTGCACACCAATACATTTCAAGATAATCATTCAAGTGTTCGCTTGCTTCTTCAAATTCGCTTTCTTCAATGACAACATCAAAATGCTTCTAAAATGACAAAATATAAAATTAACTACCAGTACTATAAATCGTATTGATAATCAGCACTTCACGATATTGACTTACCAACTTTTAAAGGACGATAATAGCAAAAAAATTCGTTCATTTGGATAATCGATTTAATGACAACAAAAAATATTAGTTGAAATCTAACAGGATTGATCTACTACCAAAACATCATTATCCCAGATACGAATATGCTAAATTTGCTAGCCGAAACGTATATCCTCGGCAAATTGAAAACAAAGACAGGTAAATGTTTATGAATATATTTTTGAATGCACAAAACTACATGATGATTGCAACTGCATAAAGTCAGTTCCAAGGATAGTATGACACATTTGGAATATACAAATCAATTTGACCTTTATCTTAATGTGAAATAGAGTGGAATTTTGCTAGCAAAATTTCGCAGGATAAAGGTAAAAGACTGCTCTGCAAGATTATGTCGAAAAAGCAAAATCGCATATTTGTCAGTTATATCCATCAGGGTCTTAGCTCCTCCTATAAATTATAGGCTATAATGAATGACTGTTTCCATTCAAAATCTTGTTCAACTCGCACTATAAAAATATAAAACAACAAACGAAAAAAAATGCAAACAATCAACGAGTTTAAATTGAAGACAATAATGCATTTATATATATATATCTATATATATATATATATATATATATCTATATATATATATATATATATTTGTTGCTTGAATACTAAGCTTCTTTATCATTTTATGAAAAAACAACGAAAATTTTAATTGAGAGTACTTTCGGTACTTACTGTACCATCGTCAGTCAAAAAATTATTTGGTGGTAAAATATAAATTTACAAATCATTAATTAATTAAACTAAACAAGTGAAGAGTTTGATGACATTTACTATTTAAATTAGGTTTCTCTTCCTTGGTGCATTTGTGTTTCATTAAAATATTAAAGTCAAATTTTGATGCTTTATGTATGCGGGCCCCAGATCAGCAATTTTGGGTTGAAGCTACTGATTTATATAAGAAATTGTGAGGTTTCATATATCCACCACGATACTCCCGTGTGTACACAACGCCCTCAAAATTTTTTTTCAAAGGGTTTGGATGAAATTTTCCAAAATGTGGCACATTAACTGTTGAACAGCTTTATCTGATGCCTAGAAGGGCCTTAACTTGAATCGGGCGCTGTGTACACTTATTTCCTAATTCCCGTAGTACACAGCGCCCAATACACATATAAATATATATATATATATACCAAAGGAAGTTGAAGAAGTTTTTCCGCTGCAACAATTTGTAAATTTTCATATTTGAAACGTTTGTTGGAGCAAGCTTTAATGAGCTTTGAGAGCACCTAAAATAAAGGTGAAAACAATCAAAATTTCTTAAAAATACCTTTGTAATACCGATTTTCACAAAGACAACAATAGGATCCAAGGGCGAATTCGCCAGCTCCGATGGATAGTTAATGGACAACGCATCTAGAATGACTAACTTCCCTGATCGGCACAGTTCAAAAATACGCTCAGTTTCTTTCTGAACTTTCACTAAACAACACGAATAAAATGAGCGTACAATCCAAATAAGATTTGACGAAATTGATAATTTTTTCAGGAAGCCTGCTAGCTTAGTTCAAATTTTTGTTAAAATCGAGTAACAAAACTTTTAAGAAATATATATAAAATTCAATCACATATATTCGCGAAATTTTTTTCTGGTGTATAAATATGAAATAATTAACTATTATTCCACCTAGAGCCATGCGAGTACTGGAAATAGGGTCGAGGTCCAAAAACTGATCAGCACTTTTTAAGTACTCGAAACCAACTCGATATTAGATTGAATGCCATTCATTTTTCTTCATTTTGCTTGATGATGAAGAATGAATCGACGTTCGACTATTTGCCTGAAATGACGGGCCATCAGGCTTGGTTTCTCTCATTTAGTTTAGCATGTTATTTCAGTCGTACATTTATATAGGATGTCATAGTGATACATGCTTAGCCTAATGAGAAAAATAAGTCTAACAATCATTGTAACTTAACTCGAACTCTCTAACCAGACTGAAACTTGATTCGAACCTAAGAGGTCAAGTCGCAAGGGACTAATTTAACCATTTAAGTCTCTACACAAAATAACATAGCAAACACAACACTAACTGAAACTGTTCGACTGAAACTGTTTAGGGTCTTGCATAGATTTTGAAAGAGATATGTCCGCTTCAACTGTTGTTAGAATAACTCTATTACTGAAAGTTTTCTTGATATTGTCATAAAGACCAACGTGCAGCAAATCAGTGACCTAAAACCAACGAGAATAAAATGATCAAAAAATATTTAAATAATACAGGGAATCCTTTAAGAGAAGGTCCTATTAAGATGATAGGACGTGTATGTGGAACGACATCATAGTATACGGATTTGCAATGCTTGGGAACGTGGATTGGGTGGTCTGTAATGGAGTCATGGCTGAATACGCTTTCATTGTCTGTTACTAAAAAGGTTATTAAGTGACTGTTTTTAAATTTAAAATACATTACAATCAAGAATATGGAAATTTTCAATAAAACTAGAAATATTAGTAAGATAGTGTATAAAGCTGAAAATAACATTTAAGATTTTGTAGCTGTAGAATCATAAACTATTGAGAAATTCACAAATATGTCAAAATTCAACGACACTCGATAAACAATGAAATCTAAAAATTAGCACGGTAATATTTTGACATGAGGATTTTTACTCCTTGTGAGCATCCAAAAATCTTACATATTGGTAAATAATCTGTTTTAACAGAAAATTTCATACTCATGCATAAGTAAAAACAGTGAAAGAAATATTGGCGAGCAATAACTAACTCAAACAGTGTCATTATTAGCAATACGCTCGTAAACTAGTCAAAGAAAATTTATAAAATTTGATTATTACTCGAAAAATATTTTTAACGCTTATATATACATAGGGAAATAAAACACTATGTAGATAAGCAACCTACAGGAGTATTGTTTGGAGGGCAGTAGATAGTTGGGAAAGAAGACAAACGAGAGGGAGGGAGAGAACGCATATTTCAATATATCATACAATTGTATTATCAATAAATTTCAGATCGGATATTTTAGCGTCATCTCCTTCTAGTAAGGCGTGAAAACAGAAATATCTATCACGCATTTTTTCTTTGCAAAAACCGTTTATGAAAGATTTCGATTGTTCAAAAAATTTAATAGTACGTAACTTGATAATTAAAAAATTCAATTGGCATTTCACAAAATTATTTTTAATCCGGAAAATAAATTAAAACCCAAGTTAATAACCATCTGCCAAAGACAATTGGCATTTAACAATAAAACAGTTTCACAAAAAATAATGTATTAACATCACTAACAATATGCTATAGCACATATCAATCTCCACAGTGTTTTCTTCCGAAGTGACCGAATTTATTGACTGATTGGTACATAATCATTACAACATTTTCAATAAATTTTATTGAATAAGAAATAATTGACAAAATTTTTAAAACACTACTGTGGAACATATTAACCATCTAATTCAAGTAGCGGTTCCTATTCGCTTGTTAGTTGTCAATTTCATGGTCGAAGAAATAGCAGTTCTCAGAGTTAATAGATTTAAAAAGCCACAATAATTATGTACCTACCAAATGTTTAATGAAAATTTAACATCAAAGAAACCATTGCAAACCTATGTATAGATTCACTAGTGCAAATGAGTGAGAAAACCGAAAAAATGAATGAAGTTGAAGAGGCTTTTTTGCCGTTGAATTCTAGGATATACTAAAAACCTATGATGTCTAAGTCAATAGAATTAGGGAAGGTGAAAATCAAAGAGATTTATTAGTAAGATGTATAACTATCCTCTTAAAGAAATCGAGTTCATTTTGAAAAGTTGACAGAATGCGACAAAAACAAACCGAGAAATGTTTAACATTGTCTTGGATCCTTAGAAAGTGTAATTACATCCGCATATATAAGTCCTTCTGCCGTCATTGAAGGACTCATTATGTTACAATTTTGGTGTGACTGGATTAGACAAACCTCTACTTTATCAAAAATCAAATCATGCTCTATACTTTCTAGATAAAATTTATGGCCTTAAACTTTTGCTAAACATCGCCATTCTTCGGTTGCTTTGCTATATAGGAATGCTGTAGTTTTAACGATGTAGATTTCGAAAAATGTTAACTTTATAAACAGAACTAAAAAATCATACACAAAAGTCGTATATAGGCTACTATAAATAACAGTGATTTGTGATAAGAAATTGTGAAGTAAATAATGCAATTGCTATAAAAACTTTTCAAAGATATAGGTATTCTATGTAAATGTGTGCAAATTAGGTTGTGAAACAAAATACAAACTACAAGCAATTTTAGATGAAATACGTTGTTTGCAACAAACGGTTATGCCCCTTACCACAGTGGATCACCTCATAGACGTGATTAGTGCTTACAAAATTCAAAATATTATTCTTTTT
>CABFPE010000124.1:476435-490995 GCA_900660155.1 Hofstenia miamia | reverse complement strand
TGCCATCCATTATCTGCTTCAAGAGATATCCTCCCGTATTGTTTGCAACGAACCGCGTTTTATTGCTGAAAATTTGTTGCCACAGAACGTTGTGTCCATAAATGAAAAATCTGATTCTTAGAATTCACGGTAAACTTCAATATGACTTAAAAAAATCATTTGAAGAATTCAGATCTGAGGTCACCAGATGGTCTGCCAAATGGGAAATTTCTGAAAAAAGTCCAAGAAGAATTCACGATGTCAATTTGAAGATGAGCAAGGATATCAATTTCGCAATTTAAACGATTCTTTGTTTTATTATCGATGTCTACAACTTCAGCCTGTTGCGAGAGAAGCTTTAGTGCAATGAAAGAGGGTGAAAACTTACATTAGAATCATCATGAGTTCAGAGAGACTTTCATCCTTAGCATCAGACAAGCCATCACATCCCCTATCAGACAAATTACAATCAAAATAATTTAGATATTTTCCGGAAACAAGCTAATTATTTAACAATAAATTTAAGTGCTTTTCGTGGTCACTGGTGATGCGAAGTATGGTTTATTTAATTAGCGCTATCGCTAAAATACTATTTTGGATTTTTTGCCAGGGGCCTACATGTTTACGTACAAAACCAATTATAATTCGTGAAGCATTATAAATTTCTTGACAGAAAATAATTATCCTGTAAATAAATACATATTTAATGACAATTGTATCTAAAACAAACACCGCACAGGTCAGCGGCGTACGCAAAGATGGACATGGTGGAACGTCTCCGTCAGGTTTTCAAAATTGATTTTAATTAGCTAAATCACCAAATTTTTTTAGCAAAAAATAGACAAATTTAAAATAATTGGACGTGAAATTCATTTCTTAATAATTTTAAAGAATTTTGCCCGTAAAGATTTCTGTTAAGATGGCAAGCAGAAACAAACACTTACAGAGACGGAATTAAGTGCCATCAGCGCACGTTTACGTTCATGATGCTTGCTTGATGAAATTCCCGATTCAGATGCCTCACTCCCACTCTGAAATTAACAACAACTAGTGAAAATTATAAACGCTCTTACACTAAATTTACGAGATGAAGTGGCGACAGGAACTTGCAGCATCTAAAACTAAATTAAACCTATAAAATAATTGTAAGCAACAAATGCGTACTATTAAAATATTGTTTAAAATTACTTAAGGTTTCATTATGAAAATCTTTGACTTTTAATTAGAATGTTAATGAGCTTTTTTGAATGGCTAGGATTAGTTGAAAAATTAAGTTTAGTGAAAGTTAAAATATAAGAAACTGAGATAAAGTTTCAAAACTAGATACTTAAATATTAAAGCTATTAATAAAAGTACATAACCTGGAGTACTAAAACAACGCGAATGCAATACCTTGAAAATAACAACTAATGAAAATCAATCGATTATTATCATTACTATCATCATCCGTTCTCCTCTCATAACTTGACTTTGTTGATTTTCATTTAAGTCACTAAATTTCCTAGGAGTCAGAGCTTATACAAATTACGTCTTCATACCAGTTTGTTTTAGCCTCTTTATTGTCTACTGTGTGGCTCCGGTATTCTCCATATATTGCCTTTCTCCTATTTCTGTCTGGAAAATCTATTCACATCTCCATTTAGTTCAAATGCTGTTTCTGCTAATAGAAACATTTTATTCTTTCTAGCTCGCTCAATTAGAAATTGTTATTACACCTCTATTCAGTCAATGCTGACTTCTATTGCAACTTCCATGCTTTCCTCATGAATTATTTCTTGTTTTCATCCTACCGTGATTTGGCTTATCTTTCTTTAATTTTATAATCATTGCAAATAAAATATCTCTCCCTTCTGTTCATCTACCTCTTATCAATGTGCAATGTGTCTGAAAAACGTACCTTTTCTAAAACCAAAGTATTTTTGTCTGAAAAACATATCAATCTGCTCAATATAACTAAAGTTACAGCTTCCATATGGTGGCAGACATTTTATTAATCTGAAGTTGCTTGAATTACTTTCTTTCCTTAGGTTATTCTGCATCGGGAATATTCTTAGCACTACTGTTCTGAACACTGACTCATCACACACTCCTTAACTACTAGTGCTAGTCTCTCACGAGTACTTGCTAACTTTATTTGCTATATTTTTCTCATCGTGCAGGGCTTTTTCTTGACATATGCATTCCTTATTATTATTATTATTATTATTATTATTATTATTANTAGTAGTAGTAGTAGCAGTAGTAGTAGTAGTAGTAGTAGTAGTAGTAGTAGTAGTAGTAGTTGTTGTTGTTGTTATCATTTTTATATTAATATTAACACCAATTACTTAATAAAAATTATGAATCGATTTATGAAAACTAAATAATCAAACTCTTAAAATCCCATTCACAAAATTTTATTTCTAATTATTAAAAAATCAAAATATTTCACAATGATCGAGCTTTTAAATTTCTCTGAAAAAAAAACTGCCAATGCCTTTTCTCCGACGATGGTTTGAAACAATGTACAGCAACAAACATGCGACCATCCAAACCATCCCGAAAACCCAATAATTAAGAATAAACGGCGAAACAAAATCAGACTCTGAGTGCATTTCTAAATATTAATGTAATACTAAACATTTTCAAAACTTTTTACTCGATGTTTGACCTAACAAGGAAGTAGTTATTGTACAGATTAGGGGCAAAGTGGTTAGTGTGCAGCACGGGTAATTTTCTCAATGAAACTGGCAATACAAAAAATGTTTACATTCTATTATAAATGATAATTCAGGCAAAGTGATTTCATGTACAGAAAGCAACACTATGTTAGGCAAAATGCTCACATTTAATGACATTGGATCGTTAAAGTAGAGAACGGAAAACATATGTAAGGAGGAGGAAATCTAAAAATGATTTTTCATTAGTCGAAACACACGCAGTTTAGAGTAGACCGTTTTAAGTAAACGACTAGTGGAAAGGGGTAAGCAAAACAAACAATCTCTATTTATGTTCATAGTGGAAAACAAAACGTATCACATTTCAAATTAAACATATACGTTACTTTGAACACGTTATACAATTAATTTCTACTCTTTATGAAAGAAGTATTCTGATCTTGACCTATTGTGGAATCGAAATAGTTTTACTGAAATCCAGACTTGTGTGGTTAAAACTCCTACATTATAGAAAAGTTTGAATGACTCAAAAATGAAGCACTTTTGTGAAACATCTTCTGTTACAGCGGTTACAAATACTCATATTTTGCAAAGCGTAAACCAAAATCAGTGTCCTAGCTTCTGTAGATCAAAAGTTATAGCAAAAGCAATTTTAGAACATTTGTAAAAACATATGAAATAACGTTTTTGTTTTTAAAAAACGCACTCCACCCTAATAGATAAGGATTAACTGCAGTAAGTGGCTTTTTGTTGAACTTCCAACAAACTCACTTGTCATATTGCTTGGAAGTATTTTCACAAAACATCCACAGAAAAACTTTCACATATTGAGGAAAACACTGAGATTTACATCAATAAGCAGTTGCTGGATGAACATACTACTTAGGGTTAAAAACTGTTAGTAAAAATATCGCCAACCTAATTCTAAATAGGCAAAATTTAGCATTTCTAACAAAAAAGTTTTCTGAAACTCGGGCAATAATAGAATTAAGCAGTCGATATAGAGTTGAGAATCGAGAAAATCTGCAAAATTCAAATGTTAAAATAATATCTAAAAAGACAATAATGTCTAAATATGAATCACAAATAACAACAAACAGGAATAACCAATTTGTGAATTCAATTAATTGGTACAATAATACAAAAACCTCTACAATAATTTTTTCTTCATCCGCTTATTAGCTGTTGCCTGAATCAAAGGAAAGAATTCTTAGAGGAACTCCAGCAAATTTGGCTAGAGATTAAAGCAGATAAGCTCATAGAGGAACAATGGCTACACATCAATCATCCACTGAAAGATACCATGAAATGATCAAAGAGATACTAAGAGATATAGAGTAAATTAAGCTTCAGAGTACAGAAGTCTGGCATGGATATTGGNTTGTGAATTCAATTAATTGGTACAATAATACAAAAACCTCTACAATAATTTTTTCTTCATCCGCTTATTAGCTAAGAAAAATAATTATATATATATATATATATATATGCACTACCGATCAAAAGTTTGGGACCACCAAAAATATTTCAACAAAATCACTAAAATTTATCTTCTTTTAATAAGTAGGTTACTCTATTCTATATTTTAGCTATATGTATGAAAATGGTTATCGAATTGTTTATAAGATGAAAATTTTATACTGATATGTGGTATACATTATTCTATTTAAAAGTGCAGATACTATTAAGGTACTACTCATTTCAACTTGACATTTGCATCTGTAAACTAAACCGCCGAGACAAAAAGCTTAAAGTAAACATTTCCAAAGTTTATTAGATTACTCTTATTGTGAGACTTGTGCTAAGAAATCACATTTACACTAAGGTGGAAAATTTTTAATACAATTTTGAACGTGCAAATCGCAGAGAAATTAGGGCTATCAAAAATAGGGGTGCACTATTGCCTTCTACGACTTTGTGAAACTACCTCAAACCTTGATAGAAAAATATCCTGTAGCCCCAGAGGGACATCAATTTCAGAGGGTAGACACTTAATTATCTAGCAAAAAATAGAAGAAAAGCAGCTCCCGAACTAAGAATCGACATCTAATCTCTTACTACTGTTAAAAGGAGACTTTTTTCTGTTGGACTTAGAAGTTGTGTGGCAGTTAAAAAGCCTTTATTAGAAAGAACTGGGCAAAACAGCATAACGATTGGACTTTAGAAGATTGGAAAAAAGTACTATAGAGTGAAGGGTCAAAATTTGAACATTTTGGAAGCAAATGAAGCGTGTTTGTCAGACATTTGCCTTCTTAAGGAATGAATGATAATTGCATTGTTTCAACTGCAAAGCATGGTGGTGCATCAGTAATGGTTTGGGCATGCTTTGAAGGTGGAATTGCAGGCGATTTATTTCAGATTAAAGACATAATGCGGAAGGAAGAATATCATTCAATATTGCAGAGACATGCAATCCATTCGGATGTCAGCATAATTGCACAAAACACAACTCAAAGTTGTGCAAAAAAGATCTGAAATCAAAAGATGAAGGAAGTCTGCAAAACATGGCCTGGCCAACTCAGTCTCTGGAACTTTCTTCAATTAAATTAGTCTGAGATGAACTTAATCGAAAAGTTCGAAATGAACTTCCTGCAAATGAGCAAATGATGTTTAGAAGTTTACAGACTGCTGGGAAGTCACTTTCACCAACATACAAGGATTTGCTCTGCAGTAATAAAGGCTCGTAGTGGTTTCTTTGATGAAAAGAAAATATGAATTTACTTAAATTAAAATGTATTTTTCTGTTAATTTTGTAAGAGTGTACAAGTACATGCGTGCAAAAATAAAAGAATATACAGTATTTATTCTCTCTAAAACAAAAATGTCTGAACTTCATTAATTTACATAAAAATTATCTAAGCGGTCCTAAACATTTAATCTAGAGTGTATATGCACTTATATTGGACATGTGTATATTTAAAAAAAGTTTAGAATATGGAGCAGTGAAAAAAAACTTCACTAAATATTTTTTATATTGTAATAATGGCACTCTAGCTCTACAGCAAATTTTATAGTTTTTGAAAAAAATTGCTAAATTTTACCTAGCAACGCCCATAGTTACCATAAAAAAATTGTTATTAAAACACGCAAACGAATTTTTTCAAAAAGAAATATCATATACAAGTGATTTGTTAGTCATTAAAATCTGTCAAACTTTTTTTGCATATTTTTCGTTTATACAGAACGATTTGAATTCCATAAGGTTTATATCGTCAAACTCACCCTTATTTTATTCAATTGACATCCCTGAAAGAAAATTGACACGTCAATAGGTTAATTTTACTACTATTGGACATATATTTGAATAGTACCAATCAGTAGGAAAATTAGAGTAAAAGAGATGGTACACAGGAGCAATCCTCTAATATTGGATGAATTGGATCACATAACATACAAATTATCATTTGAAAAAATGATGGGTATATATATATATATATATATATATATATATATATATATATATATATATATATATATATATATATATATACTAAAACTTGGATTAATTAAAATACACAACCCACAGCCTTATCAATGACTTACCATTGAATGGGCCTAAACACATATCAAAATAAATTATAACAAAAATATAACAAAAATTTAAAATAGCTGAAAGACAGGTTTATATTTTCAAAATAGGCATCGAGTAAAAAATTATGTATTAGATTATTACTAATAAATTTGTAGCAAATATTTTCAGCTCTATGACTATCTAAATGCGAAACTTCATTATAAATCTTAAAATACAGAGAATAGTTAAACTCAAAAAGTACATAAATGATTAAAAAATGTAAAAAGTATTGCGCACCTGACAGCCGCTTCACTTGATGATTTAATTTGGAGGCGGAATTAGAAATGCGTGAGTAATAAACTTCGATGTTGTCTTTAGAATAATAACGAGTAAGGAAGCGGTAAACAGCGTCTTCATACCAATGAGATTCGCCTCCACAAAATCGACAAAGTTGAAATGGTGGAAATTGAATTTTTTTACTAGTTGGATCCTCAGTAACATCTCCTAAACCAAATCAATTAAACAAAATGTTTTCGGAGACATAGAAGAGTTGCTTACTGGTGGACATTATTTTAATACAGAAACCCTATTAATAGTAAAACAAAATGTCACTTAAGAGTTGAATATTCATTAAAAATTTGAAGCGAAATACATGAAGATATTTACTAAACAATGCATCGCGTGAATTAATTGCAAAAATTTATACACACAAGGGACACGTTTTATTAAAGGGANATTAAACAAAATGTTTTCGGAGACATAGAAGAGTTGCTTACTGGTGGACATTATTTTAATACAGAAACCCTACTAATAGTAAAACAAAATATCACTTAATAAGAGCTGAATATTCATTAAAAATTTGAAGCGAAATACATGAAGATATTTACTAAACAACGCATCGCGTGAATTAATGGCAAAAATTTATACACACAAGGGAGAGAGTTTTTTGAAAAAAAGGATTTATCTTATGAAAACCACTAAAAATATAATGTTATCAAAATGTTCACATTGAAAATTCCTATAATGTTTAGTTAAGGTTTGATCAATAAGAGAATAAGAGGGGGTGGGGCGTCCCCCAATCCCTAAAACCGCAACTGTAAAAAACTAGAGAAGCAAATGCCGAATACAAACTTGGAATAGAGCTAGAAGATTGCTCACCAATTGAAATGCATCAGTGGCACTTACAACCCTTATTATTGATGTTGTATCAAATGAAATAAAAGAATATCACCTAAAATATACTAAGCAGGAAAGATTAGTATTCAGTATTTCTACCTTTTGAATGGATAACTTCCACCACTCCATGTGGAATAGAAACAAACAGTAATCTTATGTAATCGTTCAAAACTTAATCGATTGACATTTTATCTTCCTTGAGTTGGATCCAAACTTTCAATGATGGACAAATTCGCACTCTGAGCAATGAGAGATTGTAAATTGAAATATATTTTCTCATTGCAAAACTGCAGTTTTCTAAAACAGCACAATTTTTTCAAAATTGTAATGCGGCCGGATGTGGGTATTTACCAGGATGTCCAAAGCTTTAGTCTGTTCCATCTAAGATTTGCACATATTTTGACGGATTTCAGTTCTAGAACTTAGCTTCTCTTAGTTGTTTATTGTTTGATGCCAAATATTTTACATCTATATAGGGTGTAGTTGCCAAATTTTGTTGTGATAATTTTTAATTCGACACTTACGATTCAGTAAATGCACTTGTTTCTGGAGAAAATATTTGCGATTGGAGGATGTAAACTAATACTTTTGTGTTTTGACGACGCCCCTTCGATGAACTAACAATTTCGAGCTGTTATTTTCATAAATTGGTGTCGCTAGTAGGCATTTTTTCAGACAAAAAGGGATCTGAATAGCAGTAACAAAACACTGTATGGAACGTATGTCACTCGCCTGCATTGCGATTGTAATTCAACAAGGGAGCGTGTGACGCCTGCATTATGGTTAAAAATATATGTACCTCAATCCTTATATAATTAACTTTAACATTCACACTATCATTTTCATGCTTACTACTACAATTTGAAAGTAAAAGGCCTTAATATTAATTTGCCTATATCCTCAATAAAAGTAAAGGACAAGCTATTTTTCCAACACTTGAAGAAATGTTCTTCAAGACCATTTTAAAGTTTCCTAAGAAATGGGGAACTTACCCGAATGCAACATTGCAAGACCATGTAGCAACATTAACCTTAACTGTTTCTTTATATATTGAAGGTCCACATAAGCCAATGAGGCACCCGTGCGCAGAGTTTGAGGTCGCTCATATCTTGTGATGTTTCAGATTTTGGATATCTTTTTTAATTCGTGAGTTATAATCGCATAAAATGTTGTACAAAAATAAAAAATTAAAAACTTTTATATGCTTTAATGCATTGTTGAAAATTTATATTAAATCTTATTGGTGTGCCTGAGGTTGTTAAAAAGATTAACAAGTTTTTATTGAAAATTTCGAATTTTTCAAAAAGTTTTAAATTCTCTCCATACCTAATGTTCATGTATTCTAAGGTTTTGAGCCCATGGAGGCAACAAAGAACTTTGACTCTTTCTTGTATCTTGTGATGTTTCAGATTTTGGATATCTTTATTAATTCGTGAGTTATAATCGCATAAAATGTTGTACAAAAATAAAAAATTAAAAACTTTTATATGCTTTAATGCATTGTTGAAAATTTATATTAAATCGTATTGGTGTGCCTGAGGTTGTTAAAAAGATTAACAAGTTTTTATTGAAAATTTCGAATTTTTCAAAAAGTTTTAAATTCTCTCCATACCTAATGTTCATGTATTCTAAGGTTTTGAGCCCATGGAGGCAACAAAGAACTTTGACTCTTTCTTGATGTGTCCAAAGATATTTCAAAGCCATTGAGGCGTACCGTGCGCAAAGTCAGAGGCCGAATATTTGGACTTTATTCTTGAAAAAATTCGCTAATAACCTATAATAATACATTAATGAATTCAATTTTAAAGAGTTAGTGCGATTCATCTTGTAACCTTGTAAATCTCAAGAAACAAAATAAATGGTCTTTAAGTGTCAAAAATGACACTCTGCTTTAAGAATAATTCTTTCCTCTTCACGATAACCGGTTGCTATTTTTGTTTATTTTCTTTGCACAAAATCTGCGGAAGATAATGATCATATTCCCATACTAAAATTCATACCTTTTAAACGATGATTAACACTGTTGTGAATCTTCCAAAGATATAAAATTGCACTTTTATCATCAAAAACATGAGTTTTCATGTTTGCAGTTTCCTTCTTAAAGTTTAAAGCGCATTCCTCGCAAGAGTAAAAGGTAGGAATGTACTCTACCATAACTGACAATACTTCCTGGGGTCCGTTCGATGATTCCGAATCGATTGAAACCACCTAAAATTTAATTAAAAATGGTAATTGAAAATTGTGTAAAAAGTTAAGATATTCTTTAATCCAAGAAAAAACTTTTACAATGTAGGTTTCAAATATTTCTTTAAAATAACCCAATCATATCACTAGTAACTAGACCTCAGAATTGCGCAATTACCAAAACGACAATCGCAAAACTTTGCTCTTAGACGAGAAAATGTAAATAAAAAAGTTCTAATAGTAAGAGACATGTTTTTGTAAGCATTCTAGCTCAAATCATACTGCATAGCTGACAACAATAAAAATTTACCTGCAGAATGTGGAAAAGTGTCCACAATGAACAGGGGTAACCACGATATTTTGAAGCACTTCCCAAACAACCCACATAGTGTTCTGAACTAATGTACATTTCTAAGCGATCTTTCGTTTCCTTAATTATATAGTCAGAGGTGAAAGAATCGTCATTAATTCTATCGAGAAAATTGTTTGAAAGGTTTCTAATTGTTGGCAGTGGAAAGTACTTTTTCAAAATAATTAAAAATTTTGCTAGAACCGCTTTTTCGTGTGGGGCAAAGGGGAACTTTATTACAACTTCTGATGTGAACGTCCTAAATATGGCGGAAAGAAGATCTTCCATATAAACAACACCATGTTTGCGGTTTTCAAGAATTAAATTTCGCTGTAATACATCATCGAGTTTGTCAGAATTGGCTATATCTTCTTCAAAAGGGTCAATCGGACAATTAACAAAAACGCCTTTAACTGATTTAATAGAGGCAATTATTTTATCGCTATTAGCTGAACCACTGTAAATGTTTTCAAACGTTGTCCCATCACGAGTAAGTTCCACACTTATACCCGAAGTCACAAAGGTTTTACTATTTGAAGGATTCTGATAAGTGCCACTTTCACAACGTAAAACTGTTATACCACTGAATGTCGAACATCGCAATTCAACAGCACGGGCAACTTTTAAAAAACGTCTGTCAAA
This sequence comes from Hofstenia miamia, assembly GCA_900660155.1. Lineage (NCBI taxonomy): Eukaryota > Metazoa > Xenacoelomorpha > Acoela > Hofsteniidae > Hofstenia > Hofstenia miamia. Next base: position 480,497 of record CABFPE010000124.1, on the reverse strand, counting down.
CACTAAAATGGCTAATTGATGAGTTGCATCGGAGTTCTTATTGAAAAAATTGGAGACCCATATTCCATTAGTTGATTGGTTGTGCGGAAGAGTAGAAAATAAATAATCGCTAAGAACATTCAACATATCCACAACGTTCCTCTCAGCCTGAAATATTTGATTCTGAGATGCATTGATGATTTTCATTGTTGGATAAGCATTGATGTTGTAGTCTCTACAAGTTGGAGAATTGCCAGCAGGACAGTCGATTGCAGCTACCCTCACTAGTTGATGAACATCCGAAAGATTTCGACCGAATTCGCGATAAATGGGCGCGAACCGTTGGCAGTGCCCACAATATGAAGAATAAAAGAGTGTGACTGTAGGAACATTAACTTTAGAAAAATACCTTTTAATATTGGAACTATCTAGCTTGGTAACATTTTTCTGATCCACATCAAATAATCCTGATACTGCACATGATATGAACTGACTACATACGAACACCAATGGAATAAACATCCAACTAAATCACACAAAGTGTTTAGACTTAGTAAAAGATAACTTAATGAAACAAGCGGTAAAATACACATACAGTGAAATGATGTAAAAGTTTTAATTTGAGAAAGAATACGATTGCGTGGAGGAAATCCTGTTAAATAAAACTGGCGAATTGTTGTCGTATGGATTTCACTAGCAACAATTGCAAGCTGATATAGCTACAAAATCCATACTATTACTGCACACATGTACAGTTGCATGGCAAACGTTTAAGAACAATTGAGAAATACATATATAATATATTCTTTCATCACTTAAAATCAATAAATTCAAAATCATTTATTTCTTATGATAGTTTCTAGACGACGAGGCCAAATTGCAAAGTATTATTCAGTAATCTTGGTTGTAAAACAAATTTTAGACACTTTTAATTATGATCTATTGGAAACATGAACAGAATTCAAGTACTATCAAAGAGCGTATTATGCATCAGTGCTACAATATAATAAAGATGTTTTAAGATCATTGAAATACATTCATAGGTGTAATTGCTTCGTTTAGTATGGTACTCTCAAATAGAAAATTTGTTACAAAATGTTTCAATATTCTGAATATTGACATTTTAATTTAAGAGAAATTTCGTATTTATATCAAATTTAAAGAATTCATCAGTTTTTAAAGTATAGGCGAGGGAAAATCAATGGTTTTTTTGTAGAGGTATAGTTCACAGAACCCCCTGAAATAGCTCAATATAATTTAAAAATACCACTCTCCTGACTTCCATTAGACAAATTAACAAAATCTTTAAATGAAAATTCGAATGCGCATTTAAACAATAAGACAAATGGTTATCCCCAAAATATTTGAATTTTCTTTTGAAAGAATATATTGAAATATTGGGTGTTTTTGCAAATTATGTCTAGACACCTATGACTTTACAGTGAAACAAAAAAACGATATTATTCATAAAAAAATCATACAAAGTTGCTTTGGAATCCCTATATAAATTTATTAAAACAGTGATTGAGACTTTCAAAGACAAAAAATTTGGAATTCAAGAGAATGTGTCCAATACGTCAGAAATATCATTAATTACACAAACATTGGAGTTGGAAATTTTTTTATAACATCAAACGAATACATATACAGTAGGGTTAGTACTTTTTAATTGATAAAATACATGACGATAAATGGTTATTAAAGAATATCAGTAGTAGTAATTCAATTGTATATCTTGAAAAGTTAAAAATAATAAAAATATTAGTTTAATAATGATTTCAATGAAGCCTAATATTTGATGAAATAAAATTGTACAAAAATGAAGTGCTAAATCCAGAAATTTTTAATAAATTAGTAACGATTTTTTATGTAAGTCCCAAATATTTCAATTTGTATTATGAGAATTATTGCATTCAGTCTATTACAAAAATTGAAAATTTATAAATAATTATATTTTGAGTTTTTTGCATTCAAAAAGACGTAATTTATGTAAACAAGAGTTTTCAAAACCCTTAATATAAATGTACAAACCTATTAAATTTTCTAATTAATGATGAACGTTGGTTCTTTGTCCGAGATTTGGTCCAGAGTCGACCAATTTAAATTAATGTTAATTCGGCATATCTAAAATTTTTTGTGTGATCTTTGTCAAAAAAATTCTTGAATTTTTCTGTTCGCTAGACCTAATGAATTTTTTAAATAATATAAATTTTATCCTTCAATACATTATTTCTGAATAATATAGAACTAACTGCAAGTGGGTTGATTGGCGTATACCACTGCGTAATTGCCCAGTTGTTTGTACTATCTTAGCTCAAGGCCGGCCCTGTGTGGCCCAGCCCATGTTCAACTTTGTATTGAGCAAAATGGATTTTCCTAAATGGAGGAACTACTCGTATTTCACTGTATTAGCAAGCAACAAACTTTACATTACTTGCTTCTATTAGAACTCTTTTTAAAACGAAAATGGTAAAAATTCGAAGAAATATTAATTTTTAAGATTAACATTAAATATTTAGCATTTTCTGAAAACTAAAAGAACGAAAATTTTTCACTGGCAAAGTTAAATACTTTTAGCAGCATCTGTGAACAATTAGAAGTAATTATTATAACACACAATTCGATTAAGTGACAGCTGCAACACATCATAATTAATTAAAATATTTGGTGTCTGATAAAATGAAAAGTTGGCGAGTGGTTGGAATCAGTTACTAGAAACTATATTAGATGGGAATTTTAAGTTATACAACGAAAACTGTATTGCCTATGTAATCCGTAGCCTTCTAAATGTGGGCCTCAGAAACACAGCGTGTTCATTGCAACGACTTCAGCTTTATGATGGAAGAACAGATTTTTGTATATCTTATCAATTAATGTCAGCCTTTTGCCAACATCCAAATCATAACTCAGCATAATGTTTCAGAAATTCAAAAATTGAAATAGTATAAAGACTCGCTAAATACATTCAATTAAATTTGTTAAATCGAAAAATTGTGACAAGTGAAACTAACCCTTCAACTTTGTAAAAAGAATAAGCGTGAAAAATGGACAATTTTTAAACATGATGAAGACAGGAGATTTTCTTTGATTGAAATTACTGCGATAAAAACATAAATTCATCCACAATGTGTGTATAAGGACATATGCACGGAGGTTTATCAGGTTAGATGATTAATTTAAGTTGGAAATTATATCATATAAAATGAAATCAAGAATGTAAGCATCCACAATAAAGCATATAATAATCGACAAGTGTTTAATGAAAATTAAAGGGAAAGCTGTTTAAATAAAACACAATTGAGGCTAAATAATTACAATAAAATACAACAGCCGTCGAAATTTGTTATATTTGATTGTTTATGAGAATGAAGATGTTATACAAGTTGCTATAAAACTAGTCTAGCAATTCCTAAAAATATACATTTGGAAAATCGATAGGAATAAGAATTTTTCATTCAGTTATCTCCAAAAACTATAAACTTTTGAGGTAGGGAGGGGTACTAACATAGGTTGCCCTAAACTTTCAGTCAGAAACCCGTCGTTACAAGAATAACTTTTTTACAAGTTACTGTTAAATTTTTAAATTTGTAAATACCAAACGAATTTCCGAAAATCATTTTGCGATAATGAAAAAAATATGACCCACTATTACCATACTTCAATCACAAAAATGATGATTTGAATCCCATTGTGCATGTATATATATACTAGGGTTACGATTTTTTACTTTTTTCAAATTTTTAACTGCCACACCATGCAAACGATGAACAATTATACATACATGAATAATCAATCACTAAATTTTGTTGTAATTAAAAAAAGTTTCCCCACCAAGACCGATTTTAAAGTTTAAAATTTTGTCAAAATTGTCATTTCTTCTGAATTTTTGGGTACGATATTATAGACTTGTAGATATATATATAACTTGTATTGATAATTTTTCGGAGCACTTTCGTATGTTGTGTAAAGGTAAAACTGACTATGAAAACAGCGCCATTAATGCCTTAACATCGATACCGGTGTAATACATGTGTTTAGATTATATTATAATATACATTACATTTTCATATATATATATATATA
>CABFPE010000124.1:461231-472752 GCA_900660155.1 Hofstenia miamia | reverse complement strand
GAACCACTACATCAATGTACAAGTTTTACTGATGTTTAAACAAGACCCACATAGTGAAAGCACATCACAATTACGGTAAAGCAAAAGGGAATTCAAAGTAAAATCAATTCCATTGAATAAAATCCATAAAAAATAAGCGTGCGATGCAAAAATGCATGGCTCAATTACAGTTAGCTTCTTCTTTTAATAACAGGGAGAAATGGACAGCAAAATGGTTTCGTGCGCAAAAAAGCTTAAGACACTGTTGTTAAGCTGTTTGTTCATTTAAGAGTTAACTATATATATTTACGAATAAATGAATTTCTTGAGTATTAATAACATTTTATAACATCATAACAATTAGTTGACAATGTTGTGTTATTTTACAAGCGTTACTGCGGATTCTGTCAAAGGTTTGCCGAGACATACAAAAAAATTGGAGAAGAGCTGGTAGATTTACATTCGCGAGTTGGCATCATCAGCATTGACTGCGTTGAAGGGAACGCAGGGAAATGTCATGATATGAATGTATTTTCGTAAGATTTTTGTATGCAATTAATAATATTGAATATTGAAATTAATTACTCTTTATCAATGTAAGGAGAGAATTTTCCCAAATTTTAATCACCAATTTTTCTTAGTTAATTTTCATAATTAACACCCCCCCTTTCGCCTCAACAAGGAGAATTTTAAAAAATGCACCCCTTCTCAACCATAAGGCTTCAAAAGTTGGCATCTAGAAATAATCAGCTAATAGTAAAATTTGTTTTACCAATGTGCTATTGAATATTCCTTAGAATAAAAGGAAGTTTACAGGCTAACTAAACACTAAAAGAGCTCCTGCCTTCAATAGAAAATTTGTCTATAATGATGTTTGTATTCTTATGTGAGATTTGTTTTCGAGTGTCATGGAGATGTTATTCATTCTAATTAGAATTGAATTGTGAAAAACGAAACTTGAACTTTTATTTTTTCTACTAAGTTTTCAGATTATGATTCAAAGATAAATTCTAACTCCCCATAGTAAAAAAGCACAGTAAAATGGAGAGTTCCTAATATTCAAATTCTCAGTATTTGCCAATTACATTTCTCAGATTCAAGACACTCATTCACGCTATTCTGCCATGCCAAGGGAGAGCGACGTATCTGCAATTTTTAATATTTGATGATTTTTATACAATTGGCACCCATACCCATTCTACATCTGGTCTCAAAGTCAGAAAAACGAATATGCACTGCAAGCATAATAACTGTGGCAAAGAGAAAGTGTAATAACACTCAAGTTTTAATCGAATACATTTATTGCTCTAAAATGGAGAAAATTGATGAAATTCAAAAAATAAAAATAAGTTTATCATAAAACTATTTAGCGCGCATTGAATGGTATTTAAACGATGTTGGTAGCATAAAAACTCATATAGCTTCATGCATGGCCTTCTATATTATATATATATATATATGAACACCATGCTGCAAGTCTCCAAGCAATACTTACGTCGGGCAAAGGACCAACAGTAGTTTTTCAGTTTACTCAAAATCATATTAAGTGCAGATACGTCACTCTGCCTTGGTACGGCTGTATTACTTCCATATTAGATTAGATATTTTAGATTCCCCTTACTTAAGCTATTCCCTCAACACTGGAAAAACTCAGAGGAGATTACAATTACTCTTAATCAACAAAATTATAGAAGAGTGCGCTACATTTTGGCGCTAATTGCAGACTTAGTGTTTAAAAAGCCTATTCACAGAACAACTTTAACAAATGAAATTAAAGGTTCTTCTAAAATAGTGTACACAACTTCAAAAGAAATATCATATGAACATTAAATAACCAATTTAATTATGAAAGTAAACAAAAATAATTCAAAAATCATAAAATAACATGATTTTGTAAACAATGGCATCAAACATGAAGAGAAATATAAATAAAAATCAATATCTTTGAGTGAATCGAAAATCATACACCTGTGCATAAAACAGGTTGGTATATAACTAAACTATCTAAAACAGGGGTGCAAAACTCATATAGCTCTAGGCCGACCTGATCTCGCGAATGGCTTAATAGGCTGGAAGAAAGCCCTTTATTGTGCGAATCTGTAACAGCATAAAGCATTCAAAACAAATATAAATAAATATATGTGTGCCCCGCGTTATACGCACCGCTGACATTCAGCAACAAGAATTTGAATTTGGGCACTTCTAAATTAAGGTCTACGTTCAGCTCAGAAACTGATAATGAAATACGTTAAATATCTTCAATTTCATTGAAACCAATTGTTCCTAAATTGAATTCATAATATACAAATATTTCATTTAGAATATTTTCAAAAATATAGCAAAACATTTATTGCAACACAAAATTAAGAGTCTAATTATCTTTAATGCATTCATGATTATTTCTTTGAATAAATAGAGTTCTTTTTGATATATTAATTAGGGAAAAAGAACAAACGTCTTTTTAACCTTAAACAGCCTAACGTGCTTTTTAAAGGACAAACTGTTTTTCCACATTTACAAAGAATTTTCTCCAAGCCCAATTTAAAAATCTTGGGCATGAATAGGTTGCTTGGGGAACATACTTTAATGCAATGTTGAAAAATTTCTATTAAAGCTTAGTGCTGTGGCAGAGGTTGTTGAAAATATTAACACGTTTTCTTTGACAATTTCGAATTTTTCAAAAGATTTAAATTCTCTTCAAACTTAGTGTTCATGTATTTTAAAGCCTTGATATCTGCGAAGGTATTCCGAATCCATTGTGGCGTTCCGTGCGCAAAGTCAGAGGTAGCGAGACCGAAGGCGAGCGCGTGGATTTGGAGGCAAAAAGGAAGGAGGAGAGCCACGAAAAAGAGGTGCTTTCAGATTGAGCACACCATTAAAAGTTTTTGAGCTATAAGCGTTTAAAATTATCTTTTAGGATCATGATAATTTTTCGAAAATCCCCACATTATCTAAGGTTAAAAATTCATTTGTTTTAATAACATAGATATGCAAATACAGAATTAACGTTTTGATATATAAAGTAAAATTCTTTGATAGAAGTTGTGAACACATTTCTGCAGCAAGTATCGAGAAAGAAAATATCAATCAACTCGCTGTTGTGATATCAAATAACAGCATCTTCAATAAGGTATTACAGTTGAAAAGTCTATGTTTAAATGGAGTAGTTGTAGGAAGATTGGACAAAATCGCGACTACGAATTTCACAGGAAATGTCGGAAACGAGCAAGTTTATTTACACTTAATGAAGGATGGAATATTCTCAAAAATATACGCTGGTCAATACAATTTACATAAATGCTTTAAGATTCTTGCTAGTTTACATGGTGTTACCAAAGCACAAAGCAAAGGAATGGAAACTTTAATTAACAGCTCAAAGACTAACAGTTCCAATGAAAGCGTTGATATAGTCGTAAGAGATCTTGATGTTCAAATTTCTGCAGTTACCATTAGGAAAGAAAATAAACAACGTTGAATTCAACAACAAATATATACACATAAATGAAAACAATTAAAGGCCAAAATTCAAAAACACCATAAACACGTCAGATACATTATGACTATTTCAGCGAGATCTCTCACAGGAATGCAAAAACAATAGCAAAGTGTCAGAACGAGACTTGAAAACTGCAATATGGTTTACATTAACAAATGAAATCCCTTATAAATTTCCACTTAACGAAAAAAGTGCCCTGGCCTTGAAAAATTGGCTTTATAACATTCATCAAAATTTCCCAAACATTGAAGTGGCAGACATAGCAAATAACGTGACATATCTTACTACATTAAATGGATCAGCATTTCCAAATTCAATTGTTCACAACGTAAGCGGTTTGATTGGAGAACCCAAATTTTGTAAATGCAGGGGAAGCCAACCACGTTACAGAGGATATCCGTGTACACTGTGGTCGTTATTCCATTTCTTACAGGTAAAATTTTCATAAATATTTTTCATTTTATATCCGAGAAAAGCAATGAATCCTTGCAAATAATTTCAGATAAGCAACAAACAAAGGCAAATTAAAAATGATTTCAAATCATCAAAAATTTTTATAGTAAATTTTATAAGAATTTCTTACAAGCGATTTTCTAAATATTTAAATATAGTTAGTATAACCATCAAATAGATTGACACTTACTAGAATAGAGCCCGTAGAGGACTGTTAGTAGTTTAAATAAAATGCTTAGACTACCTTAATGTTTTAGCACCTAAATGCTTTGCTTGCATATGATACCAGCCTTATGCTGACTGGTAGTAATGGTTTCTTATCTTTTTTGAAGCATAACAATATCTGAATCGAAAATAAACATCGAGAGAAGACTTACATAAGCAAAAGTATATTTTTTATGTTGATATAAACAGGATCTCAACCTCCATTGAAGCGGCACAGTAGTGCTGAACTGGGGCATGGATGTGAGGTAGGAGAAACTAGGTGTTGCTGCCATGTGCTTTAGACTACTTTCTTATATGAACATTAGGTATGGGGAACAAATTTATCACAAAAGCACACTTATCCATAGATGTATTCAAATACCAGGACCCAAAATTTTCTAACAGGCATAGAGAAAATTGTTTAATATTGTGAACCAAAAATTGTATCCTTATGAATGCAATGAGTTGTTTTGGTTTAATATATTGCTAATGTATTAAAAGATTAATTTATTTGTTTCATAATAAGAATGCAATATACCATGAGAAACTATTCCCAATATTCTTGCTCACTAATTCTCTTCGAAAAATTTATAATTAATACATGAAAGGGATAATTTCGTAATTGGCGTTCTATACAAGGGAACACTGGAGCTCGATACCCAGCGAAATTGTTTAGAGCACTATAACTATTAATATTTACGTTACGTCAATGTATATTTTACAAAATCAGTAGCATATACTTGTTTCATATTTAAGTCAAATTCGCTCTAAAACATTTAGAACAGCGGCAGATATTTTGCAAACTTATTTTGAGAGTTTAACTTTAAAAGAAATATTAATTGAAAAAACGTGCCTCTGATATCATTAACATTTTTCTTGCAATTTCATAATTTTTATAAAAGCTGAAAAACTTTAACAACTTATTATTATTAAAATAGTTTGGAACAATTGAAGCGAATTGAACTTATTCTAAGAGACAAGTAAATGTGTGCAAATTTACCAATAATAAAAATTCCTTTCAAGTTTTTATTAACTGACCAGTATGCTCCGCTTTGCTAATATATTTCGTGAGAAAAGGATAAAAAAACTTTCTAATCCAGCCGGTGTTCATTTTGCTCAGAAAAGAATTGACCGAGAAACAGGCGGCGTTAAATTTCCTTCGTAGAACGGAAATGGACTTTATAAGGAATTTATAGAAAGTCGAATTCTCCACATTAATTATTTCAAACGCATCGTATATTACAGCTATTAAAGTCTGCTTGCAGTTCATTATTTCTTTGTAGCACTGGCCACTTCGTCAGTTATATAATGACGAACTTCATTTCACGACTATTTAATAAATGAAGATAGCAAACTATGCAGAGAAACTTGGTATAGCTAAATTATAATACATTGTGGATTAATATTTACATTTCCTATGTTCCAATTGTAAACGCCATCACATAATTATTTTCTTCTTTTAATTAATATCAATTAAAAACAAATTTATCAAGACATTGTAAACAATTTTCAAAAAATTCCTTCTAAGTTTTGTATGCTATGCTATATGCTTCTATAAATATGAAAATCTGACACAATATATGAAAATAATTTTTCCTTCTGGTAAGCATAAAATAAAGAATTTTGACACTGATTCTATATCAGTGATCTCATGATTGCGACCCGAAAATCACATCCTGCATTTGTTGATCTAGTACATTGTTGTAGATATCACTATGCACAATTTAATGTTAAAATATATTAATCAATAAGTCAATATAGCAGAAATAACGTTCTTTTAGTAATAAATATCAAAATTTAAAAACTGAATTTTTTTAATTAAGGTAATACAGAAGGAGAGAACTGCAGTCTGTTAATTGTTAAAACAGGGTTGTGGTATTCATGGGAGTCTAGAACATTTTCCGAGGTAAAAATATTAGCAGCAATAAAAACATAACTTAACACTCAAGTTCAAATTCGGAAAAAGTAGATTCAAATATATAATCAAATACATCACTTTTACCGAAAAATCAACTATTTCAAATTACATTTTAAACAATTTCAAATCATTACTCAACATTTGAAATTACCTAATCAGGAAATGGCACATTTTCGATACTTTTATATTGATGAAAGTGATACTGAACGCGGTATTTTAGGAAATTCGATACTGTCAACTAAACAAACACTAAAAAGTGAACAATTTCTGCTCCGCACTTATCACTAATGTTCGCTGTATATAATACTAAATTGTTTTTTTACTCAATGCAAAGTTAAATCTCCACCTCACATCAATATATTAAAAATACAAATAATGTACTAACCCAAATTTACGAACGTATTTAGCAAACAAAAACAAAAGCATTTTGGATTTTGAGCATTCCCTTGTAAAAGGAAGTTTTTTCAAATGCTTGTAACAGTCGCTTTTGAAAAATATTAACTTTTTTGATTGAATAAATCCTTAACAATTTCTCTTTTATTAATTAGACCCGTAAGTTGTTTGTGTAGATTTTCCAGAGAGTTCCAGGCCAACAATTTTCAGACTGTAAGTAAAAAAAGAAATAAAAATATTATTTTTGGCTTACACGAAATGTACTCTAAGAATACAAAGGTCTCATATCAATACTGTCAACAATGGCGTATACATGTAGCCAATACAATTTAAACCAATCGCAAGAAGGCATACATGTACATATAGACATGAAAACAAATTCGAGCCAATAACAATAGCATTTGCAGGCATTCAACCACACCACTTCTCATTATTATTAGAATTGCAAATTTTTCCGAAGAACACTTTTGTACAAAGAGGATAGTTGTAAATCTCTCAATGAATAAACCTTTCAAAGCGCAATTATTATAAACTAGCTACATTTATATGTGAATAAACGCTATAAGGGTATTAACTGATATTTAATTTAAGAATAACTTCTCAGTATGATAGTTCGATTATCACATTTTGCAAATTTTGTAATCAGAATATTGTTTAACTGCTTTAAACCATAAGCTTAACGGTGTAGAGCAATTTCTGAAAATAAAATAAAAAATGAACTTTAAAAATTTAACTAGTGGCAAATTAAGTTAAGTTATATTTAGATTAACACTGTAGAGGATGAAGGTTGCAGTGCGTGTCAAGTACTGGATTTAATAATCGAATACGTGAAGTACTTCTATTCATGCGATGAATGTGTTAAACATTTTAAAAATGAAATTGACAACAAGCCTGAAATCACGACAAAAAAGGAATCGGTCCTATATTTATGGAAAATTCACAACTCAATAAACCTCAGATTGAAAAATGACATCACGGAAGATCCAATGCAACCCAAGTCTCTATACCCATCTACAAAAGAATGCAGCTCGTGCAGACAGAATGAAACTTGGGATAATGATGAGGTTTATATATTTTTGAAAAGACACTATACTCTCTAAACTATACAAATTATGAACACAGGATGATCGTTTATATATCTTTTCCATATAAACTTCCATACTTCGACATCAAATAATAGTTTAAGTGATACATGTTGTAAATTCATAACACACTAGTCTTATTTATAGAATTTGAAAAGAATTAAGCGATCTATGTCACACTGTTTTGCAACTAACAGATTTATTAACCGAAATCTGCGAACANTAAACCATAAGCTTAACGGTGTAGAGCAATTTCTGAAAATAAAATAAAAAATGAACTTTAAAAATTTAACTAGTGGCAAATTAAGTTAAGTTATATTTAGATTAACACTGTAGAGGATGAAGGTTGCAGTGCGTGTCAAGTACTGGATTTAATAATCGAATACGTGAAGTACTTCTATTCATGCGATGAATGTGTTAAACATTTTAAAAATGAAATTGACAACAAGCCTGAAATCACGACAAAAAAGGAATCGGTCCTATATTTATGGAAAATTCACAACTCAATAAACCTCAGATTGAAAAATGACATCACGGAAGATCCAATGCAACCCAAGTCTCTATACCCATCTACAAAAGAATGCAGCTCGTGCAGACAGAATGAAACTTGGGATAATGATGAGGTTTATATATTTTTGAAAAGACACTATACTCTCTAAACTATACAAATTATGAACACAGGATGATCGTTTATATATCTTTTCCATATAAACTTCCATACTTCGACATCAAATAATAGTTTAAGTGATACATGTTGTAAATTCATAACACACTAGTCTTATTTATAGAATTTGAAAAGAATTAAGCGATCTATGTCACACTGTTTTGCAACTAACAGATTTATTAACCGAAATCTGCGAACAACTGCGCCATCACATGCTTAACCGCCTTTTTAGAGCTTCGATTATTCTACAACAAACATATTTAGAGGGTAAAGAGTGAAAAAAATCAAATTTGCATGATCAGAACAGTCGACTCAACAACTATGTATAGTAATAATGACAAACATCTGTCATTTATTGCAAAAATTAGTATACTATGCAATGAGTTACACCAGGAGCCCAATGTAAATGTAATTTAAACTTATGAGACGATCTTAACTTAGAGATTCCGGAATGTAACTGTTGGCAAACTAGCACATACAGTAAAAAATTCTACCTCAAAAATAATGATATGAAAAGTGGTAAAATAGCAAGTGACTACAAACAAGTATTTAATGAATTACCTTTGTTTAATGCTAAAATTTGCTGATATTTCGTTTGCAACTTTATGAATCAGTTCTGGAATATCTAAAGATGAAATTAGAACAAAGTCATCATAGACATTAAATTGAATAGTAATGGAATTGCGACCCTCCGTATGTTGATACTTATCTATAAGTTCCCATTTGGAAATAAAATACCAATACATCATGTAGAGGGAAATAAGAAATTCTTTTAATTTAAAATCCGAGGGAATCCAAAAAGAAAGAGCATGGGTATAAGAATGGCGCAATAAGTGACCAGGAGTTAAAACGCCATTCTTGTATTCGGAGTCCAACTGGAACCAATTTCCATTGAAAAATGAGTCATCGAATGATAATGCATGACCTTCATCATATGAACGTATAGTAACATTAGAAGAGAATACATCGCTAAATAAATTTAAAAATTCGCTGAAAGACATTAAAGAAGAAGGAACAGTTAAAAATCCAGAAATAGTACCTTTCGATACAACGATCTTATCGCTTGCTTCAAATTGTGAAATAACAGTAATACGGGCATTTTCTTCAACGAAAGCATTAGAAAGTGCAGAATTGAATAAACGATGATAAGTAACATTGACTAATGTATCACACAAAAAGTTTTTAAGAGAATTTAAACAATGTAGGAGTGGATGCACAAAGCACTCCTGTTTTGTTTGCCAATAATAGAGTAAATTTAAATTAGCGAGACACTGTAAGCTTATTAATTTCGAAGTACTTCGAAAAATGTGAGTTATTCCGTGACAGATATGGAAACTTTGATTGTGACGCCCTTTATAACCAGATGATTTGTAATATAGATAGTTACTGGAATCAAAAGGAACTGCTTTATACAGAGCGTACCCAGAAAAAGAGCACATATCATATATTTGCCAAGAGTCTGCATATTTTCTTTTGAAACTACCATCAAAGTCTGTGCCACCCTGGCCTTTTGCAAGTGTAATGGCAATTTCGGGTTTTTGTGCAAACATCGTCGATAGCCTCTGACAACTAGCAGCGAACATCTTCAAAAGCTGCCTACTGGTTTTTACATTGCTCTTTCCTCCATGATGCGGGAAATTAAAAAGTATAAGACTCACAAGTTTGTTAATAAAGATAAATTTTATATCATTATTTACTTCCAATTTTGTCCCATCAACACCATATAGAATATGACCACCATTATTTTTTATAAAATTTACAGTTTCTTCCGTTTCCTTGGGTATAGCAGAGTTAAAACAGGTAGCATACAATCGATTCCTTAAGTTCTCAACAATGGACTTGGAAAATGAGAAATTTTCCTCTCCTATTAAAATGACGACCTCTTCACCACGAGGAAAATCCAACATTGGTATATGCAAATATCATATATAGGAATCGATTAGGTTTGAATGTATAGTGTACTTACTTTTACTAAAGACCTTTTGTAATGAAAGACAAAGATTAAGATAATTTTATAAATTTTATATGAAACATTAATACAAATTTATTATAAAAATTTAATTTAATGATAGATTATTATGATCTTCTACCCAATCACAAATAGTTGTTTCAGGTTCTTTTGGATTTAGCACTTTATGATCGGGTAAAATTAATGGATATTTTGAAAGTTTAACATCGATTTTCTCCATTACGAGGGAATATAAGAAGTCATTTCCAAGTTTTGATAAGTGAAGGCCATCGCTCAAATAATCCTTCCAATTACTTTTCCGGGAAATTAAAGAAAAAAAGTTAATGTAATCAGTATTTAGTGCGTTTGCAACATCTACACAAGCCGATGAATATTTCTCAATAATAGAATTAGAACGAAGATCATCAAACTTATGATAATGTTCAATACAGTGCTTTCTCGAAGCGTCCTGATCATACACAGTTGGGGTAATAATGATGATATTGCTTAAGCTAATCGTTAAGTCTGGATATTTCAGAGTTGGCGGTATGCTTACAATTTATCGATTATTCGGAAATAGGTATACAACAAAATTAAAATTATCTATGAATTTTAAAAACCACCAACTCTGCTTAAAATAAAGACAAATTTTCTTCAGATTTGCTGAATATTCATTTAAAGGCACATGCTGATGACTTGGAGGAGAAGTGGCGTCATTGGAACCCAAAAAAATACAAGCACACACAATATTATCGTTCGAATCGCAAATGTATGGTAAAGCAGCCAGTGCAGAACGACTAGTGTATCCCGAAAAACCGCGATTCAGTACATCACATCTGCGAACCAAATGACCTGATAATTTCGATACCCATCCATCGTTCAAAGACCCAAATTGAGTATGTGAAGCACCCAATAGAAGAACTCGTGGAAAATTTACAATACCTTTCATTCAAATATTAAAACCTAAAAATTAATTTAAAGACCAAGAAATTTACCAAAATAAATCCCATTATTCTGATGTTAATGAAAGCATAAAACTTTAAATAAGACAGGTGAAGTACTATAAATGACATAAATAAATCAAGAGCCATTAAATTTGATTGTAGGAATGACTTCTCCCCTGAATTCTAGAAAACAAATGGAATTATAAATCAATATTATTACAGGCAAAACAAAACGTTTATATCCATTTAAATGGACAAACTTGAAATTGAAAATCGGAATTAGAATGGAAAACTGAGGTTGCAACACAAATAGGAAACATGCTTAACAAAATAACCGAAATGTCTAACTGCGTATAATGAGTAAAACGATTAATATTGATATTGATAATATATATATATATATATATATATATTCGTCGTTTTTACCATACTAATGGTGA
>CABFPE010000124.1:418642-432527 GCA_900660155.1 Hofstenia miamia | reverse complement strand
TATATATATATATATACGTATACCCTTAGTAGCAAGACAGAATGTCTTAACATGAAAGTTGCCTAAAGAATTTGGTGCACCTGTTCAAATGCGAATTATCTTTTTTCAATATTGACAGCAAAATTTTGAGTAAATGTGACCTTTTCAAACATTTTTGAGTAGTTTTCTATATAATTTCATTTATTCACTTCTTTGGATTTAGCAATGCTATTTGCAAAAATCTCTTTGATCATCACTACCGATAGAAGATGACCCATTTTATATTATTGCTCAAATTGTATCCAAATCTATTTTTAATAAGCTATAATCAATAGGCGCATTGATGTTTCACAAAAAAATATTGAAATATTATTGTAAAGAGAACTTGTTATTTTGTTAACATAATCAATGAAAACCTCCAATATGAGAGGAAATGCATTAAAAATATTGATAAGCATTCCACTGATAGTATAAATTTTAGCATCTAATATAATACTTTTAACTGGATGTGATCATCATGGCCTTTGTAAATGTGAGTGCTGTAACCAAGGAACTTAACAAACCTTGTAATCTTAGTTAAGAATTCTTAAATGTTCATGACAAAATTTGTCTAGCTGAAACCAGAGGGCTTAACTACACATATAAGTTTCGCATTTAAATTTAGTATGACAGATTCTTTTTGGACATGCAAGTTATTTTAACAATTATTTTAAGATGAAATTAGGTCGAATTTTTCTATGAAAATTTTTTTTGGCAGTTAAGCTTTTTGGGTCTCAGCTCCACATTTATAATAGCCGTTTTTGATATTTCGAGTATATCTTAAAAACTTTGCAAAAAAAAATTGCATATATGTATAGGATGTTCTCAGTTTTAATGGACAATCCGTATGATAATTTTTGTCAATATCTTTAATAATACTATTGCTACACAAGGATTTTGAAATATGGATGCGGTTTGTTTTAATAAAGCGCTAGTTTTTTACATGAAGCTTGCATAAATATAACAAAATATTCACAAGAACTAAAGTCTACAGTTGCTCACAAATAAATTTACAAACGCTGTAAGATGTATGTGGCAAATAAACATTTATTAAAATGATCTACATAAAGAATATTTCTTTAGATTGACTCAGAGTTATTCGCCTGATAATCTTTAATACATAAAGATAGCGTCCATGCAGCACTGGCAATAGCTAAAAACACATTATTCATTATTCCAAAATTAACTTGCATCCAAAATCTATATGTTCAAATTCCATGAAGGTCGAAATAACTACATGAAAAAATAAATTTACCTCAAAAGCATTAATATTCTTTGCAGAAATTGAGTCAAACTATTCATTATTGATTGACAGCAAGCCGACATTTTATCTTTCTACGACGACTATATATCTCAATCATCCAAGCCAAAATAAACGCCCTTAACCAAATATAATTTCTTGTCTTGATGCACGTGGATATTGTAAATTTTATTAATTTACATGTGATTTTCACAAAACTTCTATCAAAATTGGAAGAATGGAATTGAATGCGAGTTACAAACAGTCCATTTTTCAATTTTGTGTATTGAAAGTAATAAAAACATTTATATGGTGACTAAAATCTTACAACTTTTTTTAGCATTTTCAAGAACTTATATTGCAATTCTTATAAAAAAAATTGAATAGAATAGACATGTTTTGCATAGAAAGCTGTCATAAAGTATTTATAGCTCAGGAAACAAAGACGTGGTAGATTAAAATAATAGCTTCTAGCAAAAACGAAAAGTTCCATATTACTAAAATGTCATGTTTTTTACTCTACTTATTGATGTTGCTGCAGATTTGGGTGATAAAAATGTATTAATATAGCAAATTCATTAGTACTAAGCTAATTATTGATTTCCGAATGAATACATTTAGCAATAAGTCATGCGCAATTTGGCTGCCGCAAGTAGTTTACCTATTTCTAGAAACAACATATACAATATGTGCAGATATTATATATATATATATATATATATATATATATATATATATATATAAAATTGATGTCATACTAATATTATTAACTAATATGTTCATCACTTATGAAAGTGGGGAAGATACTTCCATCGTCCACGTCCTCCAAAGTCGTCGCCCATCCCTTATTTAAGAAGTTGGCCTAAAAATCTTTCCCAATACACAAGCGCCCTTTGTTTCGAGTGCAATTATCGATTTAAGAGTATATTTAGTTAATGTTCTTTAGTCATAATGCTCAGATTGAGAGAGAATTGTATGAATAGGACAATTTTTTCAAGAGATTTTGATCTAATTCCACACCAAAGCAAGCAGATAGTACACTATCCAGTGCACAAAAACTAAAGATATCAAATAAACTTTAAACAACGATTGCAATAACTAAGATTATATTTTATATACATTACTTTTACCCTTAAATACCCAAGTGGGTCCATTTTAAACCCAACCCCAATTGTGAACACTGCATGTAAAGGTCTAAAGATTACTCAAGCCTAGATATGTCTCTTTGTAGTTGTATAGTTTTTTAATTGAAATTTCTGTTTAATTTTCTCTTATTGGGGTCAGCCAATGCTCAAAAACTAAAAATATTTAAGTGGACTGTTAATAGAAAGCTTAGAAAAAATGTCAGTGATGATGAAAAATACCATTTGTGATCTAATTATACGAGAAAAATATATTTAATAAATATTGAATTACACATGGTTTAGACACTCTCTTTCGCTCTCTGTTTCTAATTTATGGATAAGATAAATGTCCAATGTATGATTAAGATCAGTGGATTAATTATGAAAACCCTCTTATATTATAATTTTACACGGATTTCAGAAAATTTTTCTTTTTACTTGGCTTTCTTTCCTCATTTCCAAGAAAGATATAACAAAATATCACAGCTTCATTCACAGATCACTGCACGCAAGAAGAATTTTTGTGTTTTTCCCCAAAGGAAGTGGTATTAGCAAAGTTTTAACAATTTCTAACTAAATATACAGTTAAACGTACGAGCTGTGATATTCAATGCCTAAAAATGAAGTCAAAAGAGATTTGAGCAATGTGTGGATCACAAATAAATTCATAAACAGATAAGTGCTGGTGTCCAAGCAGTACAGCAATGCCGAAAAGAATGTCAATGCTTAAATTGTACTAGTTTGTTGTAGTATTTTCGACTAGAAATGAGCTTAAGCATATTGGATAATAGCGAATTATTAAATTTTATTTATAAAAACTTTGGAAGTCTTGTATTATTTTTACAATATAACCTAGATTCTAAGATATCGGCATGCTCTCATCAATATAATTTTCAAGTTGTTTATAATTAAAACCTTTAATTTTGAAATATTTAAATAATGACAATTTACAAAAGTTGTAAGTTGTTAATTTGCGCATTGTCTAATATTTGAATTTAAATTAATTTTGAATTTTGCAACAAAAAATGTATCAATTGTGAAAAATATAACTTATAGCTGTGTGTAGGATATCTTTTCACAAAATCACATCTATATTCCCCAAGTCTCTAAATCGCTAATTGTGCTGTTTAAATCACATTGGTCTTAAATGAGCGGCACAAAATTTAATTATCCTTACCTTTGAAATGTAAATTTAATGATTATAAAAATTTACGCTCAAATTCAGCGCCATTAGTTAGAAGGAAGAAGTAAGTGTTACATGTAGATGTAGATATTAAATTTCATTTAAATTTCATAAAATTTTATAAATAGTATATAATTTTTTTCAATTGAATTTAAGATACCCGAATATTTTTATAATAGGAGTTAACCTTATTTAGATTGCGATTCTTGACAAACGTAAAGTTCTGGAATGAGCCAATTAGTCAATAATTTTTGCATTTGATAAGTCTGAAAATTAACCTTTACAGAAGAGTTATCATTATTTCAATGTTGGGTATAGTTTTTGCTGACTTCAGCATTTTCTAGAGCACCATCTGAATAAAAGCCGAAAATGATTTTCTTCTGATCATTCTTAAAAAGATATACCTCATAAACATATACGCACTCACTGACAATGACAAGCCACAATAAGCAAAGCAAAGACCAATGTAGGAGATAAGACTTCATTGAAAACCATCCAAAATTAATGAAACTCAAATACACGACATGTTTCGTAGGAGGTACATACACAAATTTACTATGTATGGATGAAAATAGGACTCCTTGCAATATTTGACTACAATGGTTGTGAAAACCCTTTTTATTTATTATTCTGATAGATTTACAGTCAGTTTTACAAGGATTGTTTTCCTTTTTGTTGTCACTTTAATTTCCCAACATTTTACACCAATAGGATGGAGTCAAGTTGGAAGCATTATTTCGAATGTAAATACATTCACTGAATCAGTAAGCTTAAAAATGCAACTTTACCATCATAACATCTACTTGTCAATAATAAAGAAAATACATGTATCTGCCATCTATGAAAGTTTAGATGCATTTCCCATTAGCGTGTAAAAATTTATGGCTATTTCACTACTTCCTTTCTAAACCATTAGTTTTGAATATACTCGACCTCCATCCAACAAATTTTTAAAAAAAATTTTTTGCAGAATAAATTAACCCAACACTTTGTGAGCAAGCCTATAACTACATTCGATGTGAATAAAATTCTGAGTGGGGTTTGGCTCACTCAATTTTTCATAATAATCAAATATGTACAAGGTGGGGGTAAATTTCCCCACCGCAATCTAAATAGGGTTAATCCACCATTCAGTGCGAACAAATATACAGGAAGAAATATAACACACAGGTAACTTCTTTGAAAAATGTTAATATTTTCCTAAACATATTCGAATTATGGATGTGTTCTAAATGGTGCTCATTAACTAAAGTGGGCAGGAATTTAAGAAAAAATTAGAGTTTATGACAGCCACATATATCTTTCCTGCCTACACTTTCATTTTCATTCAGAAAAAAGTTATGGGGCGAGAGCTGTATCTTTAGTAACAGGCACTGAAAATTAAGTAGATATTTCCTTCACTGCTACCATTAAGCATACAGTACTGGGCATGATTCTCCGGACACGAACACGTTTTTGACAAAACATTTAATATGTGTATATTTTAATCATATACGTGAGCTAAGAACCAATAAATAATATTTCAGTGCTTTATTGGATATCCACGGGCCTTTATAACAGAGTTGATTCTGTTAGAAATAGATTTATATAAACTTACAATTTAATGATTAGGAATGGAATAAAATGCACTTTCAATAATAGTCCAAAGTTCATCAATATTTTTACAGTTGTGATCTTTAACAGTATTTTCCACATGTTTTCTATTAAATTAAAGTCCTGAGAGCGAGCCATTGTGGGAGAAGCGCAATTCCCTCTGATAAATTGAGAGATTGTGTTTTCAAAGTGGTATGCCAGTGAATATTATCCTGCTGGAATAAATGATGGATTTGAATAAATGGTACCAAATTATATCGCAAAACATCGATACATTTGTGTGAATTCCTGTTGCCATCAAGTCAGACCAGTATGCAGTGGACCAAATGATACACATATCATTGTGTACTTTGATTTTGCAGAGAATTACTTGGCCAGATATTATGGGTTGAATCGAATTGCGGATCCGACAAGGCCCAGAACATACCGCCTCCGATTTATACTCAACTAAAAAATATGACATTATTCCAGGATTTATCGGTGGTTTCTTTGCATAATCGGCATTACGAAAATCGACGCTTAATTTGGGTCCAGGCTAGTATAGGTTTATGGGCAGCAACTCTTCCATTTATACCATATCTCTTCAACATAACATTGACAGTTATCCTGTGTACCTTGTACCCATCCACCCATTCCCTTTTCAACTCAGTGGCAGTTAAATGAAGAAGACTCTTGCAAATTTTAATAATTTGGATTCTGATCTGCAGTCTAATTAGGTGTGGGCCCAGGGTGTCTCGTTTTTTTATAGGAGACGATGTCAGACATGGTACTTTTGGGCACATTTGTCTCTGCAAAAATGTTCCGATGATTTCTGATGATATGATTTCGAATATATTGGGAGGCATGAAAACTTATTGAAACGTATCCTGATCGTAAAACGATAAAAATAAGCAATGTGATACAAGAGTGACGTTCATGTTTTACGACTTGTAAACACTAACTGTTAACGACCGGTATAGGTTTGCAACACACGATACAGAACTTATGTGTGTTTGGAGAACCATGCGGAGTACAGTATGTAGTCTTCAAAAAGTTAATTCTTAGTACATTTCAATATCTTATGAAATTGATATCAAGGGTAAAGACGACTTTCTCTTCCTTGAATTTACGAGGTCCCAGAGAATGTGCGTATTATATCCAGTGTTGGAACCGTACTGTGCTTTATTGCGTGCCGTGTCCTGTCGTGCAAGTTACAATTTTTTACAGAATGTCATGCTAGTGCTCACTAAAAATAGGTATAAAATATATTATCTATTTTCTAAACAATTGAATGGATATCAGCTAAATCACTAGCATAAATATATATTTCAGTTTAGTACATATAGTAGAAAACTGGGCTCTTTCTTTAATATTTCTTAAAATTTATTCACCAAGCCGTGCCGTGCTCGTGTTTAAGAACCAAGACTCGTTTTCCAAAATTATAAATATAGTAGTGGAAAAATATATTTAGAAGAACAATCATTACTCCAATAGCAAAAACCGTTTATTTATTCAATGACTATTAGCCTCGTAGGCCTGTCTATGCTAATGACAACAAAATGTTAATTATTATTGGAACAAATTAGTCATTTAAATTGCTTCTGATTGTTTTAATAGAAAGTAAATCAAACGTTGTGCTTCACTTTAAATATTAACAAAAATATTTGAAGCAATTTCTCTACTAATGAGAAGAACGATTGGTATCACACGTTCTTGAGATAAAAGAAAAATGCTAATCAATCTTGCAAATAAATCTAGGCTCAAGGTTTTTTAAATATCTTGCAATTTTGGATCTATAATATTTAATAATATAATGGTAATTGAAGGAAATATAAAACTAAGAGAAATGATACCCTCTAAAGATTCACTTAAAAGATTTTAGGTATTCTCACATTTTTGGATGACAGCTTTGTGAATATCATAACCTCAAATATTTGAAATGTATAGAGGGAAAACTTTTGCAAAGTGAAAAATTCTTCAAAAAGGGGCACTGCTAGCTACTTCTCTCTAGAGGAACCTGAAATAAATGTGGAATAAATATTCTTTTTAGAAAGACAGATAATAAAAGGCAACTGATATAAGGTAGGCTTTTGATGCTCTACAAGGTACACTGTAAAATAGATGTTTAGTATAGTAACAGAAATAATATTGATTGCTGAACAGTTCTAGAGAGAAAATTTAAGCCAATGAGAGGCAGTAGAATTTTGTAAGTTTTTGTATTAATGTTCCAGAACAATATCCAGGTTTACAAAAAACAAGTAGATTATTTCTGGTAAGGAATTTTTCCTTTATAATGAGCAACACGAGCTCTTAACTTAAAAAAAGTCATTGCTGCCAAAGAAATTCAGTTGGAAAAGAAGTTTTTTGGAAAGATAAGAGCTAATCATTGAAGTTGAAGGACCAATTAAGTAAAGTATTTAAAAAATTCCGAATTTACAATAAAAGAATTATAGTTTTATCAGGAGTATATTTTCTGGACATTTTTTTGGAGGCCTTGATAGTATTAAACATTAGAACTCATGCATTTGGTTTACACAAGTGAATCCTCGCCACAGAAATAATGAAATACAACTTTAGCAAAATCAATTTAAGTAAACAATAACTAAATGTAAGGAATTGTAAATTGCAAACAAAAATGTTTACCTGTGATCTTTTGAAAGCTTTAAATTTGACAGAACATTGTTTCGGATATTGAAGACAAAATAATTTCTTCGAGCTGGTCGTAGTGGTAATATGAATAAGTAAAATACAGAGCAACAGTATCATTTTTAAATCGAATCCATGCTCAATGTTCCTCTAAAAATTAATGAATACCAATTTTAAACTTGTCATCTACAATAAATATTAATCGACTCGAATAATAAATTTAGTCAAACAGTGGCGTGCTTAATCTTCGTACTAATTCAACATTCAATCAAGCTTTGTAAAAATTAATGAAGCACTGATGACTATTTTTGAAATTTTTTCATCTCCTGGTGCTAATATTACACGTACTCCCAAAGCAATGGAACACTGCATTTTTCATGCTTCGCAAGGTGGGGTGATTGGCCAGTGGTTTGTCTTGGCCGTTTTCGGGAAAATTATAAAAACATACTTTTCAACTAAAAATGAAAACTCATGAACTCCAATACACTAAACGCATATGTTCAAACATGCTGAACTACATAGACAAATTTCTTTTTCTGCATACTGTATGTTGAAATGCATTTTCAAACGATTCGAAAGAATTACTTGTAAGTACAATATTTGGTACTGTTCTAACTTTGACTCTGCCCAACATATAGTCCAATTACAAAAATACACAAGCTTGTTAAAATAATTGTAAAATACCAACTAACAATATAATCAGAATCTATGCCAGCTTTGAACCCAATCTAATACAAATGATGTGGCCCAAATCGCTTCTTCAATTTAACCAAAATGGGGTGATTTTAGCCACCAAGGCACACGATTAAATTGATAGTCAGTGACTGGATTGTGATAGGCTACCTCGTGAAGAGAAGACACGAAAGTCTTGTGACAAATATGTAATATTTGGAAAACAGCATTTTTGCCTAATTATAATACTTCTGCTAAATTATATTTCAAGATTTGCATTTTAAATACATGTTTTGCCTTACAACTATAGCTGCTGTTTGATGCTGCATTGAATGAAGACATTAAAAATCTAGGCTGACATTTTAAGGAAAGTGCAACCAGATAAGAGCAATATTTGGCTTGATTCACACAGATTCTCCATCCATCGCCAAGCATTTTCCATGCATTTATCTTAGAAGGGCATTAATAGAAGTTATGGATCCCAAATATAGCGAAAAACAAATAAATAAAATAACCGGCCAAAGTATTTTTTTTCAAAAATTATGATATCTATGGATATTAACACATAGTATATAATGAAAAGGAAACTTGTGCAATTAATTTGTGAAATAATTTAAATGATTTGAATGTTCATAAACCCACAAGTTACAAAAGTTTAAGAAATCGGTCAAACTCACTCCGCTCTACGGCAAGTTTACTTACTTATATAAAAATTTTCCTTCCAGAGTACATATACATGTATTACAAAAATATTAAAAAAATCAAATTAATGTTATTGAAATTTGTGAAATATAATTATTGTTGACTCCAATGGTAAGCCCAATGTAATAGTCAACTCCGTTATATATTCAAAATTTCAGTAATTTTAGTAAAGTCAATATCATGTAATATGGGTTATATAGAAATTTATATATGTATATATATATATATATATATATTAATATATTTTTTGCTTGAATAATACGCTTCTTTATCATTTTATGAATAAACAACAAACATTTTAATTGAGAGTACTTTTGGTACTTACTGTACCATCGTCAGTATAAAAACAAAATTATTTGGTGATAAAAATATAAATTTACAAATCATTAATTATAATTCTTGATTTCCTTAGTTTTCTATTTAAATTATATGTAGATTTCTTAAGACGTGATTCGTGCGGTTTAATAAAAGGTAGTTTCAAAAATATATTAACTTTGTGTTCTTGTGAATTGTGTTTTAATGAAGAGGATGTTAGAGCTTCTTTTGACGTTTTTTGCAATAATTTTTCAGAATGCCCATTAGATCTTAGATTTTTGAATATTTTGTCAAAAGCCTTCGTAAGTACATTGTAGTTAGATGATAGTAAAACAGGTCTTCTAAATAAGTTTTTCGGAATTGAATGTTTATATATATTATCACAGTATGATTAAAATGGTATATATAATCCGGTGTAAGTAGGTTTTCTAAAATCAGATATTTCAAATCCTATTGATGTTTTCTTCAATGTTGCATCTAAAAAATTTATATATATATATATATATATATATATATATAAATGTAAGCACACTGAGCTTCAAAATATTTGAAATATGTAACACAGTTAAAAATTTAGACCGGTTTCGATTACTAGGAATCATCGTCAGTATGACAAATGCGGTAAATAAATATTTCACTATCAACTGCACTAAAATGAATTGTAAATATTTTGCAAGCATTATATATCTAGAATTATTGATGTTATCTTTCGTTTATTAAGCAATTTTTTTTCTTTTGCCAATTTTATGACGTTTAGATCTTAGTAATATCTTCCTTGATTTCATGGTGATGTAAGTAAATTTTAGAATTTAAATGTCCTCTTATGTGCTTTTTCATCCTTGTTCCAGACGTCTCTTAGTTTCCCCGATATATGACTTATTAATTTATTAATTTATTAAATTTCCTCTAGTCACGTTGTTGATCAGGTTTCCTCTGCACATTAGTCTGCCCCATATATCAATGCTGTCCATGTACAATATACATACAAAATAATTATTCTTATGACAGTTAAATGCAAAAGAAAGTAACATTTACTTAAGGAAAGACTAATGATTTTAAATTACATTTACTTTTTATCAATAGTTTTTAATGTTCTTATTTCAAATCTGCAGCACTCAAATTTCACTTATGACTTGACTTGCTAGAATGATGACAAAATCTATCTCATTAAAATTTCGCTGAGTATTTTGTAACCATACAATTTTTGAATTTATAATAAGTTGAGGAAAAGGAGAATTGGTTATTGTTATATCCATTTTCGTTAGTTTCTTTAGTAAACTAATAATTCTACAAACGCTATATTTCATTCTAATCTTAATCAATCTAATTCTTTACACACACACACACGTTTGTGTGCCTTTTGCAATTTGAATCGATTTTGCAAAAATTCATATTGTGTTATTGTGTTACATTGCAAATTACTTAAGACATCCAAAGACAGTTAAATTCGATAAAATTGCTATATTTGAAGACAATTAATATATAAATATTGATAGTTAAATAATAAAGTCCTCTTGACTTGATTATTCATTTTTTACATGGTAAAAAATCAGAAATGAAAAATGGGTAAATGTAAGTTATTTCCCACAAAAATAAAACAAGCATTGAATCTAAGTTAATTTGTAGTTAAAATTCATTCAAATATTTAACTGACACGTGTCATGAATAAATATTTCTAATGTCAAGACACGCATAATTAATTTCTTACTACAAGACATTGCAAAACTTTAGGATTTGGTTAATTAAGTGTAAACCTCTCATTCCTAATATAATAGCTATATAGTTTTTTGCACTATCGACTAGAAAATTTTCAAATGATTGATATTAAAGTTTTTAATGTGTTAATTATTTAGAATTATGAAGTCGAAAATCATTTTACAACAAACTAAGAAAGCAGTTTTATTGGATCTAGATATTTTGTAGGAAATGCATGCACAAAATATTAATTAATTAAAATGAAATTATTATTTAGCAGCAGATATGTACATCACCAAAGTATTTAGCGTGGATATATTCATCAACAAATTATTTAGGGCCATATATATAAATATCTATCTATCTATCTATCTATCTATCTATCTATCTATCTACCTATCTATCTATCAAGCGAGCTACGTTGTTGGTTTTCACTAATCTTGAAATTCGTTAAGTCATTTAATATTTGTTTTGAATTCAACTTCATCGACTTAAAATTCTTTTTCATAAACGAGTAATTTATATGAAGTTCTAGAAATTCTGCCTAATTAGGAAAATATGTATTTGTTTCATAACATATAACTTTAATGAGCTTAACCAATTCGTCTTTTAATAGGAATAGCAGTAGAAAATTTCCCACTTTAATCAGTATTAGACTAAGACTCTTTTTCATGTAACTTAATTATTTCACGTCTTAACTCATCAAATATGGATTGATTGTAAAGCTAACAATTGTACCAATTTGCATTCATCTTTGTTGAATCAATTATTTAATGCTAAACGTGTTCTTGGGCATTTGATAACCAACCTGGAAGTGACTGTGTCTTAGTTGGATGAATTTAAACTCACTGATTATCCCATGGTGTACTAAAATTCATGAAGAACTGAAATGAATCACGCACACTAATCTAATTCCGACAAGCAATCCTGAAGTTGAGCCTGCACTAATTTGCCTGTTGCAAAACAGTGTAGCTCAACATCTGCAGTAGAACTTCCCTTAGTAAATTCAAGAAACTGAGCACAAAAGAACAAAACTTTCAGCTAAAAACATGAAAGCTTATATTTGTGAATATTTTGTATTGCTGGAATATTCTACAATAAAGCATTTCACACAAATCTAGCATTATTTATGCTCTAAATTTAATCATTTTGCAATATATTGTTTATATTTGTAAGCGACCGATAAGCTTCAGAAATCATAATAATTTTCAAAAATCAAGTGCATTCTCACGAAATATTAAAGGCAGTTTAAAGATGCCAAATACAGTCTCTTGCAAAAGTTTAAGAACACTTATCTTTTCTGATCTTTTTATATATTTCAACATATATATTGCTGAACCTTCTAAAGCGGATTTCTCATAGAACATGGTTATTGGAGACGCTTCACAATAGATATGTTTAGAGAGAAATAGTTTACTCATTCATTCGAAAGATAATCTGCACGATGGGTCGAAGAAAATCCATTCTGCCTACGGTGAGAGCTCAAGCAGCAATATTAGCAGAAACTGGTATGAGTCAACGTCGAATAGCAGCACAGCTGGGAATTTCTTTATGCTCAGTAAACTTGGCGATTCGGAAGTTTGCGACTTTGGCTCATTTAATGATTCTCCAAGAATTGGTCGCCCAGAAGCTCTAACCAGGAGGGATGAACGGGTGCTGAAGAGAATGGTAATGAAGAAACCTTCAATGTCGTTACCAGAAATCAAAGCTGAGCTGCATTTAGCTGGAATCGAAGCCTCTTCATCAACTCTTTCAAGAATACTCTGTTATAATCTTGGTCTTAAGAGTTACAGACCTAAAGAAAAGCCAAAGCTCACACGAAACAGGCGAAAGCTCGTTTAGAGTTTGCTCGGCGCTATCTTCACTACACAACAGAAGATTGGGAAAGAGTCTTATGGACAGATGAGTCGACATTCGAACAATTTGGTAGTCGCATCAAGCATGTCCGTAGACCTCCGAAGACAAGTCATCATCCACGATATGTGATCCAGACTATTAAACATCCTTTGAAGCAGATGGTCTGGGGCTCAATGTCTGCAAAAGGTCGCGCCAGCATATTTTTCCTTCCTACAGGAATGACAATGAACAGTAAAATGTACCTCAACGTTCTAAAGACAAACTTTGCTTATATTTGGATATCCATAATGCAGAAACACTGATGCATGATAGCGCTCCATGTCAAAATCGTCTCTGATTCGTTGCGCTCAAAATCCGTCAATGTCCTCAAATGGCCCGGAAATTCTCCGGACTGTAATCCCATCGAGAATTTATGGTCTGTGATGAAGAACCATGTGGCAGCTATGCGACCGAAGAGTGCAATTGACTTGAGAAATTGCATCAAGGCACTTTGGACAACGAAGTTCATACATTCTATCATTCGTATGAATATTATTAATAAAATAGAATTGAAATGAAAAATGACTTTTTTTGTAAGTGTTCTTAAACTTTTGCAAGAGACTGTATAATAATACATGAGCAAAGTTAACTCAATGATTGGAAGTAATTGTATTACATTTTCTATGCTCCATTTAATTAAAAAAATGAAGATAAAAATGTTATGAATTTTAAAAGGTGAAGCAAAATTCTGTTCGGTTTTAGCGAATATACTAAAAAGGTAATAAAAAATTAGTGGCAGTTTGCATTTTTAGGAAGAAAGTTCAAATTTTCGAACACTGTAATATATATATATATATATATATATATATATACATATATATA
>CABFPE010000124.1:360105-373818 GCA_900660155.1 Hofstenia miamia | reverse complement strand
GATCTGCTAAATACTTCGGAGCATTGGTTTCATAGATTGATTTATGTGTGAGTATAATGATTTTATACTTTAAGCGTTCATAGATGGGAAGCCAATCTAACTCGTGTCTGTAATTTGTTAAGTAGCATCTTCTTTTGAGCTGAAAAATTAATCTTATAGCCGCATTTTGGACNATTATTGCAACGCGATACGGCCAGCATCATCGAGTTGTCATTCCGAGTATTGATATCTCTTCTTTGTCTTAGCAGATCTGCTAAATACTTCGGCGCATTGTTTTCATTGATTGATTTATGTGTGAGTATAATGATTTTATACTTTAAGTGTGCATAGATGGGAAGCCAATGTAACTCGTGTCTGTAATTTGTTAAGTGGCATCTTCTTTTGAGCTGAAAAATTAATCGTATAGCCGCATTTTGGACCCTTTGGAATTTATCTGTGACAATCTTGGGCGAGTTGATTTATAAACCATTTTAGTAGTCTGGGCGACTCAATACCATTGACTGAATTAGTAGTTGTGTTCATTGGCGTGTAATACTTTTCCGGATTGACCATATTTGTCGCATGATTCTCCAGCACATTGAGCATACGTTGTTGATGTGAGTCTTGAATAACCATTTTGAATCCAGTGTTACGCCAAGTAGTCGAATTTATTCACTTGTTTCGGTTTTGTTTGCATTTAACTGCAATTTCATCTTATTACAGAGATCTCTTANATTATTCAATGAGCGTAAGTGGTACCGTTGCGTAATAATTACTCAATAAATGTTGTCGAATCACACCCCCCCCCATTTATGTTCACGATTGCCTAAATTTGAAATCATTGTCCCATTCAGTATTTTAATCGCATTAGTCCATTGTTACATAGATAACAATAGTACATTCTATATTTGCCTTTTCGGTTATTATTTATTATTTATTTATTTACAATAAACTTATAAAGCGTTTTATAATTCAACGAATATTTAAAAGCGTTGCAATTGGTAGCAGCTAGCACTAGATGACATACATACCCATCATTGAGTCTAGTAATATGTCATGCCAAACAGAAATGTCTTTATTCTTTTCTTGAAGATTACGAAATTACGAGGCGTGCGTATATCCATCGATAGTTCATTCCAAAGTTTTGGTGCCGCAGTAGAGAATCGTCGTAGCTCTTGGTTATTATTGCAACGCGATACGGCCAGCATCATCGAGTTGTCATTCCGAGTATTGATATCTCTTCTTTGTCTTAGCAGATCTGCTAAATACTTCGGCGCATTGTTTTCATTGATTGATTTATGTGTGAGTATAATGATTTTATACTTTAAGTGTGCATAGATGGGAAGCCAATGTAACTCGTGTCTGTAATTTGTTAAGTGGCATCTTCTTTTGAGCTGAAAAATTAATCGTATAGCCGCATTTTGGACCCTTTGGAATTTATCTGTGACAATCTTGGGCGAGTTGATTTATAAACCATTTTAGTAGTCTGGGCGACTCAATACCATTGACTGAATTAGTAGTTGTGTTCATTGGCGTGTAATACTTTTCCGGATTGACCATATTTGTCGCATGATTCTCCAGCACATTGAGCATACGTTGTTGATGTGAGTCTTGAATAACCATTTTGAATCCAGTGTTACGCCAAGTAGTCGAATTTATTCACTTGTTTCGGTTTTGTTTGCATTTAACTGCAATTTCATCTTATTACAGAGATCTCTTACTTCTGTAGTAATAACTTTGATCTTGGATAATGCCTCATTTATAGAGTTCTTGACACCTATCATAATTGTCATATCAAAATATCTTTCTAATTATGTGTATTTTAGTAGAGATGACTTCACTTGCAATTCAGACATGAACAGACCTGATCTTCTTTGGTATTCTATCTCACCTGATTTACACCTGTTTAATTTCGATGTGCATTAATTAGTGATGTAATAAAAGTAGCCCCTTTCCACTTCTACACTTAACCTGAATGAAACATTGGTTTTAGTTAATATCATATTCTAAAATTAACAGAAAATTATTATAATTCAATCGTTATTTTTCAGATTTCAACCAGTCATGTAATCATAGTAATAGTAATATGCTAATATTTCTTAGCATGCACTGGATAAATACCAACTATATTACTAGGACAATTAAAAGTAAATGGACAGAAACTTGTCATTGGATAAGCAGAATGAGATTATAATTAGCTGACAACCAATCATAAATAAAAAAAGCATTTGCCATTGACGTTTCTAAATAAAATACAGTAACTATATACTGTTATCTCAGCCTATGATTTTTGCTTGAATCATACATGTAATTAAAAAAATGTAACAAAGCAAAGAACTGATACTAAAACCATACTGAATAATCTAGTCGCTAATATTCTTTTAAAAATGATCATTTACAATTGTTTTTGGAAAAACGATTGGATTTTAACGAAATTCCCTAGAGGTTTGGAATAAACAATTAAGAAAAAGTTTGTTGTAAAATGTTGTATTACATAAAACATATAACTTTTCCAGTTAAGTATACTTAGTCAGCATATTGAATTAAAATTTTGGGGTGGTACAAACACCCCAATATTCTAATTGGGACAGTGATTGCCACACTTGCCGCCCCACTTCCGTCGCAACGACTATTTTTAGAGGAACGTATACCAATAAAACTTTACTGTCTTACTTGCTTTTTAGATAACCATTGACTGGTTGTATAAATTTTACCAGGTAATTTAAAGCGTACTAATGCTTTAAAACAGAATCTTTGACAAATTACATGCTATAAATTTGCATGTTATAGGGTTAGGGCTTTTTGATTTCCTACTAATCATGAAGACGAGCAGAGATAGGTGCCTGCAGCTATCCTTCGCATTTTTCTTTCTCCTGTTACAAAAACATGGTTGTTTGTTCTTGCCATTGGCCTTTAACATACGATTTCGTACTGAAAAAGGGACATAAAAGACCAGCTGAACCACCTAGTATATTTGATGTACCTTCAAGTAACAAAAAACAAAGTCTACACAATCCTCGACCAACAATGAAAACTCCTGCTTCAAGACGATTAGAAATGCAAGATGAATCTGCTTTGGATATATTTAATAAAATAATTTCAATATTTCTGTATTGCAAAAGATTTAATGATTAGATAATATATAGTGTCATTGACAACAGGTCAGTAGCATTTCAACTTCCGAAGAGCTGAGCTTGGGTCCTTGGATTCTTGCTTTCACTTCGCCTGGATGTCAATTAAATGTAAAAAAGGTTACGAAGATAACACTTCCTTTGTTGTTTGTTTTTACCCCTGCAGCTACAACCAGAAGGAAATTTTATGTTCAGTTTCATTTGTTTTCTGCTAGAATGTTTTAACTTGGAATGAAATGTTCTTCTATTGATAAGAGAACCTCTGCAATAGCATTAATTTGTTTGGCATCAATTTCAGTGTAAAAAACATAGACAATGATTGATTTAATGAAATACCTAAGTTTCGAATATACCATGACAAAAAAGTACAAATTTTGCACATATTAATGACTACGGAAAAAAAGTTATTTAAACTAGTGCTCAAACTGCCTATTCATAAAATCCATTTCCTCTCTTGAAGATAGAAGTACATTGATATCTGGTAAGGCTGCGTATCAGGCCAGGCCGATTAATCAGGAAAAGTCAATCAGGTTAATCGCTAAGAACAGGATAAAACAATACATTAGCCTTGTACTAAATATGGATAAAAATCACGAAAATCCATTAAGACCATTAAGACTATATGTTGCTGCAGACAAAATTGGAATCAATCTGCTTTCAAAAGTAGCGACCACTCAAACTTAAAACAATTGAATTTTTAAGCATCATTAAAAACATGCTACATTTTTCAAAATCTTACTGTTATGCTTCATAGTTGTTATGCAATGTTGTACAAAATTGAATTAATTTTCAAAGAGTATATTCATGAGAGAAGATGAGTTATGTCACATAAATATTCTCAATTAAAAAGTGAAAAATTTCTGTTAATAGAATCTTAGGGTGGATTAAATTAGGGCGAATAAATTTTTTTTTCAAATTTTGTAATAGCCAAGTT
Organism: Hofstenia miamia; assembly: GCA_900660155.1. Classification (NCBI taxonomy): domain Eukaryota; kingdom Metazoa; phylum Xenacoelomorpha; order Acoela; family Hofsteniidae; genus Hofstenia; species Hofstenia miamia. The sequence continues at coordinate 369,774 of CABFPE010000124.1, read as the reverse complement.
TGACTATATGGACCAATACATCATTGAAATGTGGTGAAATTTCCCAAGATCAAGCAAAAATTTGATCATCCACATTGACTTGCAAAATTTATAGAAATAAGTACTCATAAAATATCCATAAAATGAAACTATTCACTGAATAATCAATATAATTTGATATTCTATTCAAATGCATTTCAAAATGATAATATAATGTTAACATAATTGTAGTCTACTGTCCAACATTATCTAACAGTCACCTAAAATGGCTTTTGTTGAGATTTGAGGATAAGTCCATCCCCTAATGTTAGTCAACACAAATTTATGTGCCATTCTATGACTTGAGTGTGGGATACTATACTGGATCTATAAAGAATTCAGCAGAGAATTGACAGTGCCCTATACTTGTCTTTTTAATGATCTTGTAGAGAGCATGGAGTATCAGGAGTGCTAAAAATATGTACTGGACCCTGAGATTCCTAACAGCTGTAAAACATGCTTCAAATACATACTAGACATCCGTCAATTGCTTTTACATCTGTCCCATCGCGTTGTCTGGATTGAATTGTACACCCCCGTCTAGTAGAAGAAAGACGTCATATGAAAGGTTGTAATCAATACTATGGACTATATATCTAGCGCACTTGATGATCGTCAATCTGTCAATCTTTTTTTAAGATTATTTGTCTGATTTCAACATGTTGTTGCAGCACAATTACTTTAAGCATAGAGAAAAATTCTCCATGTCTTTTCAAAATGCTTGGGTTTGTACATGAAAGATAGGAAGAAATCTGAATGGAAAAATTTCTTGGTAGGAGATCAAGATATCTCAAATCATGTAGCCGTCCCTTGTTTACTTTGGACACAGGTGAAATAGACAAATTTTAGTACAGTGAATAAAGCATGTGATCAATCTTGTACAAGGGCGTACATCAATCTTGTACAAGCAGGGCGGTTCTGTTGTGTAGAAATTTTACATATGTTGTGTACACAACACAACATGTTGTGTGGGACGTAAAAATCAAGCGTCTTAATCTTTAAAATTTAACCTTTGATGTGAGAAATCTGTTCATTATATTATGGTTTATATTTAAAATTTATTAACAAATTTGTAAGTCCAAAATTCATATTTATGCGAAGTAAATACATAAATGCGAACTTACAACAACATTGGAGAAAAACAAATTATATAAATTAGTATTTTGGGAGTTGTTAAGTTTTTTCATTAATTGTCAAAAAGTCTAAGATTGACCACGAAAATTTTTTACAAAATAGTAAACTTTGCATTTCTCCTTTGTTTTAGCGTAATATATTTTCACGAGTTTCAGTCATGAAAACACTTGGACATCCGTCCACCTTTTCATTCGTTATTAGTATTTTCGTAGTTGTGAAGATAATGAAAATCTTTCTTCGATGGAAAAGAGTTATATATTTCAACTACAACAGATCTGCAAAAATGCTTCATAAAAAATTAAAAAATGTGCCAATAGAACAATTTTTTCATTACCTTTCTTTCTTGCATGAATTTTTGAATCATATATTTGAAATTTTCGAAATTCTGTCCTATGTTGTTTTCAAATTCTTGCTTAATAAGAAATTTAACTAGAAAAACGTTTGAGGTGACTGTAAGAATATTTTTGTAAGATAATGATCAATTCAGTTGTAATACGGTCGACATTTTCAAAACAAGATTTTTGAATTTTGATTAGAAAATAATGTCACAGAACAACTAGAATGCCTTGTAACAAATGAAACATATTTGAAATGTATGTGTATTTATATTCCCATTTGTAAAATATAGCATTTCAATGGCCTCAAATGCTTGTGTTGGAATAAGATACAGTGCCCGAACAAGGCCACCAATTCAATTTTATCCAATCTCTTGCTTGGCCTACTTATTATAATGCACTTTACAGGTATTGGTTAGCAAGCCAGGAATCTCATCTTTCAAATGACATCGATCAGAGCATCTTTTGTTGAAAATAAAGATAAATAAGATAAATTTGGTCGTTATCAGTCTCGTTATAGGTCTCCTAGTTGCTACGAATTTGGATCTAAAAGAAGATAGTAAATAAGTAAGAGTCCTAGTTTCAGCTGAATAGCCTTATTGCTAGTTTTTACTATATGTGACAACGCAAGATCAGTAGCCAGCTAAGCATGACATAAAAAACTCCTATTTGTAGCTGTAACTTAATGAATGTAGTTGATCAAGGCACTAAACTAATTTCCCCTCACAACACCCTATTGATCGTTACATGCATGAAATGCTTAGCTGCTTATTTATCTAATAGTTAATCAAACCAAAATAAAGATAAGTAAACTACTAATGAGTTTATTTTCCATCAACTGACTGTTTCTTGTAGTACATATTTATATCAAATTCTTATAAACATAGATATCTCTAAACAAGTACCTGTCACCGTTTTATTTCTGCTGCCTACATAGAATAGTTCTGTGTGAAAATGGAGGCTATCTAAAATCAATGTGGAGCTAACTTGTCCACATGTGATGTGTCAAAAGGTTAAGTGGCAAATACTTGCTTTACAAAATTTTCAAATAACATGACTTTGCTAATCCATTAAAGTACAAATTAATATAAATAAATTTAAATTGTTATTTGATTTTGTTTGCTTTTCTATTTTCTTTGTTCTTTATTGGATTATGCTACATGCCCCCTCAGCTTGCATTGATTTTAGGATGGCTTGCTCTCCACGTACCAGCATGTCAGCTTTTTTAATGAGTGTTTCCGCTTGCGGTTCCTCCCATTTTATTGCTGTGAATTCTGGCTGTTTAGTGAGCTTAAGAACAGTTTCTTTCTCAGTTGTGATCATGTTGGTGTACTTAATTATTTTTATAGTTTGTAGTGACTTGGTAATCAACGTTTTAGTCTTATTTTGTTTAAATATTGGGTAAAATTTTTGTATAGTTTCAATCCTTTTAATCTGATCACCAATGTCATTAAGGCGTCTGCCCTATCTGTATGAGCGAGTTCCTCCTTCAATCTGCTTGCTGGATAGAATACTTTGAATACACTGAGAAGAATTTTCGTATTTTCTATGTATTGTAAAAGAAACTAATGTTGTTTTTGACTTATTCTTCCATTACTTCTTCGGGATTATTTTTGTTCATTCTAATCATCATAATTATTTCAACTCTCTTTGATACGTTGTAGTAACGGTATTCTTTGTCCCAAATATCCATCCATACAATGTCACTTATTTCTGAGAATAGCATAATTGTTTTTTCTATTTCATTTTGTAGTTCTTGCAACTGGATGTGTATGGGTTCCCTGTCAGTGTATAACTTGTATGGGGTAATGGTTCCTTCTACATATATTCATTTCTTATTGTCTTTTCGAATCATTATTTTCTTTGTTTTCTTGTATGCGTCTGAGTCTATTAACTTTTTAGCCTTCTCTCTCATATTCATGTAATCTTGAATTCGTGTAAGAATCCTTTAGCCACTCTTCTATATTTGGTAGTCTGCATCAGGGTAATATAATATCATAGGTATTGAGACTGTTTTTGGTGGAGTACATTTTAGGATTTTTGTCTCTATCTGGGCTTCAACTGTTTGATAATCTCCTGACGTTATGGGTGCTGTTGCCATTCCAATTATCACTGGATAATTCATTTTCACATCATGCAATTTTTCCCAGAATCTTGGCATTAATCCTCTGCTGCTTAGTTTTGTCATTGTATTTGGTTTAATCTCAATTCTTGAAGTAATGCACTCTGTGTCTACCGCTAATTGATTATATGGCTTTAATATTTTGGCCAATTCTGTTTTTTTGAATGCTTAAGTGAACATCAACTTCATTGTTGCGACTGTGTGATTCTCTTTGATTATCAGGTAGTTTCACGCCACTATTTTGGTTTCTTCTTGTCTGATTTTTATCTCTACTAAATATCTTTCATCTTCTGCATCAACCCATTCAATCATGCTTGCCGGATTTAGGTTTCCCCATTCCTCCATATTTATTCTGTCCATGTGCTCCTGTGTTCTTGGTGAGAGTATTACACTAGTACACATGAGTAGTTCATTTTCTAATTTCATTTCTGCTTGAGTCTTTGTAGTTATTTCCAATATATCTACTGGTTTGCCTATTCATTCTTTTGACATCTCTTCTGCTTTTTTATTATTTTTAAGAATGAGCATCTACAATTGTCCTTAGTGAACTGATTTGTCTCTGTAGTAGTGATTTCTCCAATATTTTTATTTCTTATGGCTTCTACTATTTCAGCTGTATTTGCTAGTTTGCATTTGATTAGTTGTTTGGTGGTTATCCATGGTTGTTCCTCCATTTGTTGTAGTTTAGTGTCAGATGTCACATCCCATATGTACTTTTGTGTCACATCATGGAATAAAGACAATTCATTCAGGCAGATCCTGGTTTCATTGGCAATCATGACCATTGTTACCTTGCATATCAGATATTTTTTTGTGATGATTCTAAGAATGCTTTTCTGTGCTGTCTGCACCAGTTTCTTTTGTTTATCTGGCAACACAAATTTTTCTATATTTCCTTTCAGCATCCAGTTTCTAGTGGCAGTGTTAATTGGTGAGAATGCAATTTTGTAGGTTTTTTCTTTGCTTAGCTTCATTTGTGTTTTCCTTGAAGTGGTAATTTTGTGCTTTCATTTTGTGTTAGGTAGATCGCCAGTATCCATATTGTCATTTGATATCTAATTTCTGGTGCAGTTATTTCATCAAATATGTATGTTTTGAAATTCTTTCCATTTGGTGGAGCACATGGTGCTTTCCAACATTGTTTTTGTACTTTCTAAGGCGGCATGTAGCACATCCTGAGTGAGTATAACAGGTCTTCTTGCACTGGTGATCAGTCCATTCTCTATTTCTGAACCACTGTTAATGGATTCTAGTTGGTCCCCTTTTGGTCAGTTCCCTTCCAGACATTCCATTAGCATTTGAGCAGCTGTGGATTCCATAGTACCATCAGCCTTTAGTTGCTTTTGTATTACTACAGTTCTTCCAGCACTTACACCTTCCCCTGGATACTCATTCCTCAACTTGCCCTTTAGTTGGTGGTGTGGAGTACTTGAAGGAAAGGTGAGACTTCAATTTTCGTCCACTTACCCTTTAGTTGGCAGTGCAGACTACTCCATATGTTAGTTTTATCACCTTTCATCATCATGCCTTTTAGTTGGCAGTGAGGACTACTAAGCATCATGGTTGCTCTGCTACTGTTTTTTGCTGTGCCCTTTATTTGGCAGTGACAACTACTAGGTAGTTCTTTTGACTGCTCCCTCCAGCTAACATTCTCTCAGTTCCTCTCTCTGCTTCTGGCTCAGTGTGTTCATCTCCCTCTCTTCTGTAGGTTCAATTGGCATTGCATCTGATTGTATGCTCCTCATTTTGGTGATTGCCTCTTCATTTTCAAAATTCCTAAACTGAATTATTAGGTTTAAGTCCCATGTTTCAGGGTTGATATATATATTAGTTTTTGTTCCCCTTCTAGGCATTACTCTTTGTTGTACTTTATCCTCTTGGATGCTGTGTTGAAATTATTCCTCAAATTCATCTTCTGGGAGGCTATCCAACTTATCTATTTCATACATGTTTTCTCAATTATTTCATATTCTTTTAAACTCTGCATTCTCATCTAGAGTTGCTCCTTCAATATCTGTTATTGCTCTTTTCAAATTTTGAAAGTGCAATGTCCTGTCATTACTTAATACATACTTGCTATTATTTAACACTTTTTTAACTGTGTATGGCCCTGACAATACATATAGTTTTTAATTTTTGTACCTGATTTATATTATTTACCTTAATAGGTGTAAATGCATAGACTTTATTGCCTACCTTGTGTGCATGCCCATATATTTTTTTTATTGTAATTACACTGTTTTCTGATTGCCAACTTCTTTATGTTGTGACACATCATCTCATGGATTGCTGTTATCTGCTGTTTGAACTGTTTCATGAACTAATTATCCAACTTTTGTGAATAATTTGAGAACTGCATTGATAACAGTGTTGCTGGTTCCCTTCCATTCATCACTTTAAACAGGGTTACTTTTGTAGTTGAATGCACCAAAGTGTTGTAAAAATATTCAACCATTTGTATGACTTCTCTCCATTTGTTTCCACCTATCCTAGATGTGGATACTCTTATTAGTTTTATCAAATTTCAATTCAATCTTTCCACCACTCCATTTGCTTGCAAATGATATGCTGTTGTCTGCTCACTCCTGATCTTGAGTAATTTGGTGAGTTCTTGGAACAATGCACTCTTGAATTGAGGTCCTTTGTCTGTAATTATCATTTCCATTATGCCTATTTTTAGTATCCACTCTTTCAATATAATGTTTGCTGTTTCCTTTGTGGTTGTATTTTTCATGGGAATCATCTTGGCATATCTCTTGAAGTTGTCCACCATCACTAGTAGATATTGATATCCTCATCATCTCTCAATAACATTTCTAAATCTATATGTACAATTTCATTTGGTCTCATCACTATTATTTTCTCCAACAGTGCTCTTTGTGTCAGGAAGTGTTGTTTATTAATCAGAAGACATATAGTGCATTTGTTTATAACATCCTCTGTTACTCTTCTTACTCTGATTGTGATATATTTTAAATTTGAAGTCATTTCTGTTCATATAATCCCCAAATGTCTCATGAATTCTTCTTATCATATCTCTCTTGTAATATTTGGGTATTGCAATCTAATTAGTTTTGCCAGTAATATATATCAATCTGTTTTCATTGGTTTTCCACTTATATCTATTAAAGTAGCTCTTTGCAACTTTCAACATTTTCTTTTCTTGATTATTTAACTTGTCGTTTATTTCCTTCAATATGAGATCTTCTTCTTGTTTTTCTATTATCTCTTCTTTTTTGATCTCTTCTTTTACCATAATCAGTGTTATTGCTTCTCCCTTTTTGTCAACATTGATTTTGGGTAACTGCTTGTATTCATTGTGTAGAATGAATTGAAATTCTGTTTTCTGACCCTCCTTCTTTTCCAGATCTCTTCCATATTCAGGCAATGAAGTCCCAAAGTCTGCCATGCTGTGTAATTTTCCTTTCCTGTTCTCAATTGTGAAATTGATTTCATTAAGGTGCTCTATCCAGCATGATATGATTGAAGATTTATCTTCAGAAATTTTTTTTAGCCATGCTAAGCTGCTGTTATCAGTCCTTACTTGAAATTTCTTTCTAATTAAAAAGTGTCTAAATTTCTTTATCCTCTCAATCAGCATGAGCATCTCCAATTTTGTAGATCCATAATTCTCCTCACTTGGTTTCAATTTCCTGCTAAAGAATTGTACCTGTGCCTCTTTATTATCTTTGATCTGTTCAATTGTCACACCTATCACAACTTTACTTACATCACAGTCTAATATGAACTCTTTGGAGTAGTCCAGCATATTAAGTGAAGGTAATTTAGATAATTCTTGTTTTATATTAACTAACTTGTCCTGTTGTTCCCATGTCCATACAAATGGTACTGATTTGTCATTTTAGTGGTTTTTCCTGCAATATTCTGTATAAATGTACCATAATAGTTGAAAAAACCCATGATTCTTTACAAATCCTTTTTGTTGTTTGGTTTTTTGATTTTTTTTATCATTACATGTGTATTATCCTTCATACTGATTTGTCCCTTGCATATTATCCTTCCAAGGAATACCACTTTCTCCTTCAGTATGTCACATTTATTTCCATTAACTCTCAGTCCAGCATCCTTTAATATTCTAAGAGTTCTATCCAATTTCTCCAGATGTTGTTCTACTGTGTTGCTGGTTATTATTATGTCATCTATGTATGCATTTATCCCTTTTTCAATCTTGTTTTGTTTATTCTTTAGGAACTTTGTGATGTATCATTGAAATATAGCTGGTGCATTACTTAGCCTGAACACCATATAAATCCACTTGTAGAGTCTGTATGGTGTTATGAATGCTGTTTTTTCTATGTCACTCAGCTCCATCTGCACCTGTCAATACAATGTGCACAAATCTATGACTGTAAAGTATTTGTGTTTACTCACTTCATACAGCATGTCCTTGATTCCAAGTAGTGGATACAAGTTTTTCTTCATTACTTTATTCAATTTTCTAAAATTGATGCACAAGTTGTATTTCTTTCCTTGCTTGATTAATACTATTGGTGCTGCATATGGACTTTCACTCAGCCTAATGATTTTGTTATTGATGAGTTTATTCAGTATTCTTAAGTATTCATCCTTTAGTTGCTCTGGCACTCTCCATACAGGTAGTTTTATCAGTTTGTCCATTGCTGTTACGATTTTATGAATTTCACCAATGGCTTGTCCAACACTAATTTTGCCAAAGTTAAAGATTCTGCTGTGTTTCATTAGTAGTTTTTGTAGCTATTCTCTCTTTAAGTGTTTGTAATCTTCTTCTTTGATTTCTGGTATTCTTTCTTCTTCAGCTTTTATCAAAGCATGCTTTAATTGGCATTGCAGATTACTAACAATGATGGTTTCTTGTGCTTTCATCCACAGGCCCTTGATTTGGCATTGTGTATTACTAACTCCATTATCTTCTTTAGATGTTCTGTCTTCCTCTTCAGCTTTCATCTGTGCACCCTTTAGTTGGCATTGCAGCTTACTAACCCCAATGGTTTCTTGTGCTTTCATCCATGTGCCCTTTAGTTGGCATTGTGGATTACTAACTCCATTGTCTTCTTCCACTGGTTTCCATATCATTCTAATGCTGGATTTAATATATTTTCCATAGATTTTCACTTTTGTTTGATATATGTTAACATTACTATTCATAGCATTTAGTATTGTGATTTTTCCTTCTCCATTTTTAATTGTGCAGACACTCAAAGGCATTGATATTTGTTTTGTGTTAATTCTTGTTTGTTCATATACCATAATTTCAACCTTTATCTCCTTTCACACTTGATTGCATGCATTTTCTGATGGTAAGGTTGTAATCTAATGTCTTCTATCACTTTGAATAGTATGTTCTCATCTTGTTGTTTATCTTCAATTTTGATTTCTTCCTCTCAAACTCTTATGGTTCTCTTTCAATAATTTATAACACATTTGCTCTTGGAAAGAAAGTCATCTCCCAATATGATTTCATACTGTAGCATCATCCAAACAAAATCTCAAATAAGCTGCAAAACGTCAAGCAGAGGGGAATAAAGTCGAAGAAGAATGATTAAAAAATATTGTAATCAATATAATTAGAATTATTTGTAATATGCAACTAAGAAACAACATGTATCAAAAAAGAGATATTTGTATCTGTCGATAAAAACACTTTTGACTAAATGATGCTTTCATTATTTTCAGCCACCATCTTGGCAGAAGTTCAAATTTGAATTGACAGGTACTTCTTTTGGAAATACTATAAATAGATTGAAAACAGTTGTAAGAGTTTGATAAAGAATTTTATTCGGAATTCTTATTTTGATTCGATTTCACAGTTTGCTTATTTAATACAATGTCAAGCTAATTGAGCAGTGTTTAGTAGTGGTCTGGATACATCACAGGGAATGATGCTAGGGTCTCTGTGCCAGATCTCAAAAGTGCACATATGTTAGGCATAGGGGTTTTTCTCTTGATTAGTTGACTAGCATTTCACTACTGCATGTATTAAAATAATTAATCATCAACAAATGGTTGGAAGACCAAAACCTAGGAATTATATTAATACTATTTTAGATCTAAATTCATGAC
>CABFPE010000124.1:336167-346201 GCA_900660155.1 Hofstenia miamia | reverse complement strand
ATTTATTGTTCATCAAATTTCTGGTTAGTTCAAAGCTATTTATAAAAATTTTCCAAAAGTACCTGCTGATTTTGAATTTTAAATAATTCGTCTGCCAATATGGCTGTTCCTTCATAAGCGTAATTTCGCTCAATGTAATTTGTCAAATGTTACTTGATCGGCTAACAAGTTTTTCTTAATTTGAACAATATTGAGGCTTAGTTGCATCTTACAAAATAACTAAGATAATTAACTAAATTTTACAATCAATTCTAATTATTATTAATCATTCGACGTTATTCTTCGCTTGCAGCTTAGTTGCTTTGGATGATGCTACAATTGTACATATAGATTTGTAAATGTTGTTCAAAGATGAGGAGGGGTACCAGTATCTCTTAGTGATGGTGGACAATTTCACCAAATACGCAAAGCTAGTCCTGATGAAGAACATGATGGCTGAAACAACTGCTGGCATAGTAATGAAAGAATGGATCCTGAAGTTTGGGCCAATGGAGATGATAATCACGGATAAGGGGCCACAATTCAAGAGCAACCTGTTATAAGAAATGGTACACCTACTGGAAGTCATAAGTGAAAGAGCAACAGCATACCACCCACAAGCAAATGGGGCAGTGGAGAGCCTGAATAGAACCTTGATAACATTTATTAGAGTCACAACCTCAAGAGTAGGAGGACGCAAATGGAGGGAGGTAATTGAAATGATCAAGTATTTCTATAATACGTCCATACACACAACAACCAGGATAACACTGTTCAAAGCCATGTTTGGAAGGGAGGCAGTGACGCCATTATCAATGTAGTACTTTGCCTATAGTGGAAAGTTAGACAACCAATATGCGGATCAACTGAGGAATCAGATAACGGTGATACATGAGATGATGTGTCATAACATAAAGAAGTCGGCTGTGAGACAACAGTGTAACTACAACAAATAAATTTATGGTCATGCACATAAAGTAGGCAACACAGTTTATGCATTTACACCCATGAAATTAACAGATACAAACCAGGTCTGAAAGTTAAAAACAGTATGGTCAGGTCCATATAAAATAACGCATGTATTACCAAGTAACAAGTACATGTTAAACAACAACAGATTACTGCACTTCCAAAACTTAAAACAGGCGACAGCAGATATTGAAGAATCGATATTAAATGAAAATGCCGAGTTTAAAATAAGTCATATTAATGATAATGAGGTTATATACAATATGAATGAATTAGATAGTCTGCCAGAGGAAGGCTTTGATGAAGAATTCGAAGCAAACATTGGTAATGAGGACATACAGAGAAGAGTGCTGCCAAGACGCACAGCAAGAGATAAATATATATATGACCCTGAAATATGGGATGTAAAATTATTGTCTGAATTTAGGAAAATCAAACAAGATGCAACAGCCATTGAGGAGAGAGTGCACTGAATCTGAAGACCTAAGGAGATGACAATGTCAAACCCTCGGAGAAGAATATGAAGACAGTCTTGAACTGGGCGTCCAACAGAAGACAGAAGGGATGAGAACCAACCTATGACTAATCAGAGGCGCAGAGTGAGAAGGCGTCCTAGTAGTCCCCAAGGCTGATTTGAAGGCAGGGAGACCAAAAGATACAATGCCTCTCCCACTGGAGATCTGCACCTCAGATTCGAGGGCAAACAGAGAACCAGTGAACACCCCAGAGATCTGCACTGCTGATTTGAGAGCATGCAGAGAACTGGCAAAAATCAGCACAAACTTCCCTCCAGTCCACCCTGCCAACTTGAGGGAGGTGTGGCCATTGGAGTTCCAGGGGAAGATAAGAGTGGGCAAAGAACTGTGCATATATGAAAGTGATTCAAGGCTGACATATCAATGGAACCCACAACTGGTCAATTGCTGAAAGTGCCAACTGTGAGCCAACTTGAGTGCGACTCAGTTGAAACAATCAGCATGGACTCACTTGTTGGTGATCTGAGCACCAGTTGACCATTACAGATTACACAGCTACATGCCCCCTCTGATAGCACATCTGAAAGAACAGTGTGTTCAAAAGATAGAGAAAAAAGGATGTTGAAAATAGATGGTGAAACCCTGCACCCTTACTTCATGGGAACAACGAAAATGAGAACTGATGCATATCAAAAACTGTCACCAGAAACCAAGAGTCACATACAAAAGATAGCAAAGACAAAGGGCACTAATCTACCAATAGTACTTGACACGCAGAAAAGACTGATGGTCAATATGATTATACGCTATCAGAGAGAACCAGACGAGATGGTAGAACGGCCATATATGTGCAGAATGGTGCACGTCACTTTTGATGACAATTTCACATTGGAAACAGCCCAAGCAATCATGGCATACATAGACCAGATTGCCAAAATACTGGAAATTAACATTGATAAAGATAACCTCACAATTATAACAAAAATTTGGAGAAACAGCTAGACCAAACCTTAAGAATGGCTAGAGTGCAGGGCATAAGAGTGGTCATCATTGGAAGAACAACAGACAAAGAATTACCACTGTTCCTAAGAGAGCTAGAGATTCAGGTAGAGAACGTGTTCTTCTGGGAGAAAATAACTACTGAAGCCAAAATCGCGGAATTAATTCACTTAGACCTACAGATTGACTACTGGGTAGCCTATTATAGATTAATGGTGGACCTGTGTATCGCCAATGATTTATTCAAACAGGTAGAAACAATAGAAATGTCAACGCATGCAGAGGGTGTGGAAAAGGCGAACACACTATTCATCAAGTGCAGCCTCATGCAAAGGCAGGAACACATAAAGAGAATGGCCAGAGATACACATTTAGGCCCCATCAAGGAAATACCATAAAACAGTTGAAGTGGCACTGTCGGAGATCAAAAGAGCATAGGAATTGAACTCAGCAAAAGACTTTAAAAATATGTTATTCAAATAGAAGAACGCCTCAGAGATAAGGTTTAGAACCTCAGCATGGATTCTAGCAATGTTTACAACGCAAGAACAAGAACTGAGGCTGCCAATTTCCAGAGAAGGGTGCCACAAATTAGCAAATGCAAATAGATATGAGATAGCTTTATCCCCAGTGAACATGCAGACAAAGAACTGGCTATTGAAAGGGCACGTTGAGAAGTTGACATCTCCAGACAAAATCAAGAAACTGATGCAAGAGGTTGAAAAGTTTATCAGTAGATTAATCATTAACAAAAGCCCATTAGGCAGAATGTCAATGGTGGATATAGCAAATAGAACAGGGATCATGCCAGAAGAGATAACAGTATTTGATGAACCCATGAGGAAATACATGTGGGGCGCCACATCTGAGACACAATTAAGACAAGTTGAGACAGAACCTTGGATAACAATGAGGAAGATCATTAATTGGAAAATCGTAGACACAAAAGAAATCATAACCATGATAATGAACAAAGAAATTCAACAAACATTAGAAACAGATATGAAAAGATATGAAAAAGAGAGCCCTTGCTGCACGTTTGTAAAGATCATTAAGAGGGGAGGAAAATCAGAACCAGTGGAAGTCTGTTAAATGACAACAAAAACACAAAAAGAGATGTTAGAAGAGGAAGAACTGTTAATGTCGACACAGTTAATACTATTGCAGAAAACAAGCAACAAATAGACAGAATAAACATAGAGAAATGGGGAGACTCCACACCAGAACACACAATGGAATGGATTGATACAGATGACAAGAGATTCTTAGTTGAAATAAAAATAGCAAAGGAAAAAGAAAAGATTTGCTTGAGAAACTACCAGTATGTGAATAATGAGCAGACAGTAGCATCAATGAAATTGATGTTCACAGAAGCATTCATGGAAACAGAATTGGAGGAGATGCTGAAACCATATAATCAACTAGCAGTGGATGTGGAATGCATCACGTTGATATTAGAACTAAACAACAGTATCCAAATGAAAATGAGCAGAAGAGGACTAACACAGATATTCTGGGAGACACTAAAGGAAAGCAAAATGAACTATCCAGCCATGATCAGACTGGCAACAGCACCAGCAACATCACAAGATTACAGAGAAATAGAGCAACAGATAAGAACGAAAATCCTTATATGCACCCCACCAAAAACAGTGTCAATCCTGATGGTGCTCCCATGATGGAGGATACCGAAAAACATAAAGGTCACCAAGACTTTCTTATGCAAATATAAGACTTACATGAATACAAAAGAAGATGTGAAAGCAATAGTTGAATGGGATGATTACAAAAAGATAAAAGAGATATTACTAAACAATCAAAATAAGGAAAGAGTATATGTTGAAGGAGTGATAACTCCTTATTGACTATATACACAAGGAAAACCAATTCATGAACAGCTAAAGGAACTGAGAGAAGAAATTGACAAATTCACAACTAAGGCAATCATGCTATTTGTAATTTAGGAGTAAACAACGTGGTGTGGTTGGATTTATGGGATAAAGAATACTGTTGCTATGATGTCACAAAAAGGGTGGAGATAGTAATGATGATGAGACGGAATAAGAATGATCTGACAACAATAACTGAAGAAGTGAGAGAAAACATAAGCTTCTTTTACAAAGATGTGGTGAACACAAGGAGCCTCAGGAAAGTGTTTACATTCTTTTACCCAAACACAACAGTCCAAGAAGAAATGGCGCACTTGAGTAGAGCAGACACACAGATGACGTTAATGATAGCAATAAAGGGAATCCACCTATACAAGAAATTTTATGAAATCTTTTCAGAAAAAATGAATGAACTTTGAGAAATAACACTGATATCAGAAAACATCAAAGAAGTGAAATTCCTCTAATATCATAGTACAGTAACAGAGAGAGGCAGTACTTACAATGACTAAACAACCAGAATTCACAATGACAAGCTGGAGTGATCCCCAAGCAGAAATACTAATCAAAAGGGCAGATGAGTTAGTCCATGGAGAATGTGAAGTGCTGAAAATAACGCAAGCTGAGGAGGGCATGTAGCATAATCCAAAGAAAATGCTGCTAATGAAGAAAGAAAATCAGATGATTAGTTGAAACTAAGATTGAATTATGATTATTTAGAAAAACAATTTAAGTTTAATTATCAGAATTATCTTTGTAAAATGCAACCAAGTAATAATATAGCAAATTAGTACTTGTCATCGAATTTTGACAAAATGAAGGGGGTGAATTCAAGTTATTAAGTAACTTAATTATATTAACTTAATTAAAGCCAATAGTTTTCGGTAATGGCTAAAGTAATAATTATTAAGCAGCTAGTGACATTGCAAGGTTGCGAAGTGAATTAAATACACTATACAAATTGAGTTTAAGTCAGTTACAATTAGCATTGAGAACTACACTGAGTTAGGATAGGGAACACATAAGAACTCTGTTGAGCTGAGGTTTAAAGCCACCTAGATCAGCTATGGAAACACAAGTGAAATGATGCAGAGATCAGAGTTGGCTGGAGGCCACAGATACACCACTCACAGAGCAGAGCTATGATGGTGGAGTACCTAAATAGTATTCAGTTATTTCAGTTAAAGAAAGATAGCAGAAAGATATACAATAAATAGCTAACATGAGTACATCCCTACCTGCAGTTGATGTGAAACAAAAGTTTAAAAGAATCATTTAACCTACATCAACACTTGATAGCAGATGCTACATTATTCCTCTGAGAAGTTTGTTTGGGGCTGGTATGGACTACTTTGCATTTCATCTGAAGTGATATCTAAAGACAAGCTGGCAATGTTAATAGACAGGCCTTTATAATTAGTATTAGATTTAGGATTTCATTTAGGCTGTGTGTGTGATCTTACTGACAATGAGGAGGTTAATTTAAATTCATTGTCAAAGGAATCCTCATCAAAGGCAGTTATTCCATAGGTAAGATAATATTTGTGGCTATTAGATTTAACTAATTCAAATTAATTTAGGTTTGGAATTTGGGCATATTTGATTTTATGAGAAACACTTTTAATATTTTGGAAATGAGTTGTATTTTTATTATCCAGCTCATAGTTGCTATGGGGTAGTATCTTCATTATTGTATGTGGTCCTTCTCAGTTAAAAATGAGTTTGCAAACTGTGAAAATGCTGGGAGTATACATGCAAACTTTGTCAACTATTTTATTTGATTCTCCATAAATGTGTTTGTTGAATTGTCTTTGTTGTCAGATGGCACTTTTTTCTGCATTTGCACACATAGATTCATGCATTTTTTGTAACTTGTTCATGAGGTTCCTGATGTATGTATTGTCAATTTTACCAAAGTAGCCTTTGAAGAGCATAGATACTGGAGTTGGGGCCTCATTTCTGAAGATAGCTTTGTATGGCAATATTTTCATAGTTGAATGAGTAGATGTGTTGTAAAAGTATTCAACTATTGGGAGTATGTTGGGCAATTGTTTGCCTCCAACATGAGCTGTTATAGTTTTCATAAGTTTGAGTAGTGTCTGATTGACATGTTTAATGGCACTTTTTGCTTGTGGGTGATTGATAGTAGTATGGGTGTGGAGAATTTCTAATTTCTTGGCCTAAAGCTGAAAGAGTTGGCTCTTGAACTGCTTGCCTTGATCAGTGATTAGTTGGCTCAAAGGTCTAAAGACACACATCCCAGTTGTTTAAGAATGCTTCAGCTGTTGTTTGTGCCTTGATGTTTCTGAGGTGGATCATCTTGCAGTATTTTGTAAAGTGATCAGCCATGGTGAGTATGTATGTGTATTCTTCATCATCCCTCAACACTTATTCAATGTTGGCATTTATGATTTCAATATTATATTCAGCAGTGATTTTTTCAAGGTCTGTGCATTGACCAGGGAACTGCAATTTGTTTAATAGATTGCAATACTGGCATTTGATAATCATGTCCTTGATGGTTTTTCATAGGTTAGTTGTGACAAAGTTCTCATGTATTGTTAGTTCCATCTGATGAACTTCTTTGTGGCTTTGCTCATGGACTTTCTTTACTATTTCACATTTACAATATTCAGGTATTTCTATGAGATTTCATGTTGTGGCTTTTGCCAGAGTTTGCTAGCTTCCAGCAATGTTTGTGGTAGTAGTGAATTGCCATAGAGTTGATCTAGGCAGTCCATTATTTGGCATAGAACAATATCATTTTGTTTTGCTGTGGTGATCTCCTTGGCTGTGTTTTTTTGCTTTTATCATAATTGATGAGATGGGAATTATTGGACGTCCATTATGATCTGTGTTGATGTCAACTGACATTGTGGTATGAAATGGAAGTCTCATGTTTGACCTTGCTCCTTTTTAGATCTTGTTGGTATTGAGGTAGAGCAGTCTATTTGTTGGTGTTTGTGTGTAAGCATCCTTTAAGTGTTTGATTGTAAAGTGGAAGTCATTAAGATATTTGTGTAACATCCTCTACCAGGCATTATCACTGCTTATCTATTGTTGCTGTACAACCTTTGTCATGTTATTGTGGGTAAGGATTTACTTATTGCACACTGCTTGACTTCTTGTTTCCGTTAACTTATGTAACCTAGAATTAACTGTTCACTATTTAGGTGAGGAAGCCATGCAGAGAGCATAATGATCTCCTAATGGGCATCTGCCTGAAGCAGATCTCCATATCCAGTTCCACTATTCCATCTGATGGTTGAGTGCCACATCTCAGCTCAATTGATACAGTTTATGTGTACCCTACTTTAGCTCAGTGCATACTCAAGGCACAGCACGACTCGACTTAAACTCTATTTTGTGAAAGTGTTATATCTATTTGCAACCTGACTTGTCACTAGTTGTTCATTAATTCTTACATTTAGCCATTACCAAAAATATATCAGCTTTCTTAAATATAACTAGTTTGAACAACTTCCTAACTTACATTTATAGTTTACTACATGTATGGTCATTTATTGGTCAATTATAGGTCATGAATTTAGATCTAAAATAGTATTAATATAATTCCTAGGTTTCAGTCTTCCAACTGTTTGTTGATGATTAATTATTTTAATACATGCAGTAGAGAAATGCTAGTCAACTAATTGAGAGAAAAACCCCTATGCCTAACATATGTGCACTTTCATGATCTGGCACAGAGACCCTAGAATCATTCCCTGTGATGTATCCAGACCACTACTAAACACCACTCAATTAGCTTGACATTGTATTAAATAAGCAAACCATTAAATTGAATCAAAATAAGAATTCCAAATAAAATTCTTTATCAAACTCTTACAATGGCTTTCAATCTATTTATAGTATTTCCAAAAGAAGTACCTGTTGATTCAAATTTAAACTTTCTGCCAAGATGGTGGCTGAAAATAATGAAAGCGTCATTTAGTCAAAAGTATTTTTATTGACAGATACAAATATCTCTTTTTTGACACATGTTGTTTCTTAGTTGCATATTACAAATAAATCTTAAATAATTCTAATTGATTAGAATATTTTTTAATCATTCTTCTTTGACTTTATTCCCCTCTGCTCAACTTTTTGCAGCTTATTTGGGATTTTGTTTGGATGATGCTACACGCCCTCCTCAGCTTGCGTTATTTTCAGCACAGCGTGTTCTCCATGTACCAAGGCATCTGCCTTTCGAATTATCAACTCTGCCTTTAGATCAGCCCACGAGGTTTTTTCAAATTTGGTTTGTTTGGTCATCTTAAGGATCACTTCTCTTTCCATTGTTACTGTGTTTGCATAAGTCCCCTCCAACTTAATTTTAGTCATATTTCTTCTTTGATATCTATTCTTGCTGTAATACATTCAACGTCTATGGCTAATTGGTTGTAAGGCTTAAGTAGCCCTTCTAGTTCTGTTCTTGTGAATGCCTTTGTGAACATAAGTTTCATTGTTGCCACCTACATAAGTTTCATTGTTGCCACCTTTTGCTGTTCTCTGATGTTCTGGAAATTTCTCTCCTTAATGTCCTTGGCTTCCCTTGTGACTTTGATTTCAACTAGGAACCATTCATCATCAGTATCAATCCACTCAATTGTCCTTGCTGGGCTGATGTCTCCCCATATCTTGATATTTATCCTGCAGACTGTTTGCTGTGTTTTCAGAGATAATAGTAATCTTAATGATGTTAGTAATTGTTCTTTCTCCAACATTTCTGCTTGTGATTTTGTGACCATTTCACAAATCTCAACTGGTTCTGCTATGCTCCCTTGTTTCATCATTTCTGCGCTTCATATAATTTTTGTGAATGTGCACTGCAGGCTGTCTCTTTCATAAAGTCATTTTGTTTCAACATTCTCCTAATCTCAGCTGTGCTCACTAGTTTCCGTTTGATGATTTTCTTGGTTGTCAACCATGGTTGGTGCTCTAGTTGTTTCATCTGTGTCTTGGATGTTGCACCCCACATGTATTTTTTCATTGGCTCATCAAATGTGGTGATTTCACTAGGACATATCCCCATCTTGTTAGCCATTCTTATCACTGACATTTTTCCTATTGGATTTTCATTCTTTATCATTCAACTTAGTATCTTCTCTATTGTCTGTACTGGCTTTTCTGTTTTGTTTGGTGACTCCAGCTTTCCTGTGTGAGCTTTCTCATGTATTTTTCATATTAGTTCTCTCTTAAAGTAATCAGGAATTGTGATTTGATTGTTGCTAGCTTTGACATATAGTAGTCTGTTCCTGTTAGTCCATTTGTAACATTTGTAATAGCTTGCTGTTATCTTGGATAGTGTTGTCTGAGGTTCCTTAATCTTCTTTATGATTTCACCAAGGATTATGTCACCTCTTTGTTTGTCTATTATTCCTGTTCAGATATCTCTTCTCTCATCATTATTGGTAGTACTGCTTGGCCCTTTTTGTCCACGTTTATCTCAGGTAGTCCTTCATACTTGGTGTGTGGTAGGAATTGAAATTGTTTCTTCTCTCTGTCTATTTTTGCTGCATCTCTCTGGTATTCCAGCAATGATGCCCAGAAATCCGTGTTGTTGTGCAATGTGCCTTTTCTGTGTTCAATTGTAAATGTGAACTCATTTAAGTACTCAATCCACTGTGACACTATTCTGGACTTATCCCCAGAGAACTTCTTCAGCCATGCCAATCTGCTATTGTCTGTTCATACTCTAAATTCTCTACCAATGAGGAAATGT
>CABFPE010000124.1:311911-335638 GCA_900660155.1 Hofstenia miamia | reverse complement strand
CAATGTCTTTAATGGTGTTTGTCCACTTGCCCTTGAGTCGGCCATGTGGAGTACTATCCACTTTCCTTTGCAAGTCCTTGAATCGACTGTGCAAATTACTCGCTCCATCGTCGTCTCTGATTGCCTTCCAAATGAGTCTGATGTTGGTTTTTATGTACTTTCCATATATTCTTATTTGAGATTTTTTCAGGTTGACATTCTGATTTGTAGCATTCAGAATTGGTATTCTTCCCTTTCCATGTTTTATTGTGCATATACTGGATGGCATCAATACTCGTTTGGTGTTGATGCCTTAATTATCATACAGCATTATATTGGCTGTTATGGTATCTTCTGTTTCAATTGTATGCATTTTCCATTGATGCAGCTGTAGGTGGATGTCTTCTTGCAGTTGGAATGCAATTGTTTTCTGCTTTTCCTGTTCTTCTTCAATTTCTATCTCCGCCTCTTTTACTTTTATAGTTCTGTTAGCATAATTAATAACACATCCATTTTTTGTCAGAAAGTCATTGCCTAATATAACTTCATATGGTAGCGAATTATTATGTGTGTCCACCACCACCAATGGTTGTTCAAATGTTGTGTTTGCCATCCTCATTTGTGCTGTTTTTATCATTCCTTTTGTATCGATATAATCCCCTGATGGATTAATTAATCTCTTATTGCAGCTATTCAGATACTCTCATTTGAATCCCAACTTCATGGCACATTCATCAGTGATTATCAATGTAGCTGCTCCAGTGTTGATTGTTGCTTTCGTCAATACTCCGTTAATAGCTATTGTTATCATATTCATCATGTCAAGGTTCGTCAGGATCATTATCAATGCACAGTTGTCATGAGTCGTCACTCTGCTTAGTTTTCCGACTCCTTGTTGGTTGGTGATGTTTCATTGATTTTGTCTTCTGTCTGTAATATGTCTTCTTCATCATAATAAGCCTCTTCATCCCCAATTACATTTATTTGTTTCGGGCAATCTGGTTTCTTATGTCCCTTCTGTCCACAACCATAGCATTTGACGTCCTTCTCTTTTACTTTCCTGGTTTTTCCGTCTTTTCCTTTCACTTTTATTATCTTGTCTTGCTTTGCTTCTGTATAAGCTTTGTTGGGGTACATGATTTGAGATTATTTCTCCAGGTTGGCCCTTCTCTATGCCATGCGGCTCTCTCATATATTTGGTCGTTGTTTTCAATGGTTGCTTGTATGTCAACCACTTTCCTGATCATTCTCTCCAGCTTATCATCGACGTCACATTTATTTCAAACTGTGTTCTGATGCTTTCAGGCATCCCCTTACAGATGTGCAAGAACAAATCATATTTTGAATATCTGTTTTCTCTTGAACTGAGCATCAATAGTCATTCAACTTGTTGCATATAATTTCTAATGTCATCAGTTTTCTTCATTTTCGTCGCATTTAGAATAATTCAATATTGATTTTTGAAGCTTTCATTCTCATAATAGTTCATAAAGTCTCCAATTAATAGTTGATAATTTCTTTTTGTTTCTGCATCTAGAAGCAGGTAATGCTGAGAAGCTGCTCCTGTTAGATATAGTGGGAGTCTCACTGCTGCTGCCTGTTGACTGACTTTTTGTTCCACCATCATTAGTTCGAACATTTGTAGCCATTCAGCAAATGTGGGGTTGTAACCATCTACTCTTCCATTGAATTTAGGTAGTGTTGCTTTACAGGGTATTGTATCATTGGCAGTCATTTGCGGTAATATTGAGTCCTCAAACTTGGGTTTTCTGTGGTTTCTTATGGCATCTTCCTCATGCAGTTGAGTGGTCACTGCTTTTGTAATTTCTTTTATGATTTTCTGTTTCTCAAGGTCTGAATCTTCGTCTGATTCCTGATAGGTCACCTCTTTGCAGGTTGGTATCTGTGGTGCTTGCAATTTGCTTTCCTTCCTGGAATGAAATTCCATTTCATGGGTTCGCATGCCACTTCTGTTTTCCTCTTCCATTAGTTGTAGTAATCTCAATTTGTCTTTTAGTTCCTGCCTGTAGGTCATTATCCTCAATTAACTGTCTATTTGTTCTTTCCAGCTCTTGATTCTTTTCTTGCCATTGCTGGTTTTGCTCCAGAAACCTTTTGTTAGACTCTGAAAATTGGTGTGTCAGGGTTTTAATTTCATTTTGGAAGAGTTGGCTTTGTTTTTTTAGCTGCAGTTCCATATTTACTCTGATTTCAGAGAGTATCATTTCATTTTGTTGTTCCATCTCTTTGACTTTCTCAGTCAATTGCTCTATTTGTTGTCTTAAGAGTTCTTCATTTTCTTGGCTCTTTCTTAGTATAATCATTATATCCAATGGGTTTGTCTCTGGGGGTTTGTTTCTGAGGGTGAATTAATGGACTATAATTCTGTGTCTGTTGCTGAATTCTCTTTAAAATATGGTGATGATCACATTGTTCTGGGAGTTACTGCCTTGATTGCAGTTTTCTTTGCACTTCCTTTTTTTCCTTTTGTCATATTTCCGTCTGGTTCATAGTGGTTTTCCATCTCCAGATCACAATTCCAGGATCCTAGTGAAGTGCTTTTTGTTTGGCTTGGGGTATCTCTCTCTAGTAACTGATTGTTAGTTCATGTAACTTGTTAGTTGCTTTTTCCACTTTTACTTGTAGCTTTTATTGTCATGTGCGGGTAGTTTCCCTGAATATTTCTTCTTTAGAATTGCTGTTCTTGGCTGTCAAGGTTGCGTGTTAACATCCTCTACCAGGCATTATCACTGCTTATCTATTGTTGCTGTACAACCTTTGTCATGTTATTGTGGGTAAGGATTTACTTATTGCACACTGCTTGACTTGGTGTTTCCATTAACTTATGTAACCTAGAATTAATTGTTCACTATTTAGGTGAGGAAGCCATGCATGTCGATGATAAGCTGGAGAGAATAATCAGGAAAGTGGTTGACATACAAGCAACCATTGAAAACAACGACCAAATATATGAGAGAGCCACATGGCATAGAGAAGGGCCAACCTGGAGAAATAATCTCAAATCACGTACCCCCAACAAAGCTTATACAGAAGTGAAGCAAGACAAAATTATAAAAGTGAAAGGAAAAGACGGAAAAACCAGGAAAGTAAAAGAGAAGGACGTCAAATGCTATGGTTGTGGACAGAAGGGACATAAGAAACCAGATTGCCCAAAACAAATAAACGTAATTGGGGATGAAGAGGCTTATTATGATGAAGAAGACATATTACAGACAGAAGACAAAATCAATGAAACATCACCAACCAACAAGGAGTCGGAAAACTAAGCAGAGTGACGACTCATGACAACTGTGCATTGATAATGATCTTGATGAACCTTGACATGATGAATATGATAACAATAGCTATTAACGGAGTAATGACGAAAGCAACAATCAACACTGGAGCAGCTACATTGATAATCACTGATGAATGTGCCATGAAGTTGGGATTCAAATGAGAGGATCTGAATAGCTGCAATAAGAGATTAATTAATGCATCAGGGGATTATATTGATACGAAAGGAATGATAAAAACAGCACAAATGAGGATTGCGAACACAACATTTGAACAACCATTGGTGGTGGTGGACACACATAATAATTTGCTACCATATGAAGTTATGTTGGGCAATGACTTTCTAACGAAAAATGGATGCGTTATTAATTATGCTAATGGAACTATAAAAGTTAAAGAGGAGGAGATAGAAATTGAAGAAGAACAGGAAAAGCAGAAAACAATTACATTCCAACTGCAAGAAGACATCCACCTACAGCCACATCAATGGAGAATGCATACAATTGCGACGGAAGATACCATAGCAGCCAACATAATGCTGAATGATAATAAAGGCATCAACACCAAACAAGTATTGATGCCATCCAGTGTCTGCATGATTAAACATGGAAAGGGAAGAATACCAATTCTGAATGCTACAAATCAGAATGTCAACCTTAAAAAATCTCAAATAAGAATATATGGAAAATACATAAAGACCAACATCTGACTCATCTGGAAGGCAATTGGAGATGATGATGGAGTGAGTAATTTGCATGGTCGATTCAAGGACTTGCAAAAGAAAGCAAATAGTACTCCACATGGCTGACTCAAGGGTGAGTGGATGAACACCATTGAAGTCACGAGTACTCCCAAAAGCTGACTCAAGGGCATTGGGACGAAAGCAGAAGAGGAAGATACATACAGAACACCCGAAATAAATGATGAAGACTATTAACATCTAGAAGGATGGGAGATCACACAACTGAGGACACTATTAGAAAGACACAAACATATATTCAACTATGGAGAAATAAGTGTAGGACAGGCAGTGGGTGAAAAACACAAGATCATCACAACAACAGACAAACTGATCAAGCTACCAGTCAGAAGGGTACCTGAGCAGCTGAAGGACGAGTACAATCGCATACTGGAGGAGTTAATTGACAACAAAATCATTTGGCCAAGCAAGAGCCCATATGCAGCACCAACTATGTTTGTAAAACAGGGAAACAAGTATCATTTATGCATTGACTTTCACAAACTCAATGAGGTAATGAAAAAGGACTCATACCCCCTACCGCAAATAGAGGACATGCTCTACAAAGCCAGTAAACACAAATATTTCACAACATTGGATTTATGTAAGGCCTACTGGCAGGTAAAGATGGAAGAGAGCGACAGTGAGAAGACGGCATTTATAACCCCATATGGGCTATACAAATGGATATATATGGCGTTCAGATTCTGCAATGCACCAGCAACCTTTCAGAGATATATAACAAAGGTATTAAAAAACAAGATACATAGAATGGAGGAAGGGGTCGACGCCTATATAGATGATATCATAGTCACAAGTGACAGAATCCAAGAAAATAGTATTCCTTGGAAGGACGATAGAGAAGGGGAGAATATGCGTGAAGGACAATGCTAGAGAGATGATCTGAAAGATAGAAAAACCCAACAATAAAAAATACATGCAAAGAATTATGGGATTCTTCAACTATTACTGAACTTTTATTCTGAATATAGCTGGAAAACAGCCAAGATGACCAAAATGATGAGGAAATCAGTGCCATTTGTATGGACCTGGCAGGAGCAGGAGGAACTAGAAAACATCAAAGAAGAACTAGCAAAGCTACCCTCCCTCAACACACCTGACTACAACGAAAAATTCATATTGGATTGCAATGTGAGTAAGGTGGCAATTGGAGCAACACCGGGACAAATCAAGAACAGAAAGGAGGTACCCATCCAATTTTTTAGTCGCAAACTAAGGGCAAGTGAAGAGAACTACAGCTCCACCAAGGTGGAAATGCTAGTGTTGATTGAAAGTATTAAAAAATTCTGACACTTCCTCATTGGCAGAGAATTTCGAGTATGAACAGATAACAGTGGATTGGCTTGGCTAAAAAAGTTTTCCAGAGATAAGTCTGGAATAGTATCCCGGTGGATTGAGTACTTAAATGAGTTCACATTTACAATTGAACACAGAAAAGGCACATTGCACAACAATGCGGATTTCTGGACGTCATTGACGGAATACCAGAGAGATGCAGCAAAAATAGATGGAGAGAAGAAACAATTTCAATTCCTACCACACACTGAGTACAATGGACTACCTGAAATAAACGTGGACAAAAAGGGCCAAGCAGTACTACCAATAATGATGAGTGAATGAACAACTGTATATCATCTGCAGGCCAATGGAGCAGTGGAGCGCCTCAATTGAACATTAATCAAGCTGATCAGAGTAGTGATGACAAGGATAGGAGGAAGCAGATGGTGAGAGGTCATTGAAATGATCGAATATTATTGCAATATCTCGGTACATGGAACGACTGGAGTCTCACCATTCAAAGCCATCTTCAGAAGAGAAGCATCAACCCTGCTTTCAATGCAATATACCAACTACAGTGGAAAATTGGACAATGCATATATATACAACAACTAAGAAATCAAATAACAGGGATTCACAAAACGATGTGCCACAATATAAAAAAATCAGCAGTGAGACAGCAATGTAATTACAATAAAAAAATTTACAGTCATGCACACAAAGTAAGAGATAAAGTATACGTGTTCACACCAATTAAACTCACAGACACTAACCAAGTCTGGAAGTTGAAAATGATATGGTCTGGCCCTCACACAATAACACAAACACTACCAAACAATGAATATATGTTAGACAATAATAGACTATTACACTTTCAAAACCTGAAGAGAGCAACAGCAGATATCAAAGAGATGAAGATAGATGAGAACACCGAATTCAAAATATGCCAAATTAATGGCAATGAAATTATATACGACATGTATGATTTAGATAGCCTACATGAAGAAGAATTTGATGACGAATATCCAGTGAACATCAGAGATGATGACTCAAGCCAAAGAGTGCTGCCCCAGAGGAAAGCAAGAAATAAACCTATATATGACCCTGAAATATGGGACATAAATTTACTAACTGCATTTAGGAAACTAGAGGAAAATGATGCATCCCCCATGAAGAAGGAGAGTATGAAAAAACCAACAACCAGAGGAGCTCTCAGCCATGAACAGGAGAAGGAGAGTCCGAAGAAGTTCTCAAACCAGATGTTGATTCAAGGGCAGAAGGGACAAGAATGAAGAACCAATAAACAGATGACGTAGAGTGAGAAGGCGTCCTAGTAGTCCCCAAGGCCGATTCAAGGGCAGGGAGACCAACGGAAAAGAAGCCTCTGCCACCAGGGATCTGCACCACTGATTCAAGGGCATGCAGAAAACTGGTGCGCAGCACAACTTTCCCTCCCAAAACCCACAACGCTGATTCAAGGGTGGTGAGACACAAGGAGTTGCAGGGGAAGGTGTAAGTGGTGGAAAAACTGTGGAGATACAGAAGTGATTCAAGGCTGACGTTATCCCAGTCAGAACCACAACTGGTCAAGTGCCTGTATAAGTAACTGTGAGCCAATTCAAGGGCAAATCAGTAGAAACTATCAGCACAGACTCACAGCCCATAGACTGTCAGCCAAGCACCAGCAGATTACCATTACAAATGACTCAGCTACATGCCTCCTCAGAAACTACCTCGGAATGAACAGTATGATCAAAAGAGAGAGAAAAACTAATGTCAAAAATCAATGGGGAAACCTTACATCCCTACTTCATGGGAACATCAAAAATGCATTATAATGCNCAAGATTCATAACAACAGTGGTAAGGAAGGTAATTGAGGATATCATTAATAAATGCACGACATGCCTCCTCAATAACAAACAACACTTCCCGACACAAAGAGTGCCATTAGAAAAGATCATTGTGACACAACCAAATGAAATAGTCCACATAGATCTAGAGATGCTATCAAAAGATGCAGAAGATGGTGGACAATTTTACCAAATATGCGAGAATGGTCCCAATGAGGAATACAATGGCAGAAACCCCAGTGGAACTAGTCTTAAAAGAATGGATACTGCGATTAGGGCCAATGGAAATGATCATAACAGATAGGGGGCCCCAATTTGAAAGTAGACTCTTTCAAGAAATGGCGAAATTACTGGAAATCACAAGTGAAAAAACAACCGCGTATCATCCACAGGCCAATGGAGCAGTGGAGCCCCTCAATCAAACATTAATCAAGCTGATCAGAGTAGCGACGACAAGGATAAGAGGAAGCAGATGGAGAGAGGTCATTGAAATGATCGAATATTATTACAATACCTTGGTACATGGAACGACTGGAGTCTCACCATTCAAAGCCATGTTCAGAAGAGAAGCAGTGACCCTGCTTTCAATGCAATATACCAATTACAGTGGAAAATTGGACAACACATATATACAACAACTAAGAAATCAAATAACAGGGATTCACGAAACAGTGTGCCACAATATAAAAAAATCAGCAGTGAGACAGAAAGTAATTACAATAAAAAAATTTACAGTCATGCACACAAAGTAGGAGATAAAGTATATGCATTCACACTTATTAAACTTACAGACACTAACCAAGTCTGGAAGTTGAAAACAATATGGTCCAGTCCTCACACGATAACACAAACACTACTGAACANGTCAGAACCACAACTGGTCAAGTGCCAGTAGAAGTAACTGTGAGCCAATTCAAGGGCAAATCAGTAGAAACTATCAGCACAGACTCACAGCCCATAGACTGTCAGCCAAGCACCAGCAGATTACCATTACAAATGACTCAGCTACATGCCTCCTCAGAAACTACCTCGGAATGAACAGTATGATCAAAAGAGAGAGAAAAACTAATGTCAAAAATCAATGGGGAAACCTTACATCCCTACTTCATGGGAACATCAAAAATGCATTATAATGCATTTGCAAAACTATCCCCAGAAACAAAGGCGCACATATGAAAAATCACGAGAACTGAAGGGAAGAATCTACTGATAGTGCTCGATGCAAACAATAGACCTAAGGTAAATGTGATTATAAGCTATCCTCAGGAGATGGACGAAACACTAGAGAGGCCATACCTGCAAAGCACAGTGCACGTTGTATTTGATGATGAATTCACATTGGACACAACGCAAGTGATAATGGCATACAAAGATAAAATAGTGGAGATACTGGAAATAAATATTGATGAAGAAAACCTCATGATAATACACGTACTAAAACAAAAAGAGTATACAAAAAACTTAGAAAAGAAAATAGATGACATGACGAGAATGGCGAGAGTACAAAATGTTGGGATAGTAATCATCACAATATCTACGATCAAAGACACCCCCAAGCACTTAAGAGAAACATGCATGACTGCCAAAAATATCTTCCCATGGAACAGAACGTCAAAAACAACAACAATCCCAGAGTTAATACGTTTTGACCTGCAGATAGACTACTGGGCACAAATTTATAGAATTATGGTAGATCCATGCATCGCAATCAATCTCTACAGACAAACAAAAACAATCAAATTAACGTCAGACACAGATGGGATAGAGAAAGCCAACATGCTATTCATAAAATGCAGCCTAACACAGAGACAAGAGCATCTGCAGCAAATTCAAACAATTTAGAGAAACATGAAACTGCAGCAAAAAGTAGAAGAAGGTTGGCCAGAGATAAAAATCAAAGCACCATCATGGAAATTCCATAAGTTGGTGGAAATGGTATTATCAGAAGTAAACAAAGCCTATGAGCTTAATATGAAAAAAGACTTTAAACAGTTAGTATTCGAAGAAAAGAATGCACCAGAGATACATTATAGAATGACTGCATGGATATTGGCAATCTTTACAACTGAGGAAACAGAACTGAAACCCCCAGTCTCGCAACAAACCCGGCAAAAGTTAGCAAAAGCAAAGAAATACGAAATAGTGATAGCCCTGATAAACACACAGACAAAAAACTGGCTACTAAAAGGTCACACAGGAAAGCTGGAGTCACTGAACAAAACAGAAAAGCCAGTACAGACGATAGAGAAGATACTAAGTCAAATGATAATGAATGAAAATCCAATAGGAAAAATGTCAGTGATAACTATGTCTAACAAGACGGCGACATGTCCTAGTGAAATCACCATATTCGTGCAACATCTGAGACACAGATGAAACAACTAGAGCACCAACCATGGTTGACAACCAAGAAAATCATCAAATGGAAACTGGCAAGCACAGCCGAGATTAGGAGAATGTTGAAACAAAATGACGTGCAGAGGACCCTCAACCATGAAATGGAATGTTACAAAAGAGAAAGCCCATGGTGCACATTCACAAAAATCATACAAAGTGCAGAAATGATGAAACAAGGGGGCATAACAGAACCAGTCGAGGTTTATGAAATAGTCACAAAATCACAAGCAGAAATGTTGGAGGAAGAACAATTACTAACATCGTCAAGATTACTATTATCTCCAAAAATGCAGCAAACAGTTAACAGGATAAATATTGAGAAATGGGGAGACATCAGCCCAGCAAGGACAATTGAGTGGATTGATACTGATGATGAATGGTTCCTAGTTGAAATCAAAGTCACAAGGGAAGCCAAGGACATTAAGGAGAGAAATTTCCAGAACATCAGAGAACAGCAAATGGTGGCAATGATGAAACTTATGTTCACGGAGGCATTCATGAGAACAGAACTAGAAGAGCTACTCAAGCCTTACAACCAATTAGCCATAGATGTTGAATGTATTACAGCAAGAATAGATATCAAAGAAGAAATATGACTAAAATTAAGTCGGAGGGGACTTATGCAAACATTTTGGAACACTATATTGGAAGCAAAACTGAACTACCCCGCTATGATAGGTTGAAAAAACCTCGTGGGCTGATCTAAAGGCAGAGTTGATAATTCGAAAGGCAGATGCCTTGGTACATGGAGAACATGCTGTGCTGAAAATAACGCAAGCTGAGGAGGGCGTGTAGCATCATCCAGACTACCAAAAGAAGTGAACGTAGCAAAAACATTTCTCTAAGAGTACAAATCTTATGTAAACACAGAAAGAAAAGAAAAAGCTATGGTGGAATGAGACGAGTACAAAAGATCAAAAGAAATAATGCTGAGAAATGATAACAAAGAGAGGGTCTACATTGAAGGCATGATAACGCCTGTAAATTTAACTTAAGAAGGGAACAGTTTTTTATGAGTTTCCCTTGACAAAATTTATTTGCCAACTGTAAACCAGACCAGTAACTTTAATTATTGAAGAGAATAGCTTCTCCATTAGTGAATCAATCTATGAAATTTCAGAATTTTCCATTTAGCATTAAAGGTTATAATCATTTTTAAATTTTTACAATCATTTTACAAATTAAATTTTTTCCTCTGAAAAATTATTCACTTAGAACATTTANCAATGTTGAAACAAAATGACGTGCAGAGGACCCTCAACCATGAAATGGAATGTTACAAAAGAGAAAGCCCATGGTGCACATTCACAAAAATCATACAAAGTGCAGAAATGATGAAACAAGGGGGCATAACAGAACCAGTCGAGGTTTATGAAATCGTCACAAAATCACAAGCAGAAATGTTGGAGGAAGAACAATTACTAACATCGTCAAGATTACTATTATCTCTGAAAACACAGCAAACAGTCTGCAGGATAAATATGGAGAAATGGGGAGACATCAGCCCAGCAAGGACAATTGAGTGGATCAATACTGATGATGAATGGTTCCTAGTTGAAATCAAAGTCACAAGGGAAGCCAAGGACATTAAGGAGAGAAATTTCCAGAACATCAGAGAACAGCAAATGGTGGCAATGATGAAACTTATGTTCATGGAGGCATTCATGAGAACAGAACTAGAAGAGCTACTCAAGCCTTACAACCAATTAGCCATAGATGTTGAATGTATTACAGCAAGAATAGATATCAAAGAAGAAATATGACTAAAATTAAGTCGGAGGGGACTTATGCAAACATTTTGGAACACTATATCATATCCACATAGAGAGACAGATAGAAATGAAAATCCTAATTTGTACACCACCAGAAACTATCGCAATACCAATGGTCCTCCCATGATGGAGACTACCAAAAGAAGTGAAAGTAGCAAAAACATTTCTCCATGAGTACAAATCTTATGTAAACACAGAAAGAAAAGTGAAAGCTATGGTGGAACAAGATGAGTACAAAAGATCGAAAGAAATAATGCTGAGAAATGATAACAAAGAGAGGGTGTACATTGAAGGCACGATAATGCCTGATCAACTGTATACACAAGGGAGACCTATCAATGTACAGCTGCAAGATCTTAGAAAGGAAATAGAAGAATGTAACCCAAGAGCCATAATGCTTTTCTCCAGAGTAAATGACATTGTTTGGACGGATATCTGGGAAAGAAAGTACCGATATTATGACGTCACAAAGAGAGTTGAGATTGTCACAATGATGTGGATTAACAAGAATGATCCTAACAACATCACAGAAGAAGAAGTAAGAGATAACATCAGTTTCTTTTATAAGGACGTGGCAAATACCCAAAGTTTAAGAAAAGTATTCCTGTTTTTCTATCCAGACAATCAGATAAGAGAAGACCTAGCCCACATGAGCAGGGCTGATGCACAAATGACATTCATGATAGGCATCAAGGGTATACAACTGTACCATAAATACTACGACATATTTTCAAAGAAGATAAATGAATTACGAGAGATCACGCCAATAGCAGAGGACATTCAGGAGACATGATTCTTGAAATATGCAAACACAGTGACAATGGAAAGAGAAGCAGTCCTTAAGATGACCAAACAAACCGAATTTGAAAAAACTTTGTGGGCTGATCTAAAGGCAGAGTTGATAATTCAAAAGGCAGATGCCTTAGTACATGGAGAACGCGCTGTGCTGAAAATAACGCAAGCTTAGGAGGGCATGTAGCATCATCCAAACAAAATCCCAAATAAGCTGCAAAATGTTGAGCAGAAGGGAAGAAAATTGTTGAAGAATGATTAAAAAATATTGTAATCAAATCAATTAGAATTATTTGTAATATGCAACTAAGAAACAACATGTGTCAAAAAAGAGATATTTGCATCTGTCAATAAAAACACTTTTGACTAAATGATGCTTTCATTATTTTCAGCCGCCATCTTGGCAGAAGTTCAAATTTGAATCAACAGGTACTTCTTTTGGAAATACTATAAATAGATTGAAAACCATTGTAAGAGATTGATAAAGAATTTTATTTGGAATTCTTATTTTGAGTCAGTTTCATGGTTTGCTTATTTAATACAATGTTGAGCTAATCAAACTGTGTTTAGTAGTGGTCTGGATACATCACAGGGAACGATTCTAGGGTCTCTGTGCCAGATCATGAAAGTGCACATATGTTAGGCACAGGGGTTTTTTCTCTCAATTAGTCAACTAGCATTTCACTACTGCATGTATCAAAATAATTAATCATCAACAAATGGTTGGAAGACTGAAACCTAGGAATTGTATTAATACTATTTTAGATCTAAATTCATGACCCATAATCAACTGATAAATGACCGTACATGTAGTAAGCTATAAATGTAAGTTAGTAAGTTGTTCAAACTAGTTATATTTAAGTAAGCTGATATGTTTTTGGTAATGGCTAAATGTAAGAATTAATGAACAACTAGTGACAAGTCAGGTTGCAAATAGATATAACACTTTCACAAAATAGAGTTTAAGTCGAGTTGTGCTGTGCCTTGAGTATGCACTGAGCTAAAGTAGGGTACACATAAATTGTATCAATTGAGCTGAGACGTGGCACTCAACCATTGGATGGAATAGTGGAACTGGATATGGAGATCTGCTTCTGGCAGATGCCCATTAGGAGATCATTAGGCTTTTTGCATGGTTTCCTCACCTAAATAGTGAATGGTTAATTCTAGGTTACATAAGTTAATGGAAACAACAGTCAAGCAGTGAGCATTAAGTAAATCCCTACCCACAATAACATGACAAAGGTTGTACAGCAACAATAGATAAGCAGTGATAATGCCTGGTAGAGGATGTTACAATACAGCAGCATATTTTTGTAAGTGTCAAATACAAATAATGACTGTTTGAATGTATTATTTGCTATTCTCATCCTTACTAGTTCCAGTGTTCCTTTTGTGTTAATATATTTGCCTGATGTGTTTATCAGCCTGCTGTGTGATTTCAGTAATTCTTCTCTTGTAAATCCCAATTTCATTGTGCATTTATCTGTTATAAATGATTTTACTTCATCTGTGTTGATAGTAGCTTTAGTCATTACTCTATTAATCACAACTGTAATTATGTTGATATTGTGTAAATTAGTTAGTATCACAACTGATGCACAGTTTTCTTGAGTTGGTGCTCCCTTTAGTTTTCTGATTGCTCAGCTGTTTCATTTTCATCAATTTCCAATAGGATTTCATACTCAGAGTTTAGAATGTCTTCATTGTCAAAATATGCTTCTCCAACTTCTATAATGTTTATAGATTTCTTACATTCAGGTTTCCTGTGTCCCTTTTGTCCGCAGTTATAGCAGCAAACATCCCTTTCCTTAACTTTTTTAATTTGTGCATCTTGCATTTTTATGTTTATTACTTTTTCATTCTTCTCTACATTAGTTGCCTGTGAAGATCTCAGTTGTAATTGTTATTTTGTCTTCCAATTTGATGTATTTTGCTTGTTCTATGTTGCTTTTTTATATGTTCTCAAATTATTTTCCAACATGATTTGGATATCTACTGCCTTTCTAATCATCTTTTCCAGTTTGTTGTCTTCATCACATTTTATCTCAAATTGTCATCTTATATTTTCTGGAAAGCCCTTTCTAATATGAGAACACAATTCGTACTTGGTATAGTATCCACCTCTTAAGCTGAGTGTCAACAAATTGCTTGACTTGCAACATATAATTTCTGATGTCATCAAATTTCCTCATTTTCATTCCACTTAGCATTAATCTGTATTGATTTTTAAAGCTTTTGTTGTGATAATATTCAATGAAATTCCCAGTTAACTGTTTGTAATTCCTTTTTGTCTCTGCATCTAGCATTAAGTAGTGTTGGTATGCTGCTCCTGCTAGGTATAGTGGTAGTGTCACTGCAGCTGCATTCTGATCCACTCTTTTTTCTTTCATTGTGAGTTTGAACAACTTTAGCCATTTCTCAAATGTTGGTGAATAACTGTCTATTCTCCCAGTAAACTTTTGAATCTGGGCTTTACACAGCATTGGTTCTTCATTTTTCCTTTCTGGTAATATTGTTTTCTTGTACATTGGTTTCTTTGAATTTTCAGTTACTACTTCCATTGAAACTCTTTTCTTTACCTCCTGAGTAATTTGTTGAATAATTTTTCTTTCTCTTCCTCTTCTTCAGGTTCTATGTCTTGCACTTTCACATGATTTACTGTGCATGTTGTCTAGGGGCACCCAGTTCTGCTTTTGGTTCCTCTGAAATTAAAATATCTTCCATTTGTATCAGTTTTGGCAGTTCCTTTTCATCTTCTAACAGTTTTATGAGTCTCAGCTGGTCCTTCAGCTGTTCAATTTCCATTTGTTGGGTCTTGTTTTCTTGTTGTAACTGCTTGTTTTCAACCTCAAGGTCGTTGTACATTGTTTCCCATCTCTCATTTTGCTCAATTATCCTCTGGTTTGCTTCTAACAATTTCTGCATTAACACTTCCACTTGATCTTGAAAGATGTTTTGCTGCTCTTCTAGTTGCTGACCCATTTAATGTTTCAATTCTTTGATAACACATTTTCTATCATTCCCCATTCTTTCAAATTTCTCATTCAATAACAGAATTTGTTTTAATGCCATTTCATTCTCATGATTTTTCCTTAAAATTTCCAAAATTTCAAATGAATTCAGTTTATTTTTGAGAGGTATCATTTGCATCTCAATGTCCATGGTGGGGATAAACTTTCCAGAGATTGTGTTCTCACTGAAATTGTGGGGTTGTCTGATTATTTTTCTGCTTCTTTTTACTTCTCATTAGTTTTTAGAATGTAACAATCATCTACTGTTGAGAGGTTCCATTTGTTATCCTTGATCCATCAAAGTTCTCCATTTCTATAGACAAAAAAAAATTTCTGTAGGTTAGGTAGTTTTTCTTTCCATCAATGTCACAGTTAGTAAAAAGTTATCTTTTCTCATAGAATTTCCATAAGTAATAAACACATAGTAATAACAATAATCCAGAGAGAGAGAGAAAGAGAGATATTGAACAGTGAATAACATATAGTCTCTTTCCTACATGCATACAGGTTTATCACAACTGGAGTACATCTCCTAACATTGCTTACACCTGTAGACTGTGGCAGGATCACATCCTGATAAAGCAGTAAGTTTTCTCAGTAAAGTAAGTGATGTAGAAGAAACACCTATCTTAACTACTGTAGAATCTTGACAACCTTCCAACTAGTAAACTTAAGTGTAATTTAGGAGCTACTTTGAATATTTCCTATTGTTACCAAGTAAGGTAGGTGACAGATTCCAAATTCCATCTCTATTCTTTTGTTCTTAATTGTAGTTACTTAACTTTTAGCCTAATATCTAAGCAACAACTATAATTGACACTAGAAGTAACAACAGTAATTTAGGTTCAAGACAGGAGATGGTTGGTACAAAGTACAGGGTTACGCACCCGACCTGAGGCACAACACAAAGAGGAATTGAAGAACTACGATGTAACTATAATTTCCAACGAACACTTTTGCATCGAAAGAAACACCAATCGCCGCCACGAGGACTCAGTGCATGAAATGTTGTGTGATAATGAAACTGTGACAATGTGTGGATAACCTATTAATTTAGTGCGTTGATTGTTCTTGTTATTAAGGATGTTGTAAAATAAAGGAGATTCGCAACCTGAATGCATTAGCTTATTATCATGCCTTACATTTAATAATCCTACAGATAAATATATACATGCTAATACCCTATCGTACATGTGAACAATCAAAGCGGTCAGCATAAACATAGGAATTAGGTCCGTAGGTCAACTATGAATTAAATACAATGTAATACCATTGATAAACTTCCAATACAAACAAAATGTAAATTCTCCTAAGAGGGATAATGTAAATATAATAAGGTAATAAAATGAACAACGACTGATAGGAAAGCTATAACAGAGAAAAATCCCTATCATTACACCTAACTTATGAGCACATCGGGCAGACCAACAGCTACCAGCCACAGCACAGCCTTGGGAATGGCGCTAGTAAATCATTATTGTTTAATGTGCCAATCGCAATCGCACAGCTTTTCGAATAGTAATAAACAATTCATTACTAAGTGCTCAGCCATTACGAATTATCTCCCTTTAAACAAAGTCGTGGACCACTGCCTCAAATACCCTAGTGCTCGAACGTTTTTAGCTTTCCATTTAATTAATAAAGAAACCTGACAAAAGAACATGAAGTAAATCTGATAAATTTCAGTCATCAACAAAATATAATATTGCACAGCTTTTATACTAAAATTTGTTAAACACTCAAATATTTGGCTAGTACCTGTTATTGCTGAGTTGTTGACAATTTATTAATCCTTGATTTCTTTCATCTGCCATCTTGTGCACATCAGCATTAATTAGCATTTTGCGACTTGGCCTTCTTACCAATTGTCAAATATTGTTTTGTACTGCCAATTAATTAATAGAAAAATTACTGCTTATAAATTGTACAAATAATTAACTAATCATAATCATTTTTTTACAATTAATATTTATATCAAAATTCAGTCTTCTTTCATTCCTTTGTTTCTCTTAATTTGACCACACATGATTCTGAATTATGTTACACTACACCATCCAATTTCCAGATGTTAATAGGACATTTGGCGTCCTGTCATGATTGCAATGTAAAATCATCACCCAGACTGAGATGTGCACTAACTGAGATATATTTAGTAACAATAAATAGCAGATTCTCCAGAGCCTGGTAATGTCTAACTGATTGAACCTTTGTTGTCTCATGTACACATTACCAAACTTCACTTAAATTCATGAAAGTATAACAAGTAATCTATACTGTTTAGGTAAAGAAGAAAGAGAGAGACTCCAGTTTGTGATGGGCCACTTCCCAAATCAGTATCTGATTACTGAGAAGCCATCTGCCATTGTGAGTATTCCAATTCCAGCAACTCAGCTCATTCTCACAAAGACTGATTTTATTATGTGTACCCTAACTATTTCGTGATAGTAAATACCAAGCACAATTCAACTTAATATCTCATACTCAATACTGTGTTGTTTTAATAACATAGTTCATACACAATGATGCATAGATACTATTTGCTAGCAAAATTTAGTTAATATATAAAGCAGCTTCCTATTCTACATTTAAAAAGGTAAACTATAGCTAACAACAATTGACACTGGTTGCAACAAGATAAAAAGAGTTATAACTTGGGACCAGAAAAAAAGGTTTTCACCTTTTCTCACCTTTTTGTATAATCACCTTTTTCAACTTTTCAATGCCTTTTCAATATTAGAATGTGCCTTTACAGCTGTTTGACAAAGAGATTTGGTGGCAGACATAACAATTTTATCACAAGAATCTGAAATAATAACAAAACAATCAGGTTGAAACATTATTAAAAAGTTTGGTTATATTTAGTGCTTTGGAATTTTGAACCTGACTGTACTTGAACAAGTACAACAGAAAGAATCAATAATAACTTTAAAGACATTGCTTATAAGGAAAATACAATATATCAATTTGTTAGATATTAATAAACACATTTCATGTAGAACACAATTGTTGAATTGACACAGAATGTAAAATATAGCTGATTTTATTTCAGCATATCACAAATTTTGCATATGTCCCCATCTTTTCAACAGAAGTGGAAAGACTTTTCAGTGTTGCCAGAGCCAAACACATTAATTCTGCTAATATTAAATGTGAAAACCTTGAGAAACTGTTGTTTTTGAGGCGAATTTATTTCACCATTTTTATTATTTTGAGAAACTTTAAAGGCACCTTTTTGGCATTTTAAATCACCTTTTTTCTAGTCCCTAGTTATAACTATATACAAACTAAAGCAGCTTCCTACCCTACAGCTAAAATATATACAATCAATAACAATACATTAATAAGATAAACATGGTCATTATTGGTCTTGCTATAGGTCTCCTAGTTGTTACAAATTTGGATCTAAAATAAAATAGTAAATAAGTAACAGTCCTAGTTTCAGCTGAATAGCATTATTGCTAGTTTTTACTATATTGACAATGCAAGATCAGTAGCCAGCTAAGCATGATATAAAAACTCCTATTTGTAGCTGTAACCTAATGAATGTATTTGATCAAGGCACTAAACTAATTTCTATTCACAACAGCCTATTGATCATTACATGCATGAAATGC
Source organism: Hofstenia miamia (assembly GCA_900660155.1). Classification (NCBI taxonomy): domain Eukaryota; kingdom Metazoa; phylum Xenacoelomorpha; order Acoela; family Hofsteniidae; genus Hofstenia; species Hofstenia miamia. The sequence goes on along the minus strand of CABFPE010000124.1, from coordinate 316,883 downwards.
TTAGCTGCGCATTTATCTAATAGTTAATCAAACCAAAATAAAGATAAGTAAACTACTAATGAGTTTATTTTCCATCAACTGTCTGTTTCTTGTAGTACATATTTATATCAAATTCTTATAAACATATATATCTCTAAACAAGTACCTGTCACCATTTTATTTCTGCTGCCTACATAGAATAGTTCTGTGTGAAAATGGCGGCTATCTAAAATCAATGTAGAGCTAACTTGTCCACATGTGATTTGTCAAAGGGTTAAGTGGCAAATACTTGCTTTACAAAATTTTCAAATAACATGACTTGATGCTAATCCATTAAACTACAAATTAATATAAATAAATTTAAATTTTTATTTGATCTTGGTTGCTTTTCTTTTTTCTTTGTTCTTGATTGGATTATGCTACACTAGTTTAGTCATTTTAAAAAGGTTAGCAGCTGCCAGTTTAACCAATCACAAATCACACTAAATAATAAACTAAGTTCATAGAAACTGCTCTAAATAACTTTTACAAAACTAAATAAATTGTTATCACCAAATTTTCTCACATGTTTTATATCCCCATCAGACATGCACATTGTATATAAGTTCTAAAAAATATTTATATGGTGGCTCAGCACTTCTCATCTTAATTGTTTGTGATGATATAAGGAAATTTTTTCTATTGCTAATAATTTCACTGAAATTGCATGGTCAAATTTTTACACATTGTGACTTAATTATGCAATTTTTTAATAAAGTCGAAATATTTTAATTGTAATGACATATTTTTGTTGAAAACATTTTATTTAGAGTGACACTGAAATCATGCAAGAACTTGTTTCTTGTGAAGCTATATTATGATTTGTGAATAACTCAAATTCAACTAGTTTCACCATATTCTCCATTTTGCGGAATACTAATTTTTACAAGGTGTTTCAATGCTAAATTCTACCAATATTTAGACCAAATTAATTTTTAGGTAATGAAAAAGTAGCCTAGCTCAAAAAACAAAGATATTCAAGGTTGACTATAAATTCCTATCTAAATAAAAATCTAGTTTCTACATGTGTACAGTTGTAGGGTAAGGTGGGGGTGAATTGGACAACTCTTCTGAGAATGAAGATTTTCACACTCTTTATGTGTATACAACTATATAATTTGTCGAATCCTAGAATTTGTCTACATGTTCCAAAACATGGAGCAATGAGATTTCATTTATTTGTGTGTTTTTGCCAAAAGGACCCAAATAATATTTCTCTTGATTGGCGAAATGGACTCAACATGAAGCAAATTGGACAAAAACTTTTTTGTTTCAGAAACATGTATATTATGGCAGGAATGTTATAGGAAACAAATTTATTCATATAAATGATGATTTTTTAAAAAATTTATTCACACTTTGAGCAAGAATCAGGCCAAAAACAGGCTTCACACACCCACTGCTGGCATAATGTGCACTTGTGAAAATTTAGTCTCTGCTGATCTCTATGTTTTGCAAAGCATACCATACAAATCTAGTGGTCCTCAGTTGGTCTCAAGCACCTCTTTTTAGTCTTAGAAACCGACTTCCCATCCTTGTTTGCTGCAGTTCTGGATATTTTAGCTGATTTTCCTTTCTTAATGCTGATGATTTCTGGTGTTGAAATGACAGCTGTGTGAGGCGTGGAATATCTGGGATTTTCTGCTTTTTTTGGACTTGGTAGTAACCTACGTAAGCAAGCAGTGGTATCTGGTAATGGGGGTATTACTGGAGTAATAATGCATGTACATGTTTCGTTTTGTCCAGACTGAATCTTAGTTCCAACAACTGGAATTACATGGAGTTCCGTAGTGCATTCTTTGGGTCCTTTCCAAACGTCGACAGTAGTCAAATCCGGAGTGAATTAGAGAACCATGTGTGCGCATTTCATTCCAGGCTTGGCAAAAACCATTCCCAAAATCGAATTTAAACATAATTACTTTCTCACTATTCTGTAGGAAAAACCTAACATTTTTACTCCATAACACCTTCAGAGGATGATTAAAATGTATATCCAAATGTTGAAGTCTGTGGGTACTGTGAGGCGGAAAGCATAGTAGCTCAATATTGTTGGCATTCACGAACTCAAGCACTTCAATTGTTATATGTGAAAAGTGACCACCCATGAAGAGTGTGGATCTTTCCTCTTATTTGCTTCTGAACTCCTGACAATGCTTTAAAAATTTCAAAAAAACTCCAAATCAATGTATTCCGACTTTGATGAGTTAATTGAGCAGCCTTCAGGGTACATGGAGCTACCAGGAAGAGTAGAACTCTCTAAAATCAGAAATGGCGGTATGAAGGTCCCCATTGCATTTACGCAAGGTAAGAGTGTAGATAGAGTACCTCGCTCACACACCTGAAGTTGCTGCACAAGACGCTCCGCTCCCCCTTCTTTGCAATCACCTTGACACTTTTACTTGGGATGTTTGAAAAGCGTGTTTCATCGCAATTCCAAAGTCTGGCAAGCAGGTTCACTAAATTGCAGTCTGTTAGATGCCTTTCGATTTCTTGAAAGAAAAAACTCACATGGTCAACATTGAATGCTTCTGCATGCACCGAAGAAATATTTTCAGCTACTCGGAGGGATATTTTGCTTGTTTCTTGGAATCCCATTTTTGGGCAAAAATGTTATTTTCTTCCTTCTCCTCGAAATAGCTGCGTACTTGTATATTGGCACTTGTGCAACTTCCACAACAAGAGAGAAACCTCGAATGACAATGCCTAAACTTCGTTTGATCAAAATTTGCTTTTGTTCAGGCGAAAATAGGGTGACTCCTCCTCGTTTTCCCAATTTTGGTCCGTGAATTTTTCGAAAAATGGTCGTTCTAGGGATCCCGTATTCTCGAAAAGCATCAAAAATGAGAACTTCCCTTTCTTGTTAGCTAACAGTGCTTGTTTTAAAAGTTCATTGGAGTATTTCAGCCCCTCGGTCTTTCGTTTTTAATTTCTGACCATCTAAATGAACGCAAAATTAAGTGTTTCAACTCACTCCGTCAAAAAATATGTGTAAATGCCTTAATGTAATATGGAAAGTGTCTCAGAGGAATTTTAGCCTTTGAATCAGATGTAAGTATAAATAATTGCGAATAAGAGACTGATGTTAACTTACCTCTGTATTCTGCCAATTGGTGTGTAAAAGCTATCAAATGCAACAATGCACAATGAACAAGTAAATAGTGGAATGTACAAAGCTGATTTGCTGCATGATTAATTGTCACAAACTGCTGAATAATGAACTACAAAGAGAGTAATATGTGTCAATCAATTATCCAATCACAGCGCATTCATTGCCTCACTCATCTCGACAGTAGCATGGAATTAACAGTTTCACTCAGCATTGTCTAATTCGCCCCACCTTACCCTACTCATTGTGTCTCAAGGGGCTATATATATTTTTTTGCATATAACATAAAAACCAATAATGTAAAGATCTGTACATTAGGAATTTTGAAGCTCTTCATCCCATTGATATCAATATGACATTTAGTTATGGAGATATACCAGTATTTTGAAAATGCGATAACTGATAGGATATATTCAGTTCCTTATCCTGACACTGGCCTTATTAGGGCATTCATGATCTCATTCAGAGTGTGTCTGTGGCAAGTCGTTTCTTGCAAGGCGATTCACTTCTCGCAAAGCCATATCGGCACTAGGCTTGATTTATCATATTTATATAATGATAATTAAAACAGATAAATAAATAAATAATTGATAACAAATTAACCCAATGTGGTTGAGTACATTAGTGGTCTTTGATTGAATTGCCAAAATAATGTATGAAAAGACCACAGTTCCTTCTTATTTCTTTTACTCTTGCACAAAAATTGTTAAAAATTACCGTGGAATTGGTATTCTTCCAAAAATTTTACTTTTATTTGAAAAACTTTTTATTAATGAACTACTCCCTATAATTAAAAAAAGACTAACTTCTACACAATTTGGATTTACCAAGCGTCGATCTTCAATTACTCAATTACTAACGTACTTTGACAATATTTATCATGATTTTGAATAAGGAATACCTCAGCAGTTTTTACTTAGATTTTCGAACAGCTTTTTGATAAAGTACTGCATGACTTACTCATTAGCAAACTACAAAATAATTTTGATATTGGTGGAAATTTTCTTTCCACGCTTGCATCTTACTTATCAATTCATCTTCAGGAAGTCCAATACAATGGTGCTGTCTCTAGTCGTTTACCAGGTACTAATGGCGTGCCTCAAAGCTTTTCCCTCGGACTTTTACTATTTTTCTGCTTCATAAATGACCTACCTGAATCTTGCTCTAGCAGAGATGTATATCTCATTCCAGGAGACTTAAAAGTTTTCAGCAGGAATTCTGGAAATCTCCAAAAATATCAACTTTCTCTTTTAAAATGTGCTGCTGACAACAAGATAGAGCTTAATTCTGACAAAGTAGAAGTAATTATTTTTGGAAATATTGCCCTAGTTCATTAGTGCGAGACTTGGGAGTTTATATTAGAAACAACTTATCCTGGTCTGTCCATATATCTCACAAACTAGTAAAATGCAATCGTGTTTTTATGTTTTAGATCGTTCTCTACCATATATCACCAATAAGTCTACCAAAATTACTTTTTATAAAACAATGATTTAATCCAGTTTGGTTTCCATCATTTTCCCAAACTTCTCATATAAACATAGAATTATCGCTCTAAATTTGCTTCCAATATCTCCCTTGTGTAAATACAAAAATATGGTGATGTTCAATGCATTATTACATGATATTTATGACTTTGACATCTTTCGTAACATTTCATTTTATGTACTATTGCGATCTAATTTAGTTCCGTCACATTATTTCAAATATCAAGACTTAAGATAGCAAACTAATATAGATTTATTGTTGTTATTAAAAATTATGAGTTTATTGCAATTTGTTACTAGCAGAAATTCAAAAGGTCAAAAACTTTCTGAATCATCCTATATATATATATATATATATATA